>LS990920.1:16819165-17206665 GCA_900464855.2 Musa schizocarpa
CAAAGAAAAAAAAAATTCTCAAAATCATTCCATTCGTTCATTAGAGTAGAAAACTTTTGAAAACCAAATTCGACTACATTCCATAAATCAAGATTCATAGAAAATAAGAAAACTCTCATTTGAGTTTTCCAATATGTGTAGTTCGTCTCATTGAACATAGGAGGACGAACGATAGAGTGACCCTCCTGAAAGCCAAAAAGAGTCATTTCTCTTGAGTGTTAAACCAAACGAGGAAAAACATGGCTCTAATATTAATTGTTAGGATCGAGTCGACACTAAGAAGGGTTGGGGGGGGGGGGTTGGGGTGGGTGAATTAGTATAGTGATAAAAATCACGTTGAGTAGAAAATCTTCATACGATAAAATCATTTCAACAAATGTTTAACTTGAAAGCGTACGAAAGCATAGTGAAAGCAATAAGCAAGTAAATCAGTTTGCAATATGAAGATGAAAAGCTTAAAGTAAATGCTAACTATATTTATAGTGGTTCGGTCGTCGTGACCTACATCCACTCTCAATTCCTTTTCACTTGTGGCTACCAGCTTCCACTACCGATCTTCTTTCAATGGGGAAAGATCAACTACCCTTACAACTCGATTCTCCTTTTGACAAGTTCAAGAGAGAACCTTTACACTCCCACTACCTTCTCTTTAAACTTTACCAACACTTAGAGCTCGAGAGGGGTTCTCACAAGATTACAATAGCGTTTTTATTTCTTTTGCTCTCAGTTGTTGTATATTCTAAGTAGGGATGAGAGGAGTATTTATAGGCTCCAAATGGATTGAGACTTAGAGCCTAAAAGTGTCTCATCCTCGGATTTCGGGGTACTAGTGGTACTACCGCCTGACAAACTGACACTCGACGGTATCACCGCCTGACAGCCTTTTGCTAGTCATAAGTGCCCAGCAAGCCAATCACGTGAGTGATGACTCATGTGACTTGATACAGAATCTTTTTGCTTATTATATTTTGGCATATATCACTTTATAACTATTACATATATGCATATATATATATATTGTGATGTCCTTGGATTTGTGCAATGGGAATCAAATCGTGATGAGATCATAAAAATGAGATCGATTCACCTTTAAACACATATCCTAAATAATCCTAGTCATAGGTTACTCGAGAGGGACATCATGATAACCAGACAGACTAGTATGCTATATACCCGTCCATATGATGGATGCAGCTGGTCTCATAGCTACTCATGTAGGGACACTAGGGATATAGTACAGGTGCTTATTGGAGAATGAGTTCACTGATTGATCCGCTTACGGAATGCTGGATGGTTTATGATGCCTTATTGTCAAATAACGATTCCGTAGTCCTAGTGGTATATTTGGTCCTTGGACTTGAGACACCAAGGATGTCCTGTATGAGTGCTCCACTCTTTGATACCAGACTTATAGGTTTGGTTGTCCCAGATCTAGTATAGTTGGTCATTGGGAGTGGTAGTCGACCTTACGAGGGCTATTGAGTGTCGATAGAGGATCATCCACTCTCGGCGTCATGAGAGGAATATCCCATGTGTTCTTGCTCAAACAAATCCCTAGCTAGGGTCATTCGGGTTGAGAGAGAAAGAATTCTCCGGGAAAATCCAATTAGATGGATGAGGGACTATAGGTACACGGTAACTGAGGACAGACAGGTCCAATGGATTGGATTCTCCTATATCGTCTAGGGACTACAGCGTAGTGGCTTAGTATGTCCGTAGTCGATGAGTCAAGTGAATTATTATAGAGATAATAATTCACTGAGTTAGAAGGAGTTCTGATAGGTATGACTCACGGCCAGCTCGATATTGGGCCTAAAGGGTCACACACATATGGTAGGCATTGCGATGAGTAGAGGTTCGGATATGAGATATCCGACGGAGCCCTTGTCTTATTGGATATCCAATAAGCCCCTGAATGATTGGATCCCATGGATGAGATCCAATAAGAGCCCTTGAGAGATTATTGGATAGAGATCCACTAATATAAAAGGCTTGGGTTATTGGATGCAGATCCAATACCCACTAAAGGAGGATCCATTAGGGTTTGACAGGGGACCTCTATAAATAGGAGGTATTCAGAGCCTTATAGGCTAGACCCTTTGCTTGCCTCTCCTATTCTCCTTCCCTTCTCCACCTCAAAGTAGGCCTGGAGTTTTGAGGAGCATCGTTGCAGCCCTATTGTGTGTATCACCGCTAGAGAGGAGGACGCTTGACCTCCTTCACCCTCTCCTAAGGGTCTGCAAGGAAACAGGGATATACAATCTCCCTAGGTAACACAATCTATTCTATACACAGTTTTTCAGTTTTATGAATTTTGCGCACCAATCTTCGCACGACGACGAATATCTCTTTGGGAATCGGAGATTTTATTTTCTTGTTCTTCCGCTACGCATGTGATGTCGCTGTCACGCCCCTCAAAATATCAATAATATTAAAATTTTTTATAATTAATCCAGGATCCAAACTAACATTTGAGGACACTGAGAAATAGTCAATCAAATTCACATCTACAAAACCTGTGTAATTTATAATCATATATCACATCACTCGATAATTCATATTTATGGCAACCCAAATCAACTTAACAAACATGAATAATATTTATAAATCCATAAGCTAAGTAATTTATACAATCAGAACTCCAACCATTTACTACAAGTTCATATCATCGTAAACTAGACTTAACATTCTGAAATTTCAAATAAGAGAGATCGTCTAATACTTTTACAAGGTATATCCATTTTGGTTCATCGATAACATTTCATTACATATAAAATATGTTTATACAACAATAACATAATAACCAACAAAACTTGCCCATAATTCTGAATAGCTCTCTACTGCCTCAGCCCAATTCAAACATCTTAAAGAGTGACAAGCTGACCTGAAAGATTTATATAACAATGGAGTGAGATAAAAACAGCTCAGCAAGTGACAAAGCATATCTAGCACGAGAAGGAACAATTTCAAACAAACAAGATATCACAATGCAAGACAGAATCCAAGTGATTTAAGGATATCATCTCATTAGATACAGAATCACAAATGTCATTTCATTCATAATATATTTGGTTCATAACAAATGGAGCATAAAGTCATTGACGCATATCAATAGCGTACGAGATGTTCTAGAGCATATCAATGGCAAATATGACATTTCAGAACATATCAGTTCATAGCAAATGGAGCACAGAGTAATTAGAGCATATCAATAGCGTACAAGATGTTCTAAAGCATATCAATGGCAAATATGACACTTCAGAATATATCAGTTCATAACAAATGGAGAATAGAGTAAAGCATATCAATAGAGTATGAAATGTTCCGGAGCATATCAATGACATATAGAACATTTCGAAGTGTAACAATAACAGATGAAACAAATAGAAGATGAAGTGAGATTCCAAACATAATATGGTCCATCCATTTCTGAATGACCACCAAACATAATCTAGAGCATCGCAGGCTCTAAGCATATACCCTTTACCATTTCTGGCAATGACAAAGGTCCAAATAATCCCACAAATACCAGAGTACAAAAGGGTATTGTGAACAATAAATTGGGACAATAGTAGATGAAACATTTCGGAGCATATTAATGGCGTATGAAATGTTCCAGAGTATATCAATGACATATGGAACATTTCGAAGCGTAACAATAACATATGAAATATTTCAGAGCATATCAATAGGGTATGAAATGTTTCGGAGCATATCAATAACAAATGAAACATTTAGGAACATATCAATGGTATGTGACATTTCAAAGTATATCAATGACATATGAATCATTTCGGAGAATATCAAAGAACAAATATGAAACAGAAGCTCAAATGTCGAATTTGACGTTGCATTCATATCATTCTTATCCAAAGCATGTATAGAAACACATAACCAAAGCTCTGGGTATCATATCAAACATACAGAAGGTGAAGTGGGACCATAACATAATATGGTACATCCATTTCTGAATGACCACCAAACATAAGTCTCCCATGTCTAGGAGCTCTCCCACATTTGGGAGCTCCATCCACCCACGTTTGAGTGAAGTCATAAGGGTCGACAAAGCATCATAGGCTCTATACATAACTCCCTTCACCATTTCTGGCAAATGTTCACAATATCCCACAAACACCAGAGTACAAAAAGATAGTATGAACAATAACTAGCACATATCGAAAGCACACACAGAATAACAAAATGTATATGTGCCTTTACGAGTCAATATGAAGTAAGCAATAATCTTTCACAATTGTATTCAGATTCGAAAGGAAATGAAAGCAAGAGCATTCAAGAATTTCAAGCAATCACATATAACTCAATTCAAATAAGAAGGTTAGATGAATTCAATGTCCAAAGGAATGAAACTGAAATAAGCACATATCGAAAGCAAATGCGGAACAATGGGATATACATGTGCCTATATGAGTCAATACGATATAGCATAAATGTTACACAATAGTTTTCAAGAATGCAAATAATTTTAAGGACAAGAGCATATAAGAATTCAAAGTAGTAATATAAAACTTGATTGAATAAGAAAGCTAAAGGATATCAATTTCCAAAGGAATGAAACCAGAATATACGAAATCGACCAAAGCTCGATTTCTAGTAGAATTGAAGAGGCACATTGAATAA
The DNA here is from genome assembly GCA_900464855.2 of Musa schizocarpa. Taxonomy (NCBI): domain Eukaryota; kingdom Viridiplantae; phylum Streptophyta; class Magnoliopsida; order Zingiberales; family Musaceae; genus Musa; species Musa schizocarpa. Next base: position 16,823,804 of record LS990920.1, read on the forward strand.
ATGATTCAAACTATCAATCGTGCTCCAATTTTACTCAGAAAATATATCATTAGAAAGATATTTCAATCTAGTTTCTAATGAAATAAATTTCGTATGATTCAAGGTTTCCAACAAGGAGTTACCATTGATTTAGTAACCAAAGGTCAAAAACAAAATTACTGTTTTGCAGAATCTATAGGCTTATTTGAAACAGAAGTTTGGGCAGACAAACTTACTCCGAATTCTGAAAATAAGCTATTAAAAGAAAGGTTTATGAGTCTATATTCTAATCAAATATGTTTTGTCTAAATCAGAGGTTAATACATGAAGTTATAACCATAACAATGTAGAAAGGTCTGAATCTTGGAAGTTGCACATATTCGAATCGGTACGTCTAAACAGGAGATATATCAAATGCAAGGCTAGAACAATTCAAAGTTTCTCATATTCAAAGCAAATGTAGAGATAAAATTACAGTAAGGAAAGATCAGGACACTTGCAATAGGAAAGATTAGAAAGATTACAATAGGAAGGATCGAAACACTTGCCTTTCAAAGATTTTGATCCGAAGATCCAAAGAAGGTGTCAGCCCAAATCCTTCTACTTTTCCTTCGTGTCCTCCCTGTTTCGTTTTCTACATATGTCTTCTCTTTTTCCTCCACAACTGCAGCTCATGCAGAACATAGAGGCATAGTCACCTGCTCTCTCTTACTCTCATTCCTTTGTTTTTTTTTTCAAATGCAACTATCGCAGCCATCGCCGCTGCCACTACCATAGTCATAACCACGACCGCAGCTACTATCGCTTCCACTGTACTACTTCCTTCCTCCCTTCTCTCATTCCCACTTTTTTCTTTCTCAAACACAACTGCCACAGACGCAGTCGCCACCACCGCAGCCGCAACCTCTTCTTCTTTCCTTGCCACAGCCGCAACCGCAGCTACTTCTTTCCCTTCTCTTCCTTCTCCTTCCTTTCTTCTTCTTCTCTTCTTCTCCTTCCTCCCCTTCTTCTCCTCGATGCAAAGCACCTCAGAGGTGCCCGCCTCTTCACCCGCTTCTACTTATTCTCTTCCTCTTCTTCTTCTTCTCCTTCTTCTTCTCCTCTTCTTCCCTTCTCCTACCCGACACCCAACACCTTCTCACTGCAGCCCATGCCGCAGCCATCCTTCTTTTTTTCTCTTTTTCTCTTCTTCTTTTTCCTCTTCTTCTTCTTCTCCTCCCCAACGCCCCACACCTCCTCTCGTCTGTTTCCGACTGTAGGAAACAGAGGTGCTGCAGCCCTAGCTGCTGCCACCTCTCGCTCCTCTCCCACTTCCCTCTCTTTTTCTTCTTCTTCTATTCTTCTCTTCTCCCTCTTCTTCCTCCTCTCTTCTTTTCCCTCTTCTTCTTTTCTTCTTCTCCTCTTCTTCCTTTCTCCTCCCCAACGCCCCACAGCTCCTCGCTACAGCCCTTGCCGCAGCCACCTCCTCTTTTCTTCTTCTTCTTCTTCTTCTCCTCTTCTTCCCTTCTCCTCCCCGACGCCCCACACATGAACTCCTCTGTTTCCTCCTACACGAAACAGAGGTGCTTCAGCCCTAGCTGCTGCAACTCTCTCTTTCCTCTCCCTCTTCCCTCTATTTTTCTTCTTCTTCTATTCTTCTCTTCTCCCTCTTCTTCCTCCTCTCTTCTTTTCCCTCTTCTTATTTTCTTCTTCTCCTCTTCTTCCTTTCTCCTCCCCAATGCCCCACAGCTCCTCGCTGCAGCCCTTGCCGCAGCCACCTCCTCTTTTCTTCTTCTTCTGCTTCTCTTCTTCTCCTCTTCTTCCCTTCTCCTCCTCGATGCCCCACACATGAACTCCTTTGTTTCCTCCTACACGAAACAGAGGTGCTGCAGCTCTAGCTGCTACAACTATCTCTCTTTCCGCTCCCTCTTCCCTCTCTTCTTCTTCTTCTTCTTCTTTTCTTCACTTCTCCCTCTACTTCTCTTCTTCTTCTCCCCACGCCCCACCGCTCCTCTCTCTCTCTTTCTCGAGAAACAGAGAGCGTGGGAGGCGGTGGGATAAAACCGAAATTTTCGGTTTTCTCTTTTTTTTTTTTTTTGTAACTTAATAGTTTAGTCTTTTAAATTTCTATATTTATATATAGGTCCTCCGATTTATAAATAAATCTTTTTTAATAATTTTCAAAAGTAAGGGATATTACAATCACCTCCAAATATTTTCCCAACACCTTTATGGCAGGTGATTGCTTAGTCTGGGCGGTACCACTGCCCAAACCACTTAGGAGGCCAAGCCTCAAGCGGTTCCACTACCCACCCTGGGTAGTGCCACTACCTAGCATGACTCCTAGTGGTCGAGTGGGCCTTCCATTCGGCCCAACTCAACCCTAACTTAGGCTCAATTGGTCCCTAATTGAGTTGGCATAATTACATTCTAAACCAACCCAATTACGACCTAAAACCTACGTCGATTTAGACAATTATTACAAAGCTAAATCAAATGTTGTTTGATATGTCATTGGTTCATCGATGCCTTGTCCAATTCTTCGATTCATCGTCCTCTCTTGCGACCTATTGTTCAATCGGCCAGTTGACCTCCGTAATTTTGATTTCCTTTGCACAATTTTCACTCTTCTTAGCCTGATGCCGAAACCCATGGCCCGAAGCCTTCTACCGATACGTCGAACGATCCTCCGGCTCGACGTCCAATCTTCTAACATATTTCACTCTGACCCAATATGATTCTTCCTACTTTAATTGTTTCTCCCTGATTGAAGCTTCCTTCATCACTCAAAACGTAGATTAGATCACAAACACATTAATTGATTTTATCATCAAAATTCGAGATTCAACAATCTTATTGTCAGACAACGATTCCATAGTCTAAATTGTGTGTTTAGTCCTTAGACTTGAGATACCTATGATGCCCTATATGAGTACTTTGCCCTTTGATACCACATTTATAGGTCTGGAGGTTCCAAATCTAACACAACCGATCATCGGGAGTAGTAGCCAACCTTACGAGGGCAATTAAGTATCGATAGAGGACCATTCACTTTTAGTGTCATGAGAGGAATATCCTATATATTCTTGCTCAGGGAAATCCCTAGTCAGGGTCATTTGGATTGAGAGAGAAAGAGTTTTCTGAGAGAATCCGATTAGAACGAGACTCGAGTAGATTTTGTATGGCCTTGATAGCACCATACCCGTTATATGGTTTCTAAGATATTAGATGAATGAGGGACTATAGATACACGATAATTAAGGACAGACAGGTTCAATAGATTGAATTCCCTTGTATCATCTAGGGATTACGGTGTAGTAGTCTAGTATGTCCGTAGTCAATGAGTCAAGTGAATTATTATAAGAGATGAAAATTCATTAAGTCAAAAGGAGTTCTGATAGGTATGACTCATTGCTAGCTCAATATTAGACCTAGAGAGTCATACATATATGGTGCTAGTCATAGGTGCCCTATAAGCCAATCACGTGAGTGATGGAATATGTGACATAGTACATATTCTTTTTGCTTATTATTATTTAGTTTTTTATCACTTTATATTGCTTGTGACATGATATATATATATATATATATATATATATATATATATATATATATATGTCCAAAATCTATGCAATGATAATCAGATCGTGATGAGATCATAATAACGAGATTGATTCATCTTTAAACACAAACCCTAAATAATCTTAATCATATGTTATTTAAGAGGGATATCGAGATAACCGGACAGACTCGTGTGTTGTATACCCATCCATATGATGGAGGCAACTAGTCTCATAGCTACTCGTGGGGGGATACTAGAGATACAATGTATGTGCTCATTGGAGAATTAGTTCACTTATTGATCCGCTCACAGAATGCTGGATGGTTGATGATGCCTTATTGTCAGACACGATTCCGTCGTCCTAGTGGTGTATCTATTCCTTAGACTTGAGATACCAAGGATGTCCTGTATGAGTCCTCCACTCTTTGATACTAGACTTATAGGCCTGAAAATTTTAGATCTAACACAGTTGGTCATCAAGAGTGGCAGCCAACCTTACGAGGACTATTAAGTGTCGATAGAGGATCATCCACTCTTAGTGTCATAAGACGAATATCCTATATATTCTTGTTCAAATAAATCCCTAGCCAGGGTCATTCAGATTGAGAGAGAAAGAGTTCTTCAGGAGAATCCGATTAGAGCGAGACCCGAATAGAAACTATATGAGCCTGATAGTACTATGCCTGGTATACGATCTTTGAGGTATTAGATTGATGAGAGACTATAGATACACGGTAACTGAGGATAGACAGGTCCAATGGATTGAATTCTCTTATATCATCTAGGGATTGTGGTTATAGTATGCCATAGTCGACGAGTCAAGTGAATTATTATAAAGATAATAATTCACTTAGCTAGAAGGAGTTCTGACAGGTATGACTCATGGCCAGCTCGATATTGGGCCTAGAGGGTCACACACATATGGTAGGCGTTGCGACGAGTAAATGTTCAGATATGAGATATTCATCGGAGCCCCTATCTTATTGGATATCCAATAAGCTCCTAAATTATTGGATCCTATGGATGAGATCCAATAAGAGCTAATGAGAGATTATTAGATAGAGATCCATTAATCTAAGAGGCTTGGGTAGTTAGATGAAGATCCAATACCCAATAGGGCAGGTTCTATTAGGGTTAAGTTGACACGAGGCCTCTATAAATAGGAGGGAACCAAACACCCATAGGCTAGAGGCTTCTTGATTGCCACCTCCTATTCTCCTCTCCCCTTCTCCTCCTTAGATAGCAGGTGTGGAGTTTTGAGCAGCGATTGAAGGAGCATCGTCGCAACCCTACTGTGTGAATCACCGCTAGAGAGGATGACACTTAACTTCCTTCATCGTATTATACAAATTTGTAGGGATTCAGGGATATACGATTTCTCTAGGTAAAACACGTGGATTTCTGTTTCATAAGTTTTGTGCACCAATCTTTGCACGACGATGAACACCTTTTGAGAAATTTAGGGATTTTGGTTTTTTTATTCTTCCGCTACGCATGTGATTTCACCCCTAGATTTCCCTACAAGGGTATTAGAGTTAGGTTATTCGTGTGATAGATTGGTTTTGAGCTGCGTGTGTTGTGTTTTAAAGAGGCTTTTGATGTCAAAATTATGGACCCAAAAGCGAGAAAGGGCAACAACTGTTTCTACCCTTTTTGCCCTCGTAGATGGTAGCCTTGGCCGTCATCTGCGTGCAAGGGGCTGGTGGCTTGCCTGCAACAGGTGCCACCTATGGGTTGGGTGCACACAGGCACGGTTGCCTGCACGCAAGGCCAGCACCCGCTAGTGCTAGGCCCATGCGCAAGCCCCAACAAGTGGCCCTGCCAGCTAGCGAGCAACTAGCGGGGGTGGGGCTCGCTCGTAGTGGTGCTTGCAAGGGCGGCGATCGCCCGCAAGGGGTAGTGCCATTCGCAGGCACAACACCCATGGGCGAGTCACCCATAGCGATGCTCGTAGGGGTGCCCGCCCATAGGGGGCGGTGCCGCCCGCAGTCAAGTTGCCGGCTAGCAAGGGCGCTCTCGCCCGCATAGGCCGTCGCCGGTAGGGTGGCGACGACGGCAATATAGTAGGGATGGGGTTAGGGAATTTTGGGCAAAAGGATAATTTTGCCTCTCAGAATTTGAGAAATTCTAGGTGTTGTCTTTTTGTCTAAATTACCAAAATACCCCTAATAATTCAAAAAATTCTCTATGTATCCCTAATTTTAGAAAAATATTAGTTAATTAAAATATTTAATTAACTATTATTTGTTAGGACCGAGTCGGCACTAAGAGGGGGGTGAATCAGTACAGCGGATAAAAAAGTCAGTTTTGAAAAATCTTCATTTCGATAAAACCGATATCGAAAATGTATTTAACTTGAAAGCATTTGTAAGAGTGTAATAGGAAAGTAAAGTAAGTAAGGCAGTTTTCAGTACAGGTAAATTACATAAATGGAAATGCAAACTAAGTTTTATATTGGTTCGGTCGTCGTGACTTACATTTACTCCCGATTCCTCTTCCGTCGAAGCCACCGGCATCCACTAACGACCTTCTTTCAATGGGCAAAGATTGACTACCCTCTTATACCCCTCTTCTCCTTTTCATAGGTTTAGGAGACAACCTTTTACAAGCACTCACTCCTCCCTAAATAGAATTCTAAACTTTAGAACTAGAGGAGGGTATTTCTCAAGTGATTGCTATAGCGTTTTCCCACTTTTAAGTTCTCTGTGTTTGTATTTATTAACTAGGGATGAGAGGGGTATTTATAGGCTCTAAATGGATTCAAACTTTGAGCTAAAACTAGTTTCATCCCGGGTCTTCCGGGTACTAGCGGTACCATCGCTAGTGATGGGTGGTACCATTGCTTATAGTATTGACATTGAGCGGTACCATCGCTCAGTCTGGAGGTACCACTACCTGACACCATGCCACTAGGCAGTACCACCACATTATAGCTATTTATGGCTAGTGGTACCACCTCTCAGACCACCTAGGAGGCTGTGCCTCAAGCGGTTCCATCGCTAGCTCTGTCGGTGCCATCGCTTGACATAGCTTTGGGTCACTGAATGGGCCTTTCTCTTGGCCCAAAATAGCCCCACTTTGGGCCCAGTTGGCCCCTAATTGAGTTGGCCCAATTACACATAAAATCTACTTTAATCTAGACAATTATTATAAAGCTAAATTAAATATTGTCCGGCATGTCATTCGTTCATCGACGCCTCGTCCGATTCTTCGACGCATCGTCCTCTCTTGTGGCCTATTGCCCAATCAGTTAGTTGACCTCTGCAACTCCAATTTCCTTAGCATAATTTCTACTCTTCTTGGCTTAATGTCTGAACCCATGGCCTAAAGCCTTCTACCGATACGTCAACGAATCCTCTGGTTCGACGTCCAATCTTTTGACATGTTTCACTTCGGCTCAACATAATTCTTCCTACTTAAATTGTCTCTCCTTGATCAAAGCTTCCTGCATCACTTGAAATGTAGATTAGATTATAAACTCATCAATTGATTTCATCATCAAAATCCGAGATTCAACAATCTCCCCTTTTTTGATGATGACAACCAATTGATGATGGAGTTCACCTTAACTCTCCCTATCAATATGTCATATTAATAGAACTCTTGAATTCAAAATTCCAAGTAATATATCATCATAAAATCATGCATAATCAAAATTTTAATATATCATTCCATGCATGATTATCATCATAACTTCTCCCCCTTTATTATTAACAAAAAAGAGAAGTGCAACTATCAAGATTTAGAGATATAAAAGTTTTATAACATACAAGCTAGCAACAATTTTAAGTTGTGCTTACAAATTTAGTCGAGTTTTTGAGATATGTATGTTTACAAGTTTTGCTTCTTGAGGGGGGGGGTTTGTGAATTAGTGTAGCGGATAAAAATTATGTCGATTCCGAAATCTTTGTACGATAAAAGCTCGAATAAAAAAGATGTGTAAACTTAAAAACTAATTTGTAAGCATAGTGAAAGCAGTAAGCAAGTAAGGCAGTTTGCAGTAAAGGTAAATAGTAGGAATAGAAATGCAAACCAAGTTTTATAGTGGTTAAGTCGTCGTGACCTACATCCACTCCCGATTCCTCTTCACTCGTGGCCACCGGCTTCCACTACCGATCTTCTTTCAATAGGTGAAGATCAGCTACCCTTATAACTCGATTCTCCTTTTAATAGGTTCAGGAAAGACCCTTTACACCCCCAATACCTCCTCTCTTAAACTTCACCAACATTTAGAGCTTGAGAGAAATTCTCACAATATTACAATAGTATTTTTCATTTTTTCTAGCTCTCAATTCTTGTGTAATCTGAGCACGGATGAGAGGGGTATTTATAGGCCCCAAATGGATTCAAACTTAGAGCCTAAAAGTGTCTCATCCCTAATTTTTGGGATATTGGTAATACCATCGCTTGTGCTGGGTGGTACCACTGCTTGCAGCACTGACACTGGGCGATCCCATCGTTTGACACCCTGCCACTAGGCGGTACCACCATCCAGTCTAGCGGTACCACCACCTGACATCCATTTATGGTCGATCGTACCACCACCTAGTCTAGGCGGTGGTACCTGGGAGGTCGAGCCTCAGGTGGTTCCACCGCCAGCTTCGACGGTGCCACTACTTGACATGGCTTTAGGTCACTGAATGAGCCTTTCTCTTGGCCCAAAACAACCCCACTTTGGGCCTAGTTGGCCCCTAATTGAGTTGGCCCTATTCCAACCCAATTACATCTTAACACTACTTCGATCTAGATAATTATTACTAAGTGTTAATCAAATATTTTTCGGCATGTCATTGGTTAATCGCCGCTTCGTCCAATCCTTCGGTGCATCATCCTCTTTTGCAGCCTTTTGCCCAATCAGCATGTTGACCTTCACATCTCCGATCTCCTTGGTGCAATGTCCACTCTTCTAGGCTCAATGCTCGAACCCATAGCTCAAAGCCTTCTGCCGATACTGTTAGGAACGAGTCGGCACTAGGGGAGGGGGGGAGGGGGAGGGGATGGGATGATGAATTAGTGCAGTGGATAAAAACATCAGTTTCGAAAAATCCTTTCATACGATAAAATCAAACTTGGAAATGCTTAACTTTGAAAGCAAAGTAAGAGTGTATTGAAGGCAGTTTGCAATTAATGTAAATTGCAAGAAGTAAATGCAAACCAGAGAACACGCCAATTTTATAGTGGTTCGATCATCGTGACCTACATCCACTCCGCCGATTCCTCTTCCGTCGAGGCCACCGGCATCCACTATTGATCTTCCTTTAATAGGCAAAGATCAACCTCCTTACACCCCTCTTTTCCTTTTACCGGGTTTAGGAGACAACCCTTACAAGCACACATACTCCTCTCTAAACAGAATTCTAACACTTAGACTAAAGGAGGATTCTCACAAGAGATTTCTACAGTGTTTTTCCCTTTTAATTCTCTGTGCTTGTGTGTATTAACCAGGGATAGAGGGGTATTTATAGGCTTCAAGTTAATTTAAACTTGGAGCCTAAAAAGGTCTCATCCCAGGTTTCCTAGGTACTAGCGGTACCACCATTGTTCCTAGGCGGTACTACCACCGCAGGATCTGGTATTGGGTGGTACCACAGCTGAACAGGGACGGTACCACCGCTAGTAGCATTGTTGTCGGTGGTACCATTGCCCAGCCTGGGTGGTACCACCGCCCAGGAATCCTGGGGTGCTATTCCCCAGGCAGTGCCACTATCGACCAGGGTTTCAGCACCTTGGTTGGGCGTTGAATCCAGCCCAAACCAGTCCAACTTCAGGCCCAATTCGTCCCTAACAGAGTTGATGGGATTACCTCCCAATCCCAACTCTAATTATGTGCTAACTACAATTCCGAAGACATATTCTAAGCAAGATAAGTCCAATTTCTTCCGGCGAGCTTCTGGCGATCTTTCCGGTGAACTTCCGACGATCTCTTGGCAATGTTCCGGTGGACTTTCGGCAAGCTCCTAGACTTCACGATGATCTTCTTGGTGAGTTCTGATGAGCTTTTTTGGCAAGCTCCTGGACTTCTCGTTTGGTTTCGGCAGAACTTTCGATGAACGTTCGGACTTCCGACGAACTCTCGAACTTCCAACAAAATCACGTTTTTGACTTCGGGACTTCATTTTGCTTTATACCTTGCTATCGTAGTTAATCCTACACATACAAAAATATACTTCGATCTAGATAATTATTACTAAGCATGAATCATATTGTTCGGCATGCCATTGGTCCATCGACGCTTCGTCCGATTCTTCGGTGCATCGTCCTCTCTTGCGGACTATTGCCCAATCAGCTAGTTGATCTCCGTAACTCCGATATCCTTGGTGCAATATTCGCTCTTCTTAGCTCGATGCCCAAATCTATGCCCGAAACCTTTTGTCGATAGGTCGACTGATCCTCCGATCCGACGTCCAATCTTCTAACATGTTCTTCCGGCCCAACATGATTCTTCCTACTTTAATTGTCCCATCCTGACCGAAGCATCTAACATCACTAAAAATGCAGATTAAATCATAAACACTTATCAATTGATTTCATTATCAAAATTTGAGATTCAATAATCTCCTCCTTTTTTATGATGACAACCAATTGATGACGGAGTTAACCTTAACTCCTGGAGTTTAAACAAACTCCCCCTATCAATATGGCATATTTGAGTTGAACTCTTCGATTCAAAAATCCAAGCAATATGTCATGATAAAATTATGCATAACATCAACATATTTCTCCCCCTTTGTCATCAACAAAAAGGAGAAGTTCCAACTATCAAGTGTTTGAGATATAATGTCAAATCATCATATACTAAACATAATCTTCAATTTTATAATCATGCAAGCTAGCAATAATTTTATAATATTTTAAAACATGCAAGCTAGCAATTTTGAGATGTTCAAGAAAGCAACTCTTGCTTCTAGAAATATGCAAGTTTCTAAATTTTGCTAGATGTGCAAGTTAGCATGTTTTGCTTCTTAAGATAAGTAAGATAGAACTTCTTTCTCTATGCAATTTTCAAGCTAGCAAATTTTTGCTTCCTTTGCAATGTTTGAGATAGCAATTTTGCCTCATTTGCAAAGTGCAAGTTTCCAAATTTTACATCTTGAGCTAGCAATATTTCTCCCCCTTTGTCATTGTCAAAAAGAAGGGAAGAATACAATTTTGTATCTCTTTATCCATTTACATTAATTTCTAAATCATGACAAAAATAATTATCAATCTTATTTGTGCATCATTATATTTTTAAATTAAAACATGCATAATTTCATGCACGATACCGAAAAGTAAATTAATCATCATTATGAGCATATCATACATGATACTAAAATATTAAATTTTTTAAGTATTTATCAATATTTTAATCATGATACCAAACATTCATTATTTAAAGCATTCATGATACGCATCATACCATCATAATAAAAAGCATAAGTATTGTATGCATCATACCAAATCATCATATATATTTTTAAAATATATAAAATCATTATGCATGATTCCAAATCATCATTCATATTATTCCAATCATTATTTCAATCATCACTATAACTCATCATGCACAAAATGTAAAATCATCTAACATGATACGAACATTTATTTTCAAAATATTCATCATTATTTTGAGCATATTATATACGATACTAAGACATTCATAATACATCATTTTAGTAATAAATCATAGTATTTCAAATCATGATGATATCTAAATGTCACTATATCCTATCATGATCATAACTTCTCATTTTTATAATATCATGAGTATTGCATGATTTCATATCATCACATAAAAATTAACAATAAAAATTGGTGATGAGATATACAAATCATGAAGACAAATTATGAATAACAAGAGACATATTACGATTCTGTTTAGATAACTCAAATAGCGAAAAGAATTTTAATTTATAAAAAGAATTCTTAGGTTATAATTCTAAGAAATCAAGAGACACTATGATTCATTTTAACAAATCTCCTCTTAAATAAAATGGCAAAAATAATTCTTAGGAGATCATAAAATAAAAGATATTCAAAAGAAATTTCAAGTCATGAATTTCAGAAAAGATATTCTCTTTCGTAAATCATAAAAGAAACTTAGGAGAAAAAGATTTCAATTCATGCATATAAAATCTTGATTTAAGAATAAGAAATCTCAAGTTATAAATCTAAAAAAATCAAGATAAAACTCATTCATATTCAAATCATCAAATCAAAATCATTTTCAAGAGATTCAAAAGAAAAAATAGATAGATTCATCAATCTCTCATTTTTAGATAAATGGTAAGAAGAAAGATAGGAGTTCAAAATTAAGATGATGATTCATAAAAAAAATCATAAGTTATAATCAAGAGAAAAATCATCATTTATCTTCAAATCATTCAACTTGTTAAATCAACAAAGTCACTTTTAAGAGATTCATAAAAATGATGCAAATAGATTCATCAAGATCAATTTCATGGTTCACAAAATTCATAAATTGATTCATTATTTTAATTTCAATGATAATATATTTTCCTTTTTATGTGTTTCATTTTAAGTGATTGATTTCATATTAGCATGCCTTTTTCATTTATGTCAAATAAAAAACATGTATTATTTTTAAAACAAAAAAGTCACTTTCATTATGGTAAAAATCTATAATCCATAAATCGCAAGAATCATCATGCATAATTTGGAAAGATAAACTCATTAAGCATGATTTCAAATCATCTTCAAACAAAATCATCATGACAAAACAAATAACACATTAAACATAGGATTAATCATTAGATTTAAATCTAACATTTAGTTGTATTTTCGGCATGATTTCATAAGGCATTCGAAATCATTTTGTTTGTTTATCATGAAACATGCATTTGTCATTATCATTTTCAAAGTTACTAGCATGATAAGCATGATTCCTAATTTTTTACATTTTTATTACATTATTAAACATATAATTTTCAAGAAAAATAATTCTTCTAAACTAAATTAAAAATAACTCATGAAAAGCATTTTGTAATTTCAAAGTAAACTAAGGGAGTTTCGTTTACCTCATCGTCAAAAGCCATTAAGGCATAGTTGGCCACCTCGCCTTCGTTGATTTTCTCCTCGTCTTCGGAGTAGCTTTTTTCGTCTTTTGGCAACTTCTTCTTGCATTCATAACAAATAGTTCTATTTTTTTTGTTCTTTAATTTTTGTTTAATGAACTTTTTAAATTGCATAGTGATGAGTTCAAGTTCACCATCACTTGAGCTCATGCTTGAGTGGTCTTCAATTGTTCTTAGTCCGAAATCCTTCATATTCTTTGGAAGATGGTTCTTGAGTTCTTTTTTTATTACATTATTCATTTCATAGGTCATTAAAGACCTAACTAGTTCTTTGAGTGGAAGATTGTTTAGGTTTTTAACCTCTTGTATGGTAGTTACTTTTGAATCCCAATCTTTAGAAAGAGAACGTAAAATTTTGTTTACAAGTTCAAAATCCGAAAAACTTTTACCAAGTGATTTTAAACCATTGACGACATCTGTAAAACGGGTGTACATGTCTCCAATGATTTCGCTTAGTTTCATATAAAATAATTCGAAATCATGTATTAAAAGATTAATCTTTGAAACTTTTAATCTACTAGTGCCTTCGTGTGTGGTTCAAGAATATGCCAAATATCGAAAGCCGTTTCGCACAAAGAAACCCGATTGAATTTGTTTTTGTCTAAGGCACAAAATAGAGCATTCATAGCTCTAGCATTTAGAGAAAATGTCTTCTTCTCCAAATCATTCCAATCGATCGTTGGAAGAGAAGACCTTTAAAATCTGTTTTTGACCATATTCCATAAATTTAAATCAATCGAAATCAAGAAAACTCTCATTCGAGTTTTCTAATAAGTGTAGTATGTCCCATTGAAAAAGGGAGGACGAATGAGAGAAAGTTCCTCTTGAAAGCCAAAATGAGCCATTTCTCTTAGGTGCTAAAGCAAATGAGAAATACGAGGCTCTGATACCAATTGTTAGGAACGAGTCGACACTAAGAGGAGGGGGGGGGGGGTGAATTACTGCAGCGAATAAAAACATCGGTTTCAGAAAATCCTTTCGTACAATAAAACGGAACTAAAAAATGCTTAACTTTGAAAGTGAAGTAAGAGTGTATTGAAGGCAGTTTGTAGTTAATGTAAATTGTAGGAAGTAAATGCAAACCAGAGAACACACCAATTTTATAGTGGTTCGGTCGCCATGACCTACATCTACTCCGCCGATTCGTCTTCCATTGAGGCCATCGGCATCCACTATCGATCTTCCTTTAATAGGCGAAGATCAACCTCCTTCTTACACCCCTCTTCTCCTTTTACTGGGTTTAGGAGACAACCCTTACAAGCACATACACCCCTCTCTAAATAGAATTCTAACACTTAGACTAGAGGAGGATTCTCACAAAAGATTTCTACAGCAGCTTTTGTTTCCTTTTTAAATTCTCTATGCTAGTGAGTGCTAACCAATGATAAGAGGGGTATTTATATAGGCTTTAAGTTGATTCAAACTTGGAGCCTAAAAAGGTCTCATCCCAGGTTTCCAGGGTACTAGCGGTACCATTGCCATTCCTGGGTGGTACTACCACCGTAGGATCTAGTACTGGGCGGTACCATCGCTGAACAGGGACGGTACCACCACTAGCAACATTGCTGCCGGTGGTACCACTACCCAGGAATCCTGGGGTGCTATTCCCGAGGCGGTGCCAGCATTGGCAAGGGTTTCAACACCCTGGTTGGGTCTTGAATCTCACCCAAACCAGTCTAATTTCGGGCCCAGTTGGCCCCTAATAGAGTTGATGGGATTACCTCCCAATCCCAACTCTAATTATGTGCTAATTACGATTCCTAAGACATTCTAAGCAAGATAAGTTTGATTTCTTCCGACGAGCTTCCGGCGATCTTTCCGGTGAACTTCTGACGATCTCTCGGTAATGTTCCAACAGACTTCCAGCAAGCTCTTGGACTTCACGATGATCTTCTTGGTGAGTTCCGACAAGCTTCTTTGGCAAGTTCCTGGACTTCCCAATTGGTTCCGGCAGAACTTCCGACGAACGTCCGGACTTCCGACAAACTCTTGAACTCCTAACGAAATCGCGTTCTTGACTTTGGGACTTCATTTTGCTTTATGCCTTGCTATCGTAGTTAATCATGCACACACAAAAATACACTTTGATCTAGTCAATTATTACTAAGCATGAATCATGTTGTCCGACATGTCATTGGTCCATCGACGCTTCATTCGATTCTTCGGCGTATCATCCTCTCTTACGACCTATTGCCCTATCGGTCAGTTGACCTCCGCAACTCTGATATCCTTGGCGTAATATCCGCTCTTCTTGGCCCAATGCCTGAATCCATGGCCCAAAGCCTTATGTCGATACATCGACCGATCCTTTGACTCGACGTCCAATCTTCTGATATGTTCCTCCAGCCCAACATAATTCTTCCTACTTTAATTGTCTCATCCTGATCGAAGCATCCTGTGTTACTAAAAATGCAGATCAAATCATAAACACTTATCAATTAGTTTCATCATCAAAATCCGAGATTCAACATATACGTCGACCGATCCTTTGACTCGACATCCAATCTTCTGACATATTCCACCCCGGCCCAACATGATTCTTCCTGTTTTAATTATCTCTCCCTGATTGCAGCTTCCTACATCACTCCAAATGCAGATTAGATCACAAACTCATTAATTGATTTCATCATCAAAATCTGACATTCAACAATATCTCTTTTTTTTTATGATGACAACCAATTGATGACGGAGTTAACCTTAACTCCCCCTATCAATATGCCATATTGATAGAACCCTTAAATTCAAAAATCAAAGCAATATGTCATCATAAAATCATGCATAATCAAAATTTTAATATATCATTCCTTGCATTATTATTATCATAACTTCTCCCCCTTTGTCATCAACAAAAAGGAGAAGTACAACTATCAAGTTTTAGAAATATGAAAGTTTTACAACATACAAGCTAGCAACAATTTTAAGTTATGCAATTTTACAAATTTAACTAAGTTTTTGAGATATGCAAGTTTGCAAGTTTTGCTTCTTGAGATAGGCAAGATAGCACTTTTGTTTCTCTCGATATTACAAGCTAGTAATTCTTGGTGATGTTCAAGATAGTAAGTTCTTTCTTCTCTTTTCAGAAGTGCAAGCTAGTAATTTTACTTCCTATTAAGTTTTTTTCTTGCAATTTGTAAACTAGCAAATTTAGCAAGTTTTACATCATTTTAGAACATGCAAGCTAGCAAATTTTATATCATTTTAGAGCATGCAAGCTAGCAAATTTTACTCCCCCTTTGTCATTGACAAATAGAAGGGAATAATACAATGTTATAAATATTTTTCCTTTACATCGATTTTCAAACATGATATAAGGTATACAACCATAAATACAAGAGAGTATCAAAACATGAAAGAAAAATCAATTTATGTATACAATGTTCCAAACATCAAAGCACATTATCTCAAGTTGTGAGTATTAAAAAAATAATCAAGGAAACATTATGATTCATTTGGACAAATATTCTCTTTAATAAAATGAGAGAATCATATGAGAATAAGGAGTAAGAGATCTTGATTCATACAAAGAAAAACTCATCAGGTTGGATCAATTCGTGAATACCAAAACACATGATTCACTTTGAAAAATCTCCTTTTTAATAAATAACGAAAATAATTCTTAGGAGATCAAAGATCTTAATTTTTTTTTAAAATTTGAAGCAACAATTATGAGAAATCAATATCATGATTAGGATAACAACTTCTCTATAGCAACAAGAAATATAGGAGAACTTGATTCATGTATAAGAAATCTCAAGTCATCAAAATCACTTTCATAGTTCAAGAGATTCAAAAAATAATAATATACATGGATTGAAAAACTCCATAAGCATTAGAAATAAAGACATTTTCAAAAGTGATTTATGCCATTCCTCTTTTTTTGTGTTTCAATTTATGTGATTTATTTTATACAAGCATGCATTTGTCTTTTATGCCAAATCAAAACATGCATCATGTTTAAATTGGAAAAATATGATTTATTACAAAAATCATCAAGATCAAAAGTGTAACACATGATTCCAAAAATAAGATTTCAAATTATTATTACTTCAAATTCTCATGCATAGTATAAAATCATCAAGCATGGTACCAAAACTTTTAATATTTTCATTATATCATCATTATGCATCATTAAATCATCAAACATGATTTCATTAAACATAAAGCATTTTCAATCAAAATCATTTTATTTGTTGTAGTAATGCAATTTTCTTTTTAAGTGAATCTAACTCTCCATGCTTAGTTCTCGGAGTTAACATGCAATTGTCATGCTCATTTTTTATTTTTAAAAATGACTAAAAAAAGAAGCATGAATTTTTTATATATATTTTTTATTTCTTACTAACTAATTTAAAATCATCAAATAAATCAAGTAATTTCATTGTAAGGTAAAGTCATTTCGGTTGAGTCATTTACCTTATTGTCGAGAGCCATCAAAGCGAAGTTCGCCACTTTGTCTTCATCGATTTGCTCCTTGTCTTCGGATGCACTCATTTCGTCCTAAGTCACCTTGAGTGCTTTCTTCTTTCTTCCTTTTAAGTTCATTTTTAATCTTTGATTCTTGTTTTAAGAACTTTTTAAGCTTTATTGTTAAGAGTTCAAAGTGTTCATCACTTGACCTTTTGCTCTAGTAGTCTTCTTGAGTTCTAAGTGTCAAATCTTTTTGTTGTTTAGAAGGTTGTTCTCATGTTCATCAAGTTATCACGTGCCTTGCATGTCATTTTATAGGTCATCAAAGACCCAATAAGTTCTTCAATCGAAAAATGGTTCAAATTCTTTGATTCTTGTATTGCCATTACTTTTGAATCCTAATTTTTAGAAAGAGATCATAAAACTTTATTAACAAGTTCAAGATTCGAAAAACTTTTACCAAGTGCTTTCAAACTATTGACGACATCCATAAAACGGGTGTACATATCATTAATAGTTTCGCTTGGCTTCATTTGAAACAATTTAAAATCAGGCATAAAAAGGTTTATTTTAGACTCTTTAACTCTACTAGTGTCTTTGTGTGTAATTTCAAGAGTATGCCAAATATCATGTGCAGTTTCACAAATAGAAATACGATTAAACTCGTTTTTATCCAAAGCATAAAATAAATCATTCATAGCTTTCGCATTTAAAGAAAATGTTTTTTTCTCAAAGTCATTCCATTCATTCATAGGTTTAGAGGGGGTTTGAAAACCAAGTTCAATGATATTCCATAAATCAAAGTTCAAAGAAAGGAAGAAAACTCTCATTCGAGTTTTTCAATATATGTAGTCCATCCCATTGAATATAGGAGGACGAATGATAGAAAGACCCTATTGAAAGCTGAAAACAGCCCTTTCTCTTATATGTTAATCAAATCAAGAAAAATGAGGCTCTAATACCAACTATTAGGATCGAGTCGGCACTAAGAGGGTGGGGTGAATTAGTGTAGTGGATAAAAATGTTCGTTTTGAAAAATCTTCGTTCCGATAAAATCGATATCGGAAATGTATTTAACTTGAAATCATTCATAAGAGTGTAATAGGAAAGTAAAGCAAGTAAGACAGTTTACAATAGAGGTAAATTGCACAAACAGAAATGCAAACCAAGTTTTATAGTGGTTCGGTCGTTGTGACCTACATCCACTCTCGATTCCTCTTCCGTCGATGCCACTAGCATTCACTAATGATCTTCTTTCAATGGGTGAAGATCAACTACCCTTTTACACCCCTCTTCTCCTTTTCATAGGTTTAGGAGATAACCTTTTACAAGCACTCACTCCTCCCTAAATAAAATTCTAAACTTTAGAACTAGAGGAGGAGATTTCTCAAGTGATTGCTATAGTGTTTTCCCACTTTTATGTTCTCTATGCTTGTATTTGTTAACTAGGGATGAGAGGGGTATTTATAGACTCCAAATGGATTTAAACTTGGAGCCAAAACTAGTCTCATTCCGGGTCTTCCGAGTACTAGCGGTACCACCCCTAGTGCTGGGCGATACCACCACCTGTAGTACTAACACTAGGCGGTACCATCGCTTAGTCTAGTGGTACCATCGCTTGACACCCTGCCACTAGGCAGTACTACCACCCAGTCTGGTGGTACCATTGCCTAACAGCCATTTATGGCTGGTGGTACCATCGCGCAGTTTGGGCGGTACCACTGTCTAGACCACTTGGGAGGTCGAGCCTTAAGTGGTTTCACTGCCAGCTTCAGTGGTGCCACCGCTTGATGTGGCTTTGGATCATTGAATGAGCCTTTCTCTTAGCCCAAAATAGCCTTACTTTGGTCCTAGTTGGCCCCTAATTGATTTGGCCCAATTCCAACTCAATTACACCTAAAATATACTTCGATCTAGACAATTATTATAAAGCTAAATCAAATATTATCCGGTATGTCATTGGTTCATTGATGCCTTGTTCGATTCTTCAGCGTATCATCCTCTCTTGTAGCCTATTGCCCAATCGGCTAGATGACCTCTGCAACTCCGATTACCTTGGCATAATTTCTGCTCTTCTTGGCCCGATGCCCGAACCCATGGCCCGAAGCCTTCTGCCATTATGTCAACTGATCATCTGGCTCGACATCCAATCTTCTGACATATTCTACTCCGACCCAGAATGATTCTCCCTAATCGAAACTTCTTGCGTCAATCAAAATGCAAATTAGATCACAAACTCATCAATTGATTTCATCATCAAAATATGAGATTCAATATTATTATTATCTAGTACATAATGATATTTACATGTGATGTATGATCTGAACGGATGATCATGAACCTTGTGATGTGTGTACATGTGATTATTATTATTATTGGGTCCCACAAGCCTCTAATTTATTTCTTGTTTATTATTGGGCCTATGTGCCTATGATTAAGTTATAATTATACGAGAAGACCCAGTGGCAGCATGGAAGTGATAGCGAGACCCACGAGGCTGAGACGGATGATTGCGATGCATGGAGATTCGTCGAGATGTTGACAGAACTAACGAGGAAGAGATGAATGATCACAGGGCATAGAGATGTACCGCTGCATACATAGATCTTGATATGAGTGATTAGGCCTACTAACTCGGGCCTGATCACATTAGGTTATGGTCCATGATCATCTGGTGTGATTGCTCATGTGATGTGTGATTGCTTGAACACCTACCAGATATGTATATATATTTGCATGCGATGTAGATATATATTAATTATGTATGTGTGTGATATGTCATATTAGGAGACTAAATCAAAATCTCCTCTCTTAATAATATTAAGTCGGTAAATATGAGACAATTAGATTAACCCACGTGGCCTTCCATCGTTATAGGTAGGGATCGATTCTCGACGTAGGTTGAGTTAGTCGAGTCACTCGAGGCTCACCTATATCATGATTCGTTATCTTGCCTATGACATAGAGATGTCACCGGTGACTTGAGGATATGGTATGCTTGGTTGAGTCCCTCAAGGGTATATCATTGAATCAGACTCATCTTGTAACGATAGTGTTGACTTAACCAAACATCATGGTTAGTCAAGTCCCTCAAGACCATGATGGTTCAGAGGCCGAACAGGATGGGAGTCACAAGGAGTTGTGATTGGCAAGAGTTGCCTACCTTTACAGGCTTAGCGTGATTAGTCGAGTCCCTCAAGGTTATGTTAAGACACTGATTGGATCCTGATCCCCACTAGAAGTCTACCGGAGACTTTCGTTTCACGTGTTGAGGGTGTCGCATGACTCGCAAGAAAAATAGTGGGAGTAGAATAAGATAGAAGTCCATATCTTGCTTGTTTATTTTTCTGCAAAATCTGCATGCAATTATTTCTGCTACATCTTTATTTTCAAAAAATATCGCTTTCAACTCCCAAACGTGGGGTGGCATACTTGATGCCAACCGCCTCACTAGTCTAAATTATATGGATTAGCTCCGCAACCTAAGAATTGTTCTCACGGTGGAGAAAATCACGTATGTCCTTGATACAGTGATGCCTACCCTCGAGGAAGGGGCAATTGATGATGAGATCGCTTGCTACGTGAAGTACATAGATGACTTTACTCTTGCTCAGTGTTACATGTTAGGCTCCATGACTCCTGAGTTATAGAGACAACATGAAAAGATGGATACTAGATCCATTCTCCTACATGTTTGTAAACTATCTGAGGAACAGGGAAGGACTCAGTGATATAAGATATCTAAGAGCCTATTCCACGCTAGGATGACTGAGGAGACATCGGTTCACAACAAAGGTCAATGCTTCCACTATGGCAAAGATGGGCACCGGAAGAGGAACTGCAAAGAGTACCTTGAAGAGAGGATGAAACAGAAGCTTGGAGAAGCTTCAGGTATATTTATGATCAATCTCCATTTGTTTGACTCTTATGATAACACATGGGTATTGAATATCGGTAGTACTTATCATATTTGTAATTCGTTGTAGGTTCTGACAAGACCTAGGAGATTGGCGAGAGGCGAGATGGACCTTAAGATGGGCAATAGAGCAAAAGTTGTTGTAGTAGCTATTGGCGAGGTCACCCTACATCTGCCTGGTGGAGCTATTATTGCATTAGATGCATGCTATTTTGTTCCTTCTATTATCAAAAATATTATTTTTATTTCATGTTTGACAATTAGTGGATATAAATTAGTTTTTGAGAATAATGGTTGTTCAATATTATTAGACGATGATATCATCATGAGAGGAACATTGCATAATAGTTTATTTATGCTAGATATTGCTCCACATTATTGAATCTCAGATTTTGATGATGAAATCAATTGGTAAATTATTTGATCCAATCTATATATTAAGAAAAGTATGTAGGATTAACTATGATAGCAATCAAGGCATAAAGCAAAATGAAATGTCGGAGTTAAGATCGAGATTTCGTTGGGAGTTCGAGAGTTCGTCGGGAGTCTGGAGGTTCATCGGAAATGTTACCGGAATTGATTGAGAAAAAACTCGTCATAACTCACCAAGAAGAATGTTGTGAAGTCTAGGAGCTTGCCGGGAGTCCGTTGGGAGATTGCCGAGAGATATTCGAAAGTCCGTCGGAAGCTCGTCGAAAGAAACCTAGACTTACCGGACTTGTTTTGTTTAGTGTATACCTTAAAAATCATAGTTAGTACATAATTAGGATTAGGTTATGGAGGTAATCCCATTAACCCTATTAAGGGCCAATTGAGCCAATAATTGAACTATTTTAGGCTGGATTCAAGGCCCAAATAGGTTGCTGAACCTTGTCAAGTGGTGGCACTGCCCAGGGTGGGCGGTGGAACCGCTTGAAGCTCAGCCTCCCAAGTGGTCTGGGCGGTGGTACCGTTAATAGTTATTACTGTCAGGTGATGGTACTACCAGAGCCCAGTCTCCGAGGCTCTATCAAGCGATAGTAC
Source organism: Musa schizocarpa (assembly GCA_900464855.2). Taxonomy (NCBI): domain Eukaryota; kingdom Viridiplantae; phylum Streptophyta; class Magnoliopsida; order Zingiberales; family Musaceae; genus Musa; species Musa schizocarpa. Next base: position 16,845,744 of record LS990920.1, read on the forward strand.
CACTAGACTGAGCGATTGTACCACCTAGTGTCAATCCTGCAGGCGATAGTACCACCCAGCACAAGCAGTGGTATCGCTAGTACCCCGAAAACCTAGGATGAGATACTATTTGACTCCAATTTTGAAGCTATTGGGGCTATAAATACCCCACCCTTTTCTGTATGAAAGGGCAATAAAGTGCAATTAATGTGTGAAAAAATCTTTAAGTGTTGGGGTGTAAAAGTGTTGTAAAAGTGCAAAGAGTTCTCCTCCTCCCTCTCTTTAACTTTGTAATCAACCAAGAAGAGGTGTGAGACCTGTAAGGGTTATTTCCTAAACCCGTGAAAAGGAGAAAGCACAGTAAAGAGGTGGTTGGTCTTTGCCTATTGAAGGAAGACCATTAGTGGACACTGATGACCTCAACGAAGGAGGAATCAGAAGTAGATATAGGTCACAACGACCGAACCATTATAAATTCCGGTGTGTTCTTTCCTTGCTACTTATTTTATTTACTTGTGCTGCATTCTATTTTACTTCATTACAAATTGTCCAATCCTCTCTTATCCAAAATAATTTCTCAAAATAATTTCTCTATAAATTTTAAAAACGACTTTTTTATTGTTCAAATTTATGTTAATGATATTATTTTTGATTATATAAATGAATCCTTATGGAAATCGTTTGCCAAGAGTATGAGCTAAGAGTTTGAAATGAGTTTAATGGGTGAACTAACATTCTTTTTAGGCTTACAAATCAAACAACTTAGTGATGGTATTTTTCTTAGTCAAACCAAATATGCATTAGAATTGCTAAAATAATTTAATATGGATGGTTCAAAAGCTATCAATTGTTGAATCTCGTATTTTGATGATGAAACCAATTGATAATTGTTTATGATTTAATCTATATTTTGAGTGATATAGGATGCTTCGATTAGGATGAGACAATTAAAGCGGGAAGAATCATGCTGTGCCGGAGGAAAACATGTTAGAAGATTGGACGTCGAGCTGGTGGATCGGTCGATGTATCAACAGAAGACTTCGGGCCATAGATTCGGGCATCGAGCCAAGAAGAGCGGATATTGCACCAAGGATATCGGAGTTGCGGAGTCAACTAGCCAATTGGATAATAGGCCGCAAGAGAGGACGATGCGCCGAAGAATCGGACGAAGCGTCGAGGGACCAATGTGTTGAATCTCGGATTTTGATGATGACATCAATTGTCATTTGTTATCTAATCCATATGTTGAGATAAGTGTGCAGGATTAACTACGATGAAAGTAAGACATGCAGCAGGAGTTGTTAGGATCGGAGCGGCACTAAGAGGGGGGGTGAATTAGTGCAGTGGATTAAAACGTTGGTTTCAACAAATCTTTCGTACGATAAAAATCAGAATCGGAAGTGCTTAACTTGAAAGCGTATTCGCAAAGTTGTGCAGCAAAGGTAATGATGAAATAAAGGAAGTAAGAAGGTTTGCAGTAACGTAAATAGCAGTAATGAAATGCAAACCAGAGATTACGCCGTTTTTTAAGTGGTTCGGTCAAGTGACCTACATCCACTTGTGAGGCCCCTCTTCGATGAGGCTCCCACCTTCCACTAGCAAATCTCTTGAAAGGGAAGGGTGAATACCTCTCTTACAACTCTTTTACAAGTGGTTCACTCTCTTACAGATTTTCAGCAAGAAAGAAGGAGGTGAACACTAGCAAATTGAAAACAAGACTAGCTAAGACTTTTCTAAGGCCTTTCTCTTAAACAATTGCTGCTCAAAAAGTTGTTATCTCAGTTGAGATTTGAGGGGTATTTATATGCCTCAAGAGGATTCAAATTTGGGCTCCAAAATTTGAATTCTCTTGGAGTTCCCGATGTTGGCGGTGCCACCGCCTGTCAATTTATGACCCTGACAGTGTTGGGCGGTGCCACCACCCAGCCCAGGCGGTGCCACCGCCTACAGTGTTTCAGCCCACTAGTTGGGCTTCAATCTTGGCCCAAACTAGTCCGAACTCGGGCCCAATTGGCCCCTACTTGGGTTATAGGATTAATACCTAATCCTAACCCTAATTAACATGCTAACTACAAATTTAAAGACATTTTATAAGCTATTACAAAGTCCATAAGTCAAGACTTCTTCCGGCGAACTTTCGGCGGTCTTCCGATAAACTCTCGGAAACCATTATGCGGACTCCCGGCATGCTCTTAAAATTCACGATTTGATCTTGGCGAGTTCCAACGAGTTTCTTCGGCAAGCTCTGGTCTTTCTCGGCGAGCTCTGCAAACTTCCCACGAACCTTTCGGTGAGCTTCCAAAAAACCCTTCGGCAAGCTCCCTACTCATTCTCGGCTAGTTCCGGCAGCATTCCCGACGAACCTTCGGACTTCCGTCGAACTCTCGAACTCCCAATGAATCCTTTGCGCTTGACTCCACACTTTGTTTCGCTTTATATCTTTCTCATTATCATAGTTATTCCTGCACACACAAACTAAAACTCTACTCCGATCTAGACAATTATTACAATGCGAATCGACATTCCGTTGCCCGGCACGTCATTGGTTGGCGCTTCGTCCGATTCTTCAGTGCATCGTCCTCTCTTGCGGCTTGTTGCCCAATCGGTGGTTGACCTCCGCAACCCCGATATCCTTGGCGCAATTCCGCTCTCCTTGGCCCGTTGCCCGACGTCCGAAGCCTTCTGCCATCCAATATCCTGACGTGATCTCCTCCGGCGCAATGTCAATTCCTCCCACATCAACTGTCTAATCCTGATCGAGTAGACCTGCATTACTCAAAATGCAGTTAAACATCTAAACACAATCAATTAGTTTCATCATCAAAATCCGAGATTCAACAGGAGTTGCGCCGGAGTCAGGACTATGATCACGTTGGGAGTTCGAGAGCTCGACGGAAGTTCGGACGATCGTCGGAGGTTCTGCGGGAACAAATCCGAGAAGTCCAGGAGCTTGCCAAAAGAAGCTCGTCGGAACTTGCCAAGTGGATCGTCGCAAGTCCAGGAGTTTGCCGGAAGTCCGCAGGAGCATGTTATTGTTAGGATCCTTTTATTTTTCCTGTGCTTTCCTTTTATTTTCTGCGTATTTATTAAATATGTTTAGTTTAGCTAAAGTCGGAACTCTATAAATAGAGATGTAACTGCTTCTTTTCGATCATCTATGAAAAATACTATTATGTCTTTTGACAAACCCTAGGAGGCTGATCCCCTCGAAGTGATCAAGGAGGGTCGATCTCCTCGAAGTGATCAAGGAGGCCGATCCCCTCGAAGCGATCATTATCATCCCCATTTCTCCCCTTTCTTCGATGATAAGACTTTAGGGTCTTATCATTTGGTATCAGAGCCTATGATAAGACTTTAGGGTCTTATCATTTGGTATCAGAGCGGCGATCCTTAGCGTTTCCACTGTAACGTAACTAAAAAAAAAAAAAAAGAAGGAACGGAAGAGAGATAGCAGAGAGAGAGAGAAGAAGAAGAAGCTACAGCCACGCACCCCTGCTTCCTCTGCTTGCGGCCAGCCCACCGCCGCCCCTGCTCTCCAGCAGGCCGTGCCCTCCCATGCTGCCTCCTTTCCACCATCGGCGCTGCTTCCCAGCCGATCGACCGATGCCGCCGCTGCCCCCCAGCCGGCGACCTCTCCTCCTCGCTTTCCCGCCTCGCTCGAGCGAGAAGGATCCCTGGCGCCGTCTCCCTGCTAACGGACCACCCCTTCGTCGTTGAGACTCTCGATGACGCTCCCCTAATTTCTCTGCCATCGTGCCCCCCCCGGGTCGCAGCTGCAGCCGCCGGTTGCCCCCCTCTTCACGGCGACCGAAACAGGGCAACTCACCGCTGCTGCCCTTGTTTCCAACCGCGACTCCACCAGCCACGCCTCCTCCAGCACTCCTCTTTCCCTCGAGTGTCGTTGCCGCCCAACCGACCCATCACCGCTGTGGGCCATCGTGTGACGACCGCTGCTCGCCTCCCAGCTGCCGCCACTTCACCTTGCTCTGCATCTAACCGAAACAGAGCACACTTGAGCTGCCCTTGTTTCAGCCGCGCCACAGTCGCGTGGATTCCCTTGCTGCTGTCGGCTGTCACCATCGTCGCTGCTACTGCCCAGCTACTGTGCAGATGCCCTTGACTAGACATCAGAAACAAGAACTGGGGATTATCGACTTGCAATCGTATGCAATGGCTACCGATAACTCAATGAAGGCATAAATGGAAGCGTTGGAAATCATAATTAAAAATCAGCTACAAGAAACTCTTCATGATTTCAAAAAGAGCTTGTTGGAGCACTTTAGCGGGTTTCAACAAGATGGAAACTCAAGTTCTATGCTGAACAAATCGAGAGATACAGGAAAAGGGCCCCAGGATGGTGATACACACTACCCACGTATCAGGGTAGAATTTCCATGATGGGAAGATGGGGATCCGACCAGTTGGATCTCTAGGGCGGAAATTTTTTTTCGTTTTCACAGAACTCCAGAAGAATCCAAGGTAGAAGTGGCCTCAATCCAGCTCGATGGAGATGCAATCTAGTGGTATGATTGGTACGAAACTTGCCATGGAATTCCTTCGTGGGAGCAGTTTAAAAGAGGACTTCTTGTTCGCTTTGGCCCATCCGAATATGAGAATGTTGATGGCCAACTCGCGAAAATTCGTCAGACTTCTACAGTGTTGGAATATCAGAGTAGATTTGAAAGATTGTCCAACCAAGCTAGAGATTGGTCAGAACGATAACTTCTGGGTACATTTATTGAAGGGCTTATTCCCGAGATCCAGTGTGAGGTTAAAGCTTGTCAACCTCGCACTATAATGGCTGCGATTTCATTTGCACGCCTACATGAAGAAAAAATCAGTGTGGAATATCGTCGAAACAGAGGTGACAATAAATAGGTGATTAGCAGGCAACCTACCTCATCTACTCCTAGTCGAAACTATAACACTAGCAAACTAACCCGAGAAGAACTCAAAGAAAGGTTAGCGAAGGGTTTGTGCTGGCATTGCGATGAAAAGTGGAGTAAGGAGCATCGATGCAAACAAGGAAGACTTTTGATGATTGAACCGATCAAGGAGGAATCAGAAGTAGAAGTATCAGATTCCGATCATGAAGAAATGGAAACTAATGATGATGTTGAAGCCGTCACACATACAATGCATGCATTGGCTGGCTACTCTAATCCACAAACTATGAAAATTGGGGGAACTCTGTAACACCAGTCTGTCACTGTTTTGATTGATACAGGTAGCACTAATAATTTTATGGATAGGAAAATTGCAGCCCAATTAGCTTACCACATCGAATGTTGTGACAAATTTAAAGTCAAGATCGCGGATGGACGGATTTTAACCTGTGACAGCAAGTGCTCAAAGATAAAACTAATTTTGCAAGGTCAAAATTATTTGTGGATTTCTTTTTATTACCTTTGGAAGACTATGAAGTGGTGCTCGGAATTGAATGGCTATCAACCCTAGGTGATATCTCCTGGAATTTTTCTAAACTGATTATGAAGTTCTTTATTAATGGAAGACAGGTGACTCTCAAAGGAAGACATGGAGGTAAGGTTACAACTATCACCAGCCATCGGATGGAGCGGGTCCTTCGGAAGACACACACCAGATTTTTGGTGCAATTGCATAACATTGAAAAGGAAATGACAGTGAACATTCCGGCTAGAAATATTGAATCATTGCTAACAGAGTTTGCAGATATATTTGCAGAGCCACACGGACTTCCACCTCTTAGATGTCATGATCATCGGATCCTACTATTACCCGAGAAGGCACCAACCAATGTCTGACCGTATAGATATCCACATTTCCAAAAGGCAGAGATGGAGAGGATTATCACAGAGATGCTCAAAATAGGAGTTATACGAGCCAGTGTTAGCCCATATTCTTCCCCAGTCTAACTAGTCAGAAAGAAGGATGGCTCATGGCGGATGTGTGTCGACTATTGAGCACTTAACAGCATTACAGTGAAAGATAAATATCCTATTCTAGTAGTGGATGAACTATTGGACGAATTAGGAGGAGCACAGGTCTTCACTAAATTGGACCTACGATCGGGCTATCATCAAATCAGAGTACATGAAAGGGATGTTCAGAAAACTACCTTCAGGACACATAATAGCCATTATGAGTTTCTAGTAATGCCTTTTGGGTTAACCAATGCGCCCTCTACTTTCCAGAGTTTAATGAATGATATATTTCAGGCTCATCTCCGTAAGTTTGTTTTGGTTTTCTTTGATGATATTTTAATATACAGTCATTCCCTAGAAAGTCATTTATTACATTTACGAACTGTCTTTAATATTCTTCGTGAGCATGGTCTTTTTGTCAAGAAATCCAAGTGCAGTTTTGGGCAACCTGAGGTTGAGTACCTCGACCATATCATATCTCAAAAGGGTGTTGCAGTTGATCCTTCAAAAATCCAAGTGATGACAGACTAGCCAATTCGAAAGTCAATCAAAGCTTTAAGGGGGTTCTTGGGACTAACCGGCTATTATCGAAAGTTTGTGAAGAATTATGGCAAAATTAGTGCCCCCTTGATGTCACTTCTAAAGAAAAATACATTCAGATGGTCAGAAGAGGCAACTCAGGCATTTCAATTCTTGAAAACTGCAATGTCTACTACACCCGTGCTGGCTTTACCCAATTTTAACAAGATGTTTGTGATTGAATCTGATGCTTCTGGAGCTGGAATAGGGGTTGTATTAATGCAGGAAGGTCAGCCTATCGCTTATGCTAGTAAGGCTTTTTTCCCTTCCCATTTGAGTTTATCTATTTATGACAAGGAAATGCTAGCTATAATACATGCAGTCACAAAGTGGAGACCCTACCTAATTGGTCAACGGTTTCAAATACGCACTGATCACAAAAGCCTCAAATATTTTCTAGAGCAAAAGATTTCTTCTCCAGAGCAACAGAAATGGGTCTCAAAGCTACTGGGATTCGATTATGAGATCATTTATAAAAAGGGGAGTGAGAATTTAGTAGTAGATGCCCTCTCACGCCTTCCACAACAAGCTAATAAACACCGAAGTGAACGAGAATTTACTGTAGGTAATTGGGTTTTCCTTTGTCTTCAACCCTACAAGCAAACTTTCATAAAGGTCCGATCTTCCATGAAGCTATCTCCTCGGTTTTTTGGACCTTATGAGGTATTAGAACGCATTGGACCAGTGGCCTACCACTTGGATTTGCTTGCTAGCTCTAAACTACATCCGGTCTTTCATGTTGCATGCCTTAAAAGGAAATTGGGTGAAGATGCAATAGTGTAGTGCCACTTGCCAGACACTTCTACTACTGGGGAAGTTCAAATTCAACCACAAGTCATACTTGATCGACGAGTTGTAATGTACCGCAAACATCCTGTAACTGAAGTGCTGGTGCAATGGGCCAACTTAACAAAGGAAGATGCCACTTGGGAGTCCTACAACATGCTAAAGGAGAAGTTTCCAGAATTTGATGCTACTCAGCCTTGAGGACAAGGCTGAAATGAAGGAGGCGGGATTGTTAGGATCCTTTTATTTTTCTTGTGCTTTCCTTTTATTTTCTACGTATTTATTAAATCTGTTTAGTTTAGCTAAAGTCAGAACTCTATAAATAGAGATGTAACTGCTTCTTTTCGATCATCTATGAAAAATACTATTATGTCTTTTGACAAACCCTAGGAGGCTGATCCCCTCGAAGTGATCAAGGAGGGTCGATCCCCTCGAAGTGATCAAGGAGGCCGATCCCCTCGAAGCGATCATTATCATCCCCATTTCTCCCCTTTCTTCGATGATAAGACTTTAGGGTCTTATCATTTGGTATCCGAGCCTACGATAAGACTTTAGGGTCTTATCAGAGCATCACCGAGGGTTCATCGGATGATCGATGGAAGTTCACCGGAAGCTCGCTGGAAGAAGCGATTGACGCACTGGAGCAAGCTGTCCTTAGAATTGTCGTAGTTAGCATGATGATTAAGTTAGAAATGGGAGGTGATCCCATTAACTTAATCTAGGGGCAATTGGGCCCTTGAAAGAACGAGATTGGGCCGAATGGATCAACCCATTCGGACCCAGATCTCTCGCCCAGAGGTGGCACCACTTGGGTCAGCGGTGGCACCGCCCAAGGCTCGGTCTCCGAGTTCTGGCTGGGCGGTGCAACCGCCCCAGTCAGGCGGTGGCACCGCCTAAGCTCGGTCTCCGAGCTCTGCTAGGCGGTGCAACCGCCCCTAACAAGTGGTGGCACCGCCCAGGAGCTCAGTCTCCAAGCTCTAACAGCGATGCAACCGCTCGAGTCAGGCGGTGCAACCGCCAGACCCTGGAATTCCGGGAATTGACAGTTATGAGCTCCAAATTCAAACTGGTTTGGGGCCTATAAATACCCCACTCTTTCAGCAATGAAAGAGCAACGAAAACCACCAAAATCCTGATCTTACTCTGAGATTTTTGAGCTCAAAAGTGTTGTAATAAGCTAAAGGTTCTTCTCCCTCTTTTCTTTCAACTTCAGATCTTTCAAGAGAGGAGAGAAAAGTTTGTAAGGGTTGTCTCCTAAGCCCGTCAAAAGGAGTGAATATGTAAAAAGGTGGTTGGCCTTCGCCTATTGAAAGAAGGCCTCTAGTGGATGTCGGCAACCTCATCGGTGGAGGAAGCCAGAAGCGGATGTAGGTCAAGATTGACCGAACCACTCTAAATCGCGCTGCTCTCTGGTTTGCATTTACTTTGAGCTTGTTATCCTTACTACAAACCTCCTTCAAAGCTTACTGCCTTCTGCGCTTTTACATCTGTGTTTCCAAGCTCAATACTTTCCGACTCGTGTTTAGACGTAAATCGATTTTCTCGTACGAACATCGTATTTCAGTTTGCGCTTACATTCTGATTTCTATCACAATAGCAAATTGCCTTAATAGATTCATTTTAGTTGCCTCTTGCCTAATCACAAGTTAAAGTGATTTACGAATCGAAGTTTCTGCTGAAATAAGCTTTGTCGTACGAACTCAATTCTAAAACGTAGAAAGTTTTCCGCTGCACTAATTCACCCCCCCCTCTCTTAGTGCTCTTGATCCTAACAATTGGTATCAGAGCTCGGTTCACTCTCAAATGGATTAAAACCCAAGAGAGATGACATACGCCGGAAATCAAGAGGGCCATTCTATTACATATCCACCCATGTTCAATAGGACGGACTACACCTATTGGAAGACCCGAATGAGGATCTTCCTTATTTCGATGGATTTTGAACTTTGGAATCTTGTTGAAAATGATTTTTCGAAATCTTCTCTTCCAATGATCGAATGGAATGAATTGGAGAAGAAGACTTTCACTCTTAATGCAAAGGCTATGAATGCCTTAGTTTGTGCGCTTGATAAAAATGAGTTTAATCGTGTTTCGGTTTGTGAAACCGCATTTGATATTTGGCATACACTCGAAGTGACTCACGAAGGCACAAGTAGAGTGAAAGAGTCAAAAATCAATCTCTTGATACACTCTTTCGAACTTTTCCGAATGAAACCGAGCGAGACTATTGGTGATATGTACACCCGTTTCACGGATGTCGTCAATGGTCTAAAAGGACTCGACAAAAGTTTTTCGGATTTTGAGCTTGTAAATAAGATTCTAAGATCCCTTCCTAAGAGTTGGGACCCTAAAGTCACTGCTATTCAAGAGGCTAAAGATTTAAGCAACTTTCCTCTTGAAGAACTAATCGGGTCATTAATGACTTATGAAATGACATACAAGGCTCATGAAGAGCAAGAAGACATCCTTCCAAAGAACAGGAAGGATATGGCACTTAGAACATTTGATGACCACTTGAGAGAAAACTCAAGTGATGAGGACTGTGACGATGACTTGGCACTTCTAACAAAGAAATTCAAAAAATTCATTAAGAGAAACAAATTTAAAAATGACACAAAAAATAAACTTGAACCCAAAAAGGACCAAGTTATTTACTATGAGTGCAAAAAGCCGGGACACTACAAGAGTCATTGTCCCCAAGCCAAGAAGAGAATATCAAAGAAGAAGGCGCTCAAAGCAACATGGGATGATTCGAGCGCATCCGAAGAAGAGGAGTCCAACACCGAGCAAGTTGCTCATTACGCCTTAATGGCTATCGGAGAGGAGGTAACAGATTTAATTGATGCAGATTTATCATTTGATGAATTATTAAATGCCTTCCATGATTTATTTGATGAATGCAAGATTATTAGTAGAAAATACAAATTGCTAAAAAAGGAGCATGATAGTCTTAATTGTGATTTCGATAAGTTAAAGACTGAATATCATGATAGTTTAGACTATTGTATCAAATGTCATGATTTAGAAATTATCCAAAAGCAAAACTTGCTACTCATGGACACCTTGAAGAAATTTGAGGTTGGTAGCAAGTCTTTGAACATGATCCTTACAAACAAGGGTCACGTTCCCAAAAGAAGGGGAATCGGATTCGTGAGAAATTCTTACCAAAATCCAACAACCTTCATAAAAGGCCCTACCCTACATGTTCAACACCAAAGCAAAAGCAACTTTTGTTGCAAGCATGGACACAAAACGCATTATTGTCCATTCAAGAAAATTAGTCATAACAAATTAATTTGGGTTCCTAAAGGAACCATGATAAACTCTATGCAACATGACAAACAATATAGATCAACTTTTGAGGCACCCAAAAGTAAATGGGTACCTAAAAATTATCCTTTCTTGTAGAGACATACACCATCACAAACTAGGAGCAAGAGATGATATCTTGATAGTGGATGCTCAAGGCATATGATCGGAGATCCATCTCAATTCTCTAAGCTCACTAGCATAGATGAAGGGTATGTCACCTTCGGAGACAACAACAAGGGTAAAATCATTGGCAAAGGAACCATAGGTAACAAATCCAACTTCTTTATTGAAGATGTTTTGTTAGTTGATGGTTTAAAACATAATCTCTTGAGCATTAGTCAATTATGTGATAAAAGATATATTGTCAAATTCGAATCTAATGCATACATCCTTAAAAAATCACACAACAACACATCCATGATAGCATTAAAACAAAATAACATATACACCATTGACATCAATGAATTGTGTAATGAAATGTGTTTTTCGGTTTTAAATGAGGATGCTTGGCTATGGCACAAAAGATTAGGTCACACTAGCATAAAACTAATTACTCAAATATCATCCAAAGAACTTGTACAAGGAATTCCTCACATCAATTTCATCAAGGATAATGTGTGTGATGCTTGGCAATTAGGAAAACAGATTAAGAGTAGTTTCAAATCTAAGAATCAAATAAGCACATCAAGGCCCTTACAATTGATCCATATGGACTTGTTCGGACCAATCTCTATATCAAACCTAGGAGGTAGCAAATACGTCTTCGTTATTGTAAATAACTATAGTAGATACACATGGACTTATTTTCTGAAACACAAAAATGAATGCTTTAGATATTTCACCAAGTTTTACAAACTTGTTCAAAATGAAAAAGGGTTTATGATTTCATCAATTCGAAGTGATCACGGTGGTGAATTTCAAAACCGTGATTTCCAAGAATTCAGTGAATCTAATGGATTCAACCACAACTTCTCTACTCCAAGAAATCCTCAACAAAATGGAGTAGTAGAAAGAAAGAATAGAAATTTACAAGAAATGGCAAGAACCATGTTGAATGAACAAAGCCTACCCAAATATTTTTGGGCCGAAGCTGTAAACACTGCATGCTATATTTTGAATAGAGTTTTAGTAAGACCCTTACTCACCAAAACTCCCTATGAGTTGTGGAACAATAAAAAACCTTATGTTTCATATTTTAAAGTTTTTGGGTGTAAGTGTTTTATCTTGAATGAGAAAGATGCCTTAGGAAAATTTGATGCTAAATCTGATGAAGAAATTTTTCTTGGTTATTCTTCGGTTTCTAAAGCTTTTCGTATCTTCAATAAAAGGACTTTAATAATAGAAGAATCCATTCATGTTGTTTTCAATGAGATTTCCGAAATCAAGAAAAATGACTTTGATGATGTTAATTTCGATTCTTTGAATTTAAATGAAACCCCTTCTCCAACTAGCAACTTTGATGATGATGCATCCACTTCCAAAACTTCCTTACGTAAGGATTGGAAGTATGTAGATGATCATCCTAAGGAGCTAATCCTAAGAGACACATCTAAGGGGGTTCAAACACGTTCATCTTTTCAAAAGTCTTGTGCCAACGCCACTTTTCTCTCCCAAATTGAACCTAAATGTATTGACGAAGCCATGAAAGATAATTCATGGATTATCGCAATGCAAGATGAGTTAAATCAATTTGAGAGAAATGAGGTATGGAAGCTTGTTCCTAGGCCAAATGACCATTTAGTTATTGGTACTAAATGAGTCTTTAGAAACAAGCAAGATGAATATGGTATCGTGGTAAGAAATAAGGCTAGACTAGTAGCCAAAGGTTTCAACCAAGAAGAAGGTATTGATTACGAAGAAACCTTCGCTCCTGTGGCTAGATTAGAAGCCATAAGAATGCTCCTTGCCTATGCTAGTAATAATAATTTTAAGTTATTTCAAATGGATGTTAAAAGCGATTTTCTAAATGGCTTTATCTCTAAAGAAGTTTATGTTGAATAGCCTCTTGGATTTAAAATAATAGTCTCTCTAATCATGTATTTAAATTAACCAAAGCTCTCTATGGTTTAAAACAAGCCCCAAGGGCTTGGTATGACAGACTAAGTACTTTTCTTATTGAAAATAATTTCATAAAATGCAAGGTCAATACTACATTATTTATCAAAAAATTTGAAAATAACTTTCTCATTGTTCAGATCGATGTTGATGACATTATCTTCGGTTCTACGAATGAATCTCTTTGTGAATCTTTTGCTAAAACCATGAGTCTCGAATTTGAAATGAGTTTGATGGGAGAGTTAACCTTTTTCTTAGGCTTACAAAGTAAGCAACTAAGCAATGACATTTTTATTAGTCAAACTAAATATGCCCTAGATCTGCTAAATAGATTCAATATGAATAGCTCAAAAGCTGTTAACACTCCTATGAGCACTTCCACGAAGTTAGAAGTTGATGAAAGTGGAGAAAGCTTCGATCAGAAAACTTATAGGGGTATGATAGGAAGTTTACTTTATCTAACTGCAACCAGACCAGATATTATGTTTAGTGTAGAACTTTGTGCTAGGTTTCAATCGAACCCTAAGATATCTCATCTCAAAGCAGTTAAAAGAAGACTTAGATATCTTAAAGGAACTACAAATCTAGGATTATGGTATCCAAAATCCAAAAATTTTCAATTAATTGCTTATGCTAATGCGGATTTTGCTGGGTGTAGACTAGATAGAAAAAGCACATCAGGAAAATGTCAATTTTTGGGACATTCTCTTGTTTCCTGGTCATCTAAGAAACAAAACTCGGTCGCTCTATCAACAACTGAAGCTGAATATATTGCAGCCAGTGCCTGCTGTGCACAAGTTGTGTGGATGAAAAACACCTTAGAAGATTATAAAGTCCATCTTAAAAACATTCCCATTAAATGTGATAACACGAGTGCAATTTGCTTAACAAAGAATCCCATTCAACACTCAAGAACAAAACATATTGATATTAGACATCACTTTATACGAGATCATGTTACTAATCATGATGTAATTATAGAATTCATAGATACTAAGCAACAACTAGCTGATATTTTTACAAAACCTCTAAGTGAAGAACAGTATGATTTCATAAGAAGAGAATTAGGAATGCTGATGTGTCCGAATGTATAAACTTGTTAAAATTATTATTTGGACTTTATTGATTGAATTACATGACAAAAATAACATGTTGGAAAAATCTTCATAAACAATGAGCATGTCCTCATAGTCTTGCATGAAAGTGTTAAATTAAATTTTTGGTTCCAATTGGATTTTATTATTCTCTTTCGGATTTTGATACACATTATTAATTCTTGACAACAATATTGCCTTTCAAAAATAAAATTGATGATTCCTACTTAAGGAATATATTTTTTTTTTGCAAGGACTTTACTCACATAAATATCTTGATCCTTGTAAAGCATGCTATCGATTTGAACTACACAAATGGCCTTCCTCCTTCATGCAAAAAGAATAATAACAAGGAAGAAGTTTTCATTCTATGTATATACTCTCCGTGTCATGCTCTTCTTGAGATGTTTGTATCCTATAAATGACATGAACCCACTTATGGCATCACATGTATATTCAAAAGATGCATATATCATTCTCCTTTTTGTTGATGACAAAGGGAGAGAAGTATATGAATTGATACTATAAATGTCATATTATGTTAAAAGAAACTGACATATGATTATTGATGCTATGCCATGTTTACTATGATTGTCATATTTGCATCATATTAAGATATCAAGAACTTGTATTGTAATTTTACAATTTTACATGTTGATATCTTTCCATATGATGAATTGCTATCATTACAACAATTCACATTTGAAATTTGAAAATGGATGTCGAGTCTTGACATCATACAAAGAGATACATCATGATAGGAATCATGATGGGAGTATTGATAAGGTTAAATGACTTTAACTTATCAATATGTCTCTTGAATTCAAAGGCTTTGAATTCAAGAATGACTTACCTCAATTATGACACATAGATAGGGGGAGTTAAGGTTAACTCCGTTATCAATTGATTGTCATCATCAAAAAGGGGGAGATTGTTGAATCTCGGATTTTGATGATGACATCAATTGTCATTTGTTATCTAATCCATATGTTGAGATAAGTGTGCAGGATTAACTACGATGAAAGTAAGACATGCAGCAAGAGTTGCGCCGGAGTCAGGACTATGATCATGTTGGGAGTTCGAGAGCTCGACGGAAGTTCGGACGGTCGTCGGAGGTTCTGCGGGAACAAATCCGAGAAGTCCAGGAGCTTGCCAAAAGAAGCTCGTCGAAACTCGCCAAGTGGATCGTCGCAAGTCTAGGAGTTTGCCGGAAGTCCGTAGGAGCATCACCGAGGGTTCATCGGATGATCGACAGAAGTTCACCGGAAGCTCGCTGGAAGAAGCGATTGACGCACCGGAGCAAGTTGTCCTTAGAATTATCGTAGTTAGCACGATGATTAAGTTAGAAATGGGAGGTGATCCCATTAACTTAATCTAGGAGAAATTGGGCCCTTGAAAGAACAAGATTGGGCCGAATGGATCAACCCATTCGGACCCAGATCTCTCGCCCAGAGGTGGCATCGCTTGGGTCGGCGGTGGCACCGCCCAGGGCTCGGTCTCCGAGCTCTGGCTGGGCGGTGCAACCGCCCCTAATAGGCGGTGGAACCGCCCAGGGCTCGGTCTCCGAGCTCTGCCAGGCGGTGCAACCGCCCTTGACAAGCGGTGGCACCGCCCAGGAGCTCAGTCTCCGAGCTCTGACAGCGGTGCAACCGCCCCAGTCAAGCGGTGCAACTGCCAGACCCCGAAATTCCGGGAATTGATAGTTTTGAGCTCCAAATTCAAACTGGTTTGTGGCCTATAAATACCCCACTCTTTCAGCAATGAAAGAGCAACGAAAACCACCAAAATCCTGATCTTACTCCGAGATTTTTGAGCTCAAAAGTGTTGTAATAAGCTAAAGGTTCTTCTCCCTCTTTTCTTTCAACTTCAGATCTTTCAAGAGAGGAGAGAAAAGTTTGTAAGGGTTGTCTCCTAAGCTCGTCAAAAGGAGTGAATCTGTAAAAAGGTGGTTGGCCTTCGCCTATTGAAGGAAGGCCTCTAGTGGACGTCGGCAACCTCATCGGTGGAGGAAGCCAGAAGTGGATGTAGGTCAAGATTGACCGAACCACTCTAAATCGCGCTGCTCTCTGGTTTGCATTTAATTAGCTTATTATCCTTACTGCAAACCTCCTTCAAAGCTTACTGCCTTCTGCGCTTTTACATCTGTGTTTCCAAGCTGAATACTTTCTTACTCGTGTTTAGATGTAAATCAATTTTCTCGTAAGAACATCGTATTTCAGTTTGCGCTTACATTCTGATTTCTATCACAACAGCAAACTGCCTTAACAGATTCGTTTTAGCTGTCTCTTGCCTAATCACAAGTTAAAGTGATTTACGAATCGAAGTTTCTGCTGAAATCGGCTTTGTCATATGAACTCAGTTTTAAAACGTAGAAAGTTTTCCGCTGCACTAATTCAACCCCCCCCCCCTCTTAGTGCTCTTGATCCTAACATAATGACATGTTGGACAACATGATTAATGCTTAGTATTAATTGTCTAGATCGAAGTATGTTTTTATATATGCAGGATTAACAATGATAGCAAGGCATGAAGTAAAATGAAGTCTCGAAGTCAAGGACGCAATTTTGTTGGGAGTTCGAGAGTTCGTCGGAAGTCTGGATGTTCGTCGGAAGTTCTGGTGGAACCAGCCGAGAAGTCTTAGAGCTTGCTAGAGAAGCTCATTGGAACTCGCCAATAAGATCATCGTGAAGTCCAAGAGCTTACTAGGAGTCCGCTGAAACATTGCTAAGAGATCGTCGGAAGTTCGCTCGACGATCGTCGGAAGCTCATCAGAAGAATAGACTTACGGACTTGTTTCGCTCAGATTGTCTTAGATTTCATAGTTAGCACGTAATTGGGTTAGGATTTAGGCCAACCTAATTAAGGGCCAGCTAGGCTCATGTAAGGACTGTGTTAGGCCCAGTAAGAGGCCCAAACAGTGCTCCAAGAAGTCTCACCATCGTGGCACAGTCTTCAAGACTATGTCAGGCCGTGGTACCACCCAGTGCAGTGTCAAACTGACATTGGGCGATGGTACCGCCCGTGCCCGGGGAACTCGGGATGAGATGTTTTTAGGCTCCAAGTTTGAATCAACTTGAAGCCTATAAATACCCCTCTCATCCCTGGTTAAAAAAACACAAGCACAGAGAGTTTAAAAGAGAAGAAATGCTGCTGCAATCTCTTTAGAAATTCCCTCCTCCACTCTAAGTTTAGGATTCTATAAGAGGAGAGTGAGTGCTTGTAAGGGTTGTCTCCTAAACCTATGAAAAGGAGAAGAGGGGTGTAAAATATGGTTGGTCTTCGCCTATTGAAGGAAGACCGATAGTGGATGCCGGTGGCCTCAACGGAAGAGAAATCGATGGAGTAGGTGTAGGTCACGACGACCGAACCACTATAAATTGGCGTATTCTCTAGTTTGTATTTCTGTTTAGCAATTTACCTTACTGCAAACCTCTTTAATTGTTTACTACCTTCAATTCATTTACGAACGTGTTTCAAGTTATGTTTCTGAAGAATTGGTTTTCAACGTACAAAGGTTTTTGAAGAAGTGATTTCAAGAGGTATTAAAGCCTCGTTTTTCATATTTGGTTTAACACCTAAATAGAAATGACTCTTTTCGGCTTTCAAGAGGGTCACTCTTTCATTCATCCTCCCTTTTTCAATGGGACGGACTACACATATTAAAAAACTTGAATGAGAATTTTCTTGCTTTCATTGAATCTCGATTTATGGAATTTAGTCGAAAATAGTTTTCAAAAGTCTTCTCTTCCAATGAACCATTGGAATGATTTGGAGAAGAAGGCTTTTTCTTTAAATGCTAGAGTTATGAATGCTCTATTTTGCGCCTTAGATAAAACTGAGTTTAATCGGGTTTCTTTGTGCAAAACGACTTTCGAAATTTGGTATACTCTTGAAACCACACACGAAGGCACAAATAGTGTTAAGGATTCTTATGTTAATTTTTTGATACACGATTTTGAACTATTTCATATAAAACCAAGCGAAACCATTGGAGACATATACACTCATTTTATGGATGTCGTTAATGGTTTAAAAGCTCTTGGTAAAATCTTTTCAAATTTTGAATTCATTAACAAGATTTTAAGATCTCTATCTAAAAATTAGAATTCGAAAATAACGGCAATACAAGAATCAAAATATTTGAACTATTTCCCTCTCGAAGAACTAATAGGGTCTTTGATGACCTAGGAAATGATGTATAATGCACGTGAAGAACTCGAGAACCACCTTCTAAAGAACAAGAAGGATTTCGGACTTAGAACATTCGAAAACTACTCGAGCATAAGCTCAAGTAATGGTGAACTTGAACTCATCACAATGAAATTTAAAAGGTTCATGAAACAAGAATTAAAGAACAAAAATAAACTTAAAAAGAATGCAACTATTTGCTTTGAATGCAAGAAGAAGGATGTAATCTTGGATGAATCGAGCTCCTCCGAAGAGGTAATCGAGCTCCTCCGAGGAGGCAAACTACGCCTTAACGGCTTTCGACGATGAGGTAATCAAAATCCCCCTAATTTATTTCAAAATTACATGATGCTTTTCATTATGCATTTATTTTTTAAAATTTAGTTTAGAATAATTTTTTTTTTTGAAAATTACATGTTTAAAAATAAAAATACAAAAATTATGATCATGCTAGTAATTTTGAAAATGATAATAAAAATTAAATATTTTATGTCAATGGAATAAAATATTAGATTTAAATCTAATGATAATCCTATGAATGTTTTTCAAGAAGAAATAATGTGTATCTTGATGATTTCCGATTTTGATTGAAACCATGCTTAATGTCTTAATGAAAATATTAAGAAGTTTGATATCATGCTTAATGATGATGTATAGATTTTGTATCGAAAACTAAGCTTGAAATGTTGATTCACGTAAAAAGAAAAATTCTTTATGAAATCAATTTCGATGATGCATAATGATGTAATTATGTAATGAAAATATTAAATATTTTGAAACCATGTTTTAATCATGCTTAATAAATTTCGAAATTATGCATGATGATTTTCAAGTAATTTATGGTTTATTGATCTTGATGGTTTTTATGACAAAATTTATTTTTCGATCCTAAACGATTGATGATATATATATATATATATATATATATATATATATATATATATATATATATATTGGCATAAAAAGGACAAAGGCATGCTTGTATGAAATAATCTAAAAGAAGGAAAGCTTTTTGTTAGAAAATTTTCTCTACTTTATCGATTTTTCCAAAAAGGAGATCAATGAATCTATTTGTATCTTACTTGATGATTTTATATTATGCATGAGGATTTGAAGTAATGATTTGAAAGTTAAAATTTCAAAATTATGCTTGATGATTTATAGTGTATTGAAAGTTTCGTTTTTAAACAATGATGCTTATTTTCATTTGGCATAAATGAAAAAGGCATGCTTCTATGAATTGAATCAAATAAATTGAAACAACTAAAAAGAGAAAAGCATTGTTCTTGAAAATTATTTTTCTTTATCTTATTGATTTTTATGAATCTCTTGAAAATGATTTTGATTTGATGATTTGAATTTGAATTAATTTTTATTCAAATCATGATCATGATCTCTTGGAATTACTTGAGATTTTTTTAAAGATCTCTTCTTTGTACTCCTATGATTTTTTCTTTATATTTTATTTAAAGAAGAGATTTACTATATCAATCATGTCTTTTGGTATTTAATTGGTCTTATCCTTTATGACATGATTTCTTTGTATTTATGGCTTGTATGGCTTGAAATGTTTTGGAATGATACATGCAACACTATAATTTTTCCCATAGACAAAAATGCATGCAACACTATGATTTTTTGAAATAATATGAAGATCAATAATTATCATTTTCTGAAATAATACTCTAGAATGATGATTTGGAATCATGTATGTAATGATGATTTTATATTTTATATACATGATGATTTGGTATTATGCATGCAATACTTTAACTTATGATAATGATGCATGCAATGATGAAATATTCATGATAAAATAATTGTTTTGACATTCATGACTTGAATTTTCATCTATGCTATTTTCTTTTGTCATAATATTGTTTTGATGCTCTAAAATGATATAAATTTGCTAGCTTATGAGTATCATGTATGATATGATGTTTGATTTATTTTTAGTATCATGCATGGAGAAAGAATGATATGTAAAGTTTTGGAATTGTGCATGTTGTAAATTGAAACTATAATGATGCACAAACATATTAAAATAAGGTTGATACTTAACCCTTGTCATGATTTGAAGATTATAGTAAAGGGAAATGAATTACACTATTGTATTGTTATTCCCTTCTTTTTTATAATGATAAAGGGGGAGCAAAATTTGCTAGAAAGCAAATTTGCTAGATTGCATCTTTCAAGAAGAAGCAAAATGCTTGCTCAAAAAAAAAAATGCAAAAATCTTGCCAACTTTCATGTGTAAAATTTGCTAGCTCACAAATTGCAAGGAGAAAAACTTTCTATGAAGCAAAGTTGCTAGCTTATTCAAAAATGATGCATGCAATACTTATGATTTTATGATGATGATGTATTTGATGTATTGTATATCATGAATGAGAATCATGATTAAAATTGCATTGACTTAAATTTAAATTTAAGGTTTATCTCAATTATGACATATTGAAATAAGAATGACACTTTATTCTTGTCATAATTTGAAAATTGATGAATTGCACTATTGTTTTGTTATTCCTCTCTTTTTGCCAATGACAAAGGGGGAGAAAAAATTTCTAGCGTGCACATCATGAAAAGAGGCAAACTTGTTAGCTTGCACAAGTTAAGAAGATGCAAAAACATGTTAGCTTGCTCATCTCAAAAGAGAAGCAAAGATTGCTAACTTGCATATTTCAAGAAGCAAAAGTTGCCTTCTTGAACATCTTAAATATTGCTAGCTAACATGATATAAAACTCAAAATTTTTTTTGCTAGCTTGCATGATGATTAAACTTGAGATTTATTATGCAACAATTTGAATCCAAGAGTTCAACTCAAATATGGTATATTGATAGGGGGAGTTTGTTTAAACTCCGAGAGTTAAGATTAACTCCGTCATCAATTGGTTGTTATCATAAAAAAGGGGGAGATTGTTGAATCTCATATTTTGATGATGAAACCAATTGATAATTATTTATGATTTAATCTGATTTTGAATGATGCAAGATGCTTCGATCAGGAAGAGTCAATTAAAGCAGGAAGAATCATGTTGTGCCGGAGGAAAACATGTCAGAAGATTGGACGTCAAGTTGGTGGATCGGTCGACGTATTGACAGAAGGCTTTGGGCTATGGATTCGGGCATTGGGCCAAGAAGGGTAGATATTGCGCCAAGGATATTGGAGTTGCGGAGTCAACTGGTCAATTGCATAATAGGCCGCAAGAGAGGACGATGCGTCGAAGAATCGGATGAAGCATCCAGGGACCAATGACATGCTGAACAACATGATTAATGCTTAGTATTAATTGTCTAGATCGAAGTATGTTTTTACATATCCAGGATTAACTACGATAGCAAGGCATGAAGCAAAATGAAGTCCTAGAGTCAAGGACACAATTTCGTTGGGAGTTCGAGAGTTCATCGGAAGTCCGGACGTTCATCGGAAGTTCTAGCGGAACCAGCCAAGAAGTCTCAGAGCTTGCCAAAGAAGCTCATCGGAACTTGCCAAGAAGATCATTGTGAAGTTTAGGAGCTTGCCAGGAGTCCATCGGAATATTGTAGAGAGATCGTCGAAAGTTCGTTGGAAGATCGTCGGAAGCTTGCCGGAAGAATAGACTTACAGACTTGTTTAGCTCAGATTATGTCTTAGATAGTTAGCATGTAATTGGGTTTGGATTTCGACCAACCCAATTAGGGGCTAGCTAGGCCCATGTAAGGACTGTGTTGGGCCCAATAAGAGGCCTAAACAGTGCTTCAGTCTCACCATCGTGGCACAGTCTTCGAGACTATATCAGGCAGTGGTACCACCCAGCACAACACCCCAGGTGGTGGTACCGCCCAGTGCACCGTCAATGTCAAATTGACATTGGGCGGTGGTACCGCCCATTCCTCGGGAACCAGGATTAGATAATTTTAGGCTCCAAGTTTGAATCAACTTGAAGCCTATAAATACTCCTCTCATCCCTAGTTAAAAAATCACAAGCATATAGAGTTTAAAAGAGAAGAAACACCGTTGCAATCTCGTTAGAAATTCCCTCATCCACTCTAAATTTAGAATTATGTAAGAGGAGAGTGAGTGCTTGTAAGGGTTGTCTCCTAAACCCGTGAAAAGGAGAAGGGGGTGTAAAAGGTGGTTGGTCTTCGCCTATTTAAGGAAGACCGATAGTGGATGTCGGTGGCCTCGACGGAAGAGAAATCGACGGAGTGGATGTAGGTCGTGATGACCGAACCACTATAAATTGGCGTGTTCTCTGATTTGCATTTCTGTTTGGCAATTTACCTTACTGTAAACCTCTTTAATTGCTTACTGCCTTCAATTCATTTACGAATATGTTTCAAGTTATGTTTCAAAAGATTCAGTTTTCAATGTATGAAGGTTTTTGAAGACGTGATTTTACTACTACACTAATTCAACCCCCCCCCTCTTAGTGCTGATCTCTTGATCCTAACATCAATACTCCTGTGAGTACCTCCATTAAGTTAGACATAGACGAAAGTGGAGAAAGCTTTGAAAGAAAAACTTATAGGGGTATGATAGGTAGTTTACTATACCTCACCGTAACTACACCAGACATTATGTTTTGCGTAGGACTTTCTGCTAGATTTCAATCTAATCCTAAGCTATCTCATCTTAAAGTTGCTAAAAGAATTCTTAGATATCTTAAAGGAACCCCTAATCTAGGATTATGGTATCAAAAATCTAAAAACTTTGAATTTATTGTTTATGCTGATGCGGATTTTCCTGGATGTAAAGAAGATAGAAAAAACACATCCAAAATATGTCAATTCTTAGGTCATGCACTTGTCTCTTGGTCTTCTAAGAAATAAAACTCGGTTGCATTATCTACAACCGAAGTTGAGTATATAGCCGCTGGTGCATGTTGTGCACAAGTTGTATAGATGAAAAATACATTAGAAGATTATAGAATTCACCTTAAGAATATTCCCATAAAATGTGATAACACAAGTGCAATAAGTTTAACAAAAAATCCTATTCAACACTCTAGAACTAAATATATTAATATAAGGCATCATTTCATAAGAGATCATGTTAATAGCCATGACATATCTTTAGAGTTGATTGATATGAAACATCAATTAGCCGATATCTTTACAAAACCATAATAAAGAATAATTTAATTTCATTAGAAGAGAGTTAGGGATGTTAAACTGTTTGAATGCATGAGTTTGTTGTATATCTTTTCTGGACTTTCTCAAATTTTCATAAATAAAGCTTTAATGATTTTTTTCATTTTGTAAATAAAGCTTTCATGAAATATAGAATTTAAATTTACTTGAGAACAAATTTACTTTATACCCGTGCTCCATCACTTAATGATTTTTTATACACTTAGATCCTTTACTCATGGATTTCATTGACAAATACATCTCTCATGGATTTCACTCTTGTGAATTTTTAATGAGAAACTGATTTTATTGATGGATATTTATAAACTTTCAATATTTTAATTCTTCTGGACATAGATGAAAGTGGAGAAAACTTTGATAGACATAGAAGAAAGTGGATAAAGCTTTGATAGAAAAACTTATAGGGGTATGATAGGTAGTTTACTATACCTCACCGCAACTACACCAGACATCATGTTTAGCGTAGGACTTTCTGCTAGATTTCAATCTAATCCTAAGCTATCTCATCTTAAAGTCGTTAAAAGAATTCTTAGATATCTTAAAGGAACCCCTAATCAAGGATTATTGTATCAAAAATCTAAAAACTTTGAATTAATTATTTATGCTGATGCGGATTTTCCTAGATGTAGAAAAGATAGAAAAAGCACATCCAAAATATGTCAATTCTTAGGTCATGCACTTGTCTCTTGGTCTTCTAAGAAATAAAACTAGGTTGCATTATCTACAACCGAAGTTAAGTATATAGTCGTTGGTGCATATTGTGCACACGTTGTATGGATGAAAAATACATTAGAAGATTATAGAATTCACCTTAAGAATATTCCAATAAAATATGATAACACAAGTGCAATAAGTTTAACAAAAAATCCTATTCAACATTCTAGAACTAAATATATTGATATAAGGCATCATTTCATAAGAGATCATGTTAATAGCCATGACATATCTTTAGAGTTTATTGATACGAAACATCAATTAGCCGATATCTTTACAAAACCATAATAAAGGATAATTTGATTTTATTAGAAGAAAGTTAGGGATGTTAAACTGTCTTAATGCATGAGTTTGTTGTATATCTTTTCTAGACTTTCTCAAATTTTCATAAATAAAGCTTTAATGAATTTATTTCATTTTGTAAATAAAGCTTTCATGAATTATAGAATTTAAATTTACTTGAGAATAAATTTACTTTATACCCGTGCTCCATCACTTAATGATTTTTTATACACTTAGATCCTTCACTCATGGATTTCATTGACAAATACATCTCTCATGGATTTCACTCTTATGAATTTTTAATGAGAAACTGATTTTATTGACGGATATTTATAAACTTTCAATATTTTAATTCTTCTTGACAAAGACGAAAGTGGAGAAAGCTATGATAGAAAAACTTATAGGGGTATGATAGGTAGTTTACTATACATCACCGTAACTACATCAGACATCATGTTTAGCATAAGACTTTCTTCTAGATTTCAATCTAATCCTAAGCTACCTCATCTTAAAGTCGTTAAAAGAATTCTTAGATATCTTAAAGGAACCCCTAATCAAGGATTATTGTATCAAAAATCTAAAAACTTTGAATTAATTATTTATGCTGATGCGGATTTTCCTAGATGTAGAAAAGATAGAAAAAGCACATCCAAAATATGTCAATTCTTAGGTCATGCACTTGTCTCTTGGTCTTCTAAGAAATAAAACTAGGTTGCATTATCTACAACCGAAGTTAAGTATATAGTCGTTGGTGCATATTGTGCACACGTTGTATGGATGAAAAATACATTAGAAGATTATAGAATTCACCTTAAGAATATTCCCAAAAAATGTGATAACACAAGTGCAATAAGTTTAACAAAAAATCCTATTCAACACTCTAGAACTAAATATATTGATATAAGGCATCATTTCATAAGAGATCTTGTTAATAGCCATGACATATCTTTAGAGTTTATTGATACGAAACATCAATTAGCCGATATCTTTACAAAACCATAATAAAGGATAATTTGATTTCATTATAAGAGAGTTAGGGATGTTAAACTATCTGAATGCATGAGTTTGTTGTATATCTTTTCTGGACTTTCTTAAATTTTCATAAATAAAGCTTTAATGAATTTATTTCATTTTTTAAATAAAGCTTTCATGAATTATAGAATTTAAATTTACTTGAGAATAAATTTACTTTATACCCGTGCTCCATCACTTAATGATTTTTTATACACTTAGATCCTTCACTCATGGATTTCATTGACAAATACATCTCTCATGGATTTCACTCTTGTGAATTTTTAATGAGAAACTGATTTTATTGACGGATATTTATAAACTTTCAATATTTTAATTCTTCTTGACAAAGACGAAAGTGGAGAAAGCTTTGATAGAAAAACTTATAGGGGTATGATAGGTAGTTTACTATACATCACCGTAACTACATTAGACATCATGTTTAGCATAAGACTTTCTGCTAGATTTCAATCGAATCCTAAGCTATCTCATCTTAAAGTCGTTAAAAGAATTCTTAGATATCTTAAAGGAACCCCTAATCTAGGATTATGGAATCAAAAATCTAAAAACTTTGAATTAATTGTTTATGCTGATGCGGATTTTCCTAGATGTAGAGAAGATAGAAAAAGCATATCCAAAACATGTCAATTCTTAGGTCATGCACTTGTCTCTTGGTCTTCTAAGAAATAAAACTCGGTTGCATTATCTACAACCGAAGTTGAGTATATAGCCGCTGGTGCATGTTGTGAACAAGTTGTATGGATTAAAAATACATTAGAAGATTATAGAATTCACCTTAAGAATATTCCCATAAAATATGATAACACAAGTGCAATAAGTTTAACAAAAAATCCTATTCAACACTCTAGAACTAAATATATTGATATAAGGCATCATTTCATATGAGATCTTGTTAATAGCCATGACATATCTTTAGAGTTTATTGATACGAAACATTAATTAGCCGATATCTTTACAAAACCATAATAAAGGATAATTTGATTTCATTATAAGAGAGTTAGGGATGTTAAACTATCTGAATGCATGAGTTTGTTGTATATCTTTTCTGGACTTTCTTAAATTTTCATAAATAAAGCTTTAATGAATTTATTTCATTTTGTAAATAAAGCTTTCATGAAATATAGAATTTAAATTTACTTGAGAACAAATTTACTTTATACTCGTGCTCCATCACTTAATGATTTTTTATACACTTAGATCCTTCACTCATGGATTTCATTGACAAATACATCTCTCATGGATTTCACTCTTGTAAATTTTTAATGAGAAACTGATTTTATTGACGGATATTTATAAACTTTCAATATTTCAATTCTTCTTGATAAATGTGCTAGTCAGAAGTGCCCAACAAGCCAATAACGTAGTGATGACACGTGTGACTTGACATGGAATCTTTTTACTTATTATATTTTGGCATTTATCACTTTATATTAACTATTGCATATATGCTTGTATATAGTGTGATGTCCTTGAATCTGTGCAATGGAATTGAATTGTGATGAGATCACAATAATTAGATCGATTCACCTTTAAACACAGATCCTAAAAAATCTCGGTCATAAGTCATTCGAGAGGGACATCGTGATAATCGGATAGACTAGTGTGCTATATACCCGTCCATATGATGGATGCAGCTGGTCTCATAGCTGCTCGTGTAGGGACACTACGGATACAATATAGGTGCTCATTGGAGAATGAGTTCACTGATTGATCCGTTTACGGAATGTTGGATGGTTGATGATGCCTTATTGTCAGACAGCGATTCCGTAGTCCTAGTGGTGTATTGGGTCCTTAGACTTGAGACACCAAGGATATCCTGTATGAGTGCTCCACTCTTTGATACTAGACTTATAGGTTTGGATATCCCATATCTAGTATAGTTGGTCATTGGGAGTGGTAGTCGACCTTACAAGGGCTATTGAGTGTCGATAGAGGATCATTCACTCTCGGCATCATGAGAAGAATATTTCTTGTGTTTTTGCTCAGACAAAACCCTGGCCAGGGTCATTCGGATTGAGAGAGAAAGAGTTCTCTGGGAGAATTCAATTAAAGCGAGACTCAAGAAGAAACCGTATGGGTTTGACAGTACCATGCCCGATATACGGTCTCTGGGATATTAGATGGATAAGAGACTATAGGCATACGGTAACTGAGGACAGATAGGTCCAATGGATTGGATTCCCCTATATCGTTTGGGGACTATGGCGTAGTAGCATAGTACGTCCGTAGTCGATGAGTCGAGTGAATTATTATAGAGATAATAATTCACTAAGTTAGAAAGAGTTCTAACAGGTGACTTACGGCTAGCTCGATATTGGGCCTAAAGGGTCACACACATATGGTAGGCATTGCGATGAGTAGAGGTTCGGATATGAGATATCCGCCGGAGCCCCTATCTTATTGGATATCCAATAAGCCCCTGAATTATTGGATCCTATGGACGAGATTCAATAAGAGCCCATGAGAGATTATTTGATAGAGATCCACTAATCTAAAAGGCTTGGGTAATTGGATGCAGATCCAATACCCACTAGGGGAGGATCCATTAGGGTTTGACAGGGGACGTCTATAAATAGGAGGGATTCAATGGTTCATAGGCTAGAGCTTTTGCTTGCCTCTCCTATTCTCCTACCCCTCTCTATCTCAGAGTAGGCCTGGAGTTTTTAGGAGCATCGTCACAACCCTACTGTGTGGATCACCGCTAGAGAGGAGGACGCTTAACCTCCTTCACCCTCTCCTAGAGATCTACAAGGAAATAGGGATATCCGATCTCCCTAGGTAACATAATCTATTCTATACGTAGTTTGTTTCGTGGATTTTTACGCACTAATCTTCGCACGACGATGAACATCTTTTTGGAAAATTGAGGATTTTATTTTATTTTATTCTTCTACTGCACATGTGATGTTGCCCCCAAGATTTCCCAACAATGGTATCAGAGCCAAGTTGTTCATGCGAATGATTAGTTTTGAACTACGTGTGTTGTGTTTAGGAAGAATTTTGATGTTAAATTGTTGACGCAATAGACGAGGAAGGGCAGCAACTATTGCTGCCCTTGCTGCACTTGAAGATGGCAGCCATCTTCATGTAGGCAGGCCGCCTACAATGGTGGCGTGCAAGGGCGGCGCCTGCAGGTGTTGGACCCAAGGGCAAAGGTGCCACGGAGCAATGGAGCCTGTAGCCGAGGCGCCCACGGGCTGAGGCACTGTAGGGCAGTGGCGCGTGCGGCCGCTATTCCCGCGGAGTGATGTGCCGCAGGGTAGCGGCAATTGTTGTCGCTGCTCTCGCATGCAAAAACCCCGCAGGGGCGGTCGCCCGGTGAGGTAGCACCGCCTACGGGTGCTGCCTCATAGGCAGAACCGCCCGCAGGGTCAACGCTACCCACGGGGGCTCCCACCTGCAGGTACGATGCCCCGGCCCCGTTGCACATGCCACCGCTGGCAGGGTGGCGGCGGCAGCAACAGTAGGGAAGAGGGAGAGGGGCTTAGGGTTTTGGGCAAAAAGATAGTTTTACTCCTCGAAATTTGAGAAATTCCAATTTCTGTCTTTTGTCTAAATTATGAAAATACCCCTAGGAATTTTAAAATTCCCTACATGTCCCTAATTTCAGAAATTATTAATTGATTAAAAGATTTAGTTGATTATTATTATTTATTATTATCTAGTAGTCTTGCATGATAATGATTTATACATGTGACGTTTGATGTTTGGACGAATGACCCTAGGGCATGGAGATGTACTATTGCGCACATAGATCTTGATGTGAGTGATTAGGACTATTGGCTCAGGCCTTATCACATTAGGTTGTGGTCCTACTAGATATGTATATATATTTGCATGCGATGTAGATATATATTAAATATGTATTTGTGTAACATGTCATATTAGGAGACCAAATCATAAAAATATCTCTCTCGATAATATTAAATCGGTAAATGTGAGGCAATTAGATTGACCCACGTGGCCTTCCATTGTTAAAGGTAGGAACCAATTCCCAGTGTAGGTTGAGTTAGTCGAGTCCCTCGAGGCTCACCAATATCGCGATTTGCTATCTTGCTTACGACATAAAGATGTCACCGGTGACCTGAGGGCATGGTATACTTAGTCGAGTCCCTCGAGGGTATATCATCGAATCAGACTCATCTTGTAATGATGGTGTTGACTTAACCGTACATCATGGTTAGTCGAGTCCCTCGAGACCATAGTGATTCGGAGGCCGAATAGGATGGGAATCACAAGGAGTTATGATCGGCAAGATTTGCCAACTTTTTGAGCTCAGTGTGATTAGTCGAGTCCCTCGAGGTTACACTAAGATGCTGATTGGATCATAATCCCCACTAGAAGTCTGTCGAAGATTTTCGTTTCACGTGCTGAGGGTGTCGCATGACTCGCTAGTAAAATAGTGGGAGCATATTAAGATAGAAGCTCATATCTTGATTGTTTATTTCTTGCAAAATCTGCATGTCATTCATTTCTGCTGCATCTTTATTTTCAGAAAATATTGGTTTCAAATCCCTTACATGGCATACTTGATGTCAACCGTCTCATTAGTCCAAATTATACGGATTGCCTCTACAACTTGAGAATTATTCTCACGGTGGTGAAAATCACGTACGTCCTTGATACAATGATGCCTACGCTCGAGGAAGGGGCAAGCAAGGATGAGATCACTCGCTACTTGAAGTATATTGATGACTCCACTCTTGCTCAGTGCTACATGTTGGGCTCTATGACTCCTGAGGTATAGAGACAACATGAAAAGATGGATGTCAGATCCATTCTCCTACATGTCCGTAAATTGTTTGAGGAATAGGGAAGGACTCAATGATATGAGATATCCAAGTGCCTCTTCCGCACTAAGATGACTAAGGAGACACTGGTTCATAACCATGTCGTAAAGATGATTGAGTGGATAGAGAAAGTCGCAGAACTAGGAATAGTCCTAGAGGATAACTTATGTGTGAACATTATGCTTCAGTCCATACCAGATTCCTTTTCATAATTCATAATGAATTTTGATATGAACAAGCTTGAGGTGACTCTTCCAGTACTCCTCGATATGTTGAGGGAGGTAGAGAGTACTATTAAAAAAGATAAGCTAGTTCTCTACACTGGTGAGACTAGAAAGAAAAAGAAAGCAGAAAAGTCCCTTAAGAAGGGCAAGGGCAAGAGCAGACCAGGTAAAGCAAAGATTGCTAAGAAAGACCCAGCAAAGGACAAAGGCCAGTGCTTCCACTATGACAAAGATGGGCACTGGAAGAGAAACTGCAAAGAGTACTTTGTAGAGAGGGCGAAACAAAAGCTTGGAGAAGCTTTAGGTACATTCATAATTAGTCTGCATTTGTGAAACCCTTGTGATAACACATGGGTATTGGATACCGATAGTGCTTATCATATATGTAATTCATTATAAGTTTTGGCAAGGCCTAGGAGACTAGAGAAAGGCGAGATGGACCTTAAGATGGGCAATGGAGCAAAAGTTGTTGTAGTAGTTGTTAGCAAGGTCACCCTATATTTGCGAGCTTTTATTGCATTAGATGCATGTTATTTTGTTCCTTCTATTATTAAAAACATTATCTCTATTTCATGTTTGATAGTTAATGGATATAAATTAGTTTTTGAGAATAATGGTTGTTCGATATTATTAGATGATGAGATCATCACGAAAAGAACATTGCATAATGGTTTATTTATACTAGACACTACTCCACATATCATGAATGTAAGTGTGTCTAAGAGGAAACAATATGAGGTGAACAATGCATACCTATGCCATGGTAGGCTAAGTCACATCCACGAGGGAATGATTCAAAAGTTGCTAAATGATGGATATTTAGATCCATGAGTCATATTTTGATATTATTTGATATGAGTCATATTTTGATATTATTAGATGATGAGATCATCACGAAAAGAACATTACATAATGATTTATTTATGCTAGACACTACTCCACATATCATGAATGTAAATGTATCTAAGAGGAAACAAGATGAGGTAAACAGTGCATACCTGTGGCATTGTAGGCTAAGTCACATCCATGAGGGAATGATTCAAAAGTTACTAAATGATAGATATTTAGATCCATTCAACTATGAGTCATATGCAACTTGCGAGCCTTGCCTTCGTGGAAAACTGACCAACTCTTCATTTAGTGGAACCGGAGAGAGAGCCACTGAGCTGTTGGAACTCATACATAGTGATGTATGTGGACCTATATCAACTCATGCCATTGGTGGTTACTCCTACTTCATTACCTTTACTAATGATTTCTCAAGGTATGAATATGTATACATAATGAAGTACAAGTTCGAGGCCTTCGAGAAATTCAGAGAGTATAAGAATGAAGTGGAGAACCAGATTGAAAAGAGTATCAAGACTCTTCGATCATATCAAGGAGGTGAGTACTTAAGTATAGAGTTTACTCAGTTCCTCAAAGACTATGGGATATTATCCTAATGGACACATCCTTATACACCTCAGCTCAATGGTGTCTCAGAAAAGAGAAATCGTACGCTATTAGACATGGTACGGTCTATGATGAGTTTCACTGACCTACCCATCTCATTTTGGGGATATGCCCTAGAGACCACAACTTACCTTCTGAATAGAGTTCCAACTAAGTCGGTAGTGTCTACACCATATGAGATATAGAAAGAGAAGAAGCCCAATCTTAAGGTTGTTAAGATTTGGGGCTGCCCTGCCCACGTTAAAAGATACAACCCTGATAAGTTAGAATCGAGGACAAAGAGGTGCAAGTTCGTGGGATACCCCAAGGAAACTTGTGGGTATTATTTCTATTATCTCGAGGACCAAAAGGTCTTTGATGCCAAGAGAGCAGTGTTTCTTGAGAAGGAACACATTCTTGGCGGAGATAGTGGGAGCATGATAGAGTTGAGTGAGGTTGGAGAACCAAGCTCAAGCACCACTCTACAGCCCGAGTCTGTTCAGATACCTAACACATAAGTTTCAACTTTACGTAGGTCTGGCAGAATATCCCATCCTCCTAAGAGATATGTGGGACATATTAAAGGAGAGGATGTTGAGGACATTGATCCTCAAACCTACGAGGAGGTTATTATGAGTATAGACTTCGGGAAGTGACAAGAAGCCATGAATTCTGAGATGGATTATATGTACTCCAACAAGGTTTGGAACCTAGTTGATGCACTCGAAGGTATTGTACCCATCAGTTACAAATGGATCTTTAAGAAAAAGATCAGAGTAGATGGCAAGGCTAGTGGCTAAGGGGCATCATCAAAGGCAAGGTGTTGACTATGACGAAACCTTCTCACCCATAGCAATGCTAAAATCCATCTGAATTCTATTGGCTATTGCAACACACTATGATTATGAGATCTAGCAAATGGATGTGAAAACTGCATTCCTCAATGGGAACCTCGTAGATGAGGTGTATATGATACAACCTAAGGGATTTGTGTCCAAGAACTGCTTAGATAAGGTGTGCAGGTTGCTTAGATCCATTTATGGACTAAAGCAAGCTTCCCGAAGTTAGAACATAAGATTTGATGAGGCAATCAGATCTTTTGACTTCGTTAAGAATAAAGATAAGCCTTTTGTATAGAGAAAAGTAAGTGGGAGTGCTATCACCTTTTTGGTCTTATATGTGGATGATATCCTGATCATTGGGAATGACGTAGGAATGCTATCTACAGTAAAGGCTTGGTTATCTAGACACTTCTCCATGAAGGACTTAGGGGAAACATCCTATATCTTGGGGATTCGGAACTATAGAGATAGATCCAAGATAATGCTTATCTTGTCCCAGTCCTGGTACATAGAAACCATTGTCAAAAGGTTTGGCATGAAAAATTCAAAGAGAGATCTCATACCGATGAGACATGAGATATCGCTTTCTAGGAGTATGTCCCCAAAGACTCTAGAAGAAAGAGCGAACATGGATATGATGCCTTATGCCTCAGCGATAGGGTCTATCATGTATGCTATGCTATGTACTAGGCCTGATATAGCGTATACTCTGAGTGTCACGAGCAGGTGTCAAGCAAATCCAGGCTTGGAGCATTGGAAAGCAGTAACGTGTATCCTTAAGTACTTGAGAAGGACTAAGAATCTTTTACTAGTATATGGAGGTAGTAGCCTTAGGGTTGAAGGCTACACGGACTTAAGTTTTCAGTCTGATGTCGATGATAGCAAGTCGAATTCGGAGTATGTATACACCTTGAATGGAGGAGTAGTATGCTGGAAGAGTTCCAAGAAAGATAATACTGCTAACTCGACCACAAAGATGGAGTATATTGCTGTAGCAAAGGCAGCAAAGGAGGGAGTCTAGATGAAGAAGTTTATCATAGATCCAGGAATCGGGCTAAGTAGCGAAGAGCTGATTCCTTATATTACGACAACTATGGAGAGATTACTCAAATAAGGAAACCCCGGGTCTCATCAGAAGTGTTCTGAGGAGGTTCTAACTTATTAGAGAGATCATGACCTGAGGAGATATAGTAGTGGAAAGAGTTCCATCCGAAGATAACATTATAGATCCATTGACAAAGCTGTTGTCTCAGATTGTCTTTGAGCGTCATAGGGGTCTGATAGGGATCAGACACATAGGTGATTAGCTTTAGGTCAAGTGGGAGATTGCTATCATAGGTGCCCAACAGGCCAATCACGTAAGTGATGGCACGTGTGAGTTGACATGGAATCTTTTTGCTTATTATATTTTGATATTTATCACTTTATATTAACTATTGCATATATGAATGTATATATTGTGATGTCCTTGGATCTATGCAATGGGAATCGAATCGTGATGAGATCACGATAATGAGATTGATTCACTTTTAAACATAGATCCTAAATAATCCCAGTCATAGGTTACTCGAGATGGATATCATGATAACCGGACAAACTGGTGTGCTGTATACCCGTCCATATGATGGATGCAGCTAATCTCATAGTGTTAGGACTCAAGCTTGGAGAGTCCTAATTGAGAGGGACATTCATGTAAAACCTACCTAAGTCGACCCCTATTAAAGAGGTGAAGAGGTCGGCTAGGGTTAGGAGGTTGTTTCTTAGAGGAGAATAAGGAGTTGTAAATGAATAGGAGTCTTGAGTAGGAGTCCTATTAGAAGTTGGTTAGAAGTAGGAGTCCTATTAGGAGTTAGGGTTTAGAAGCCCTATAAATAGTCATGTATTCCTCCTCTTTTCATAAGCAATAGATGAATCTTTTCTGCAGCCTTTGAGCAGCAACTTGGAGGGAGGAACCCCTATAGAGTTCCAAGGAGGCCGATCCCCTAAAGAGATCAACCCCAAGTTTAGAATCTGCAAGGGTTCTAACACCTGGTATTAGAGCAGCGTTCTTGGCGTCTCATTGTCCTTCCATAGCCATCCATCAACCCTCCACAACTGCCCAAAGCAATTCCCACAATTGCTTAAAAGTTCATTGCCAAATTCTGCCGTCATCTCCACCACCACGGATCATCTTTTGATCTCCCCGTGAATTACAACAAGTTCTGGTTTTCTACCTTACTGCTACTGCAATTTACTTATCCTTATTTGAAAATCTCAAAAAAATTATTCCTATATTTCTGCATAAACTTTTTGTCATAAAGTTTTCATCTCTACGATAAAAGATACATTGCAAAATTCCAATCGTATAGCACCGTCTATTTGTTCTTGCTATTGTGTTTTTTCTATCCAAATCTCTATGAAATTTTTATGACATCTTTGACATTTCCTAACAGCAGATTTCCTTTGGTTTTGTCAAAAAATTCTTAATATAAATCATTGATATTTTACGTCTAATCTGCTATACTTAAAAATCTGCACTATAAAATTTCAGTCGCATAGCACTGTTTATTTGATCTTGATACTATATTGTTTCTAACCAAATCTCTACGAAATTTTTATGATAGCTTTGACACTTCCTAACAGTAGATTTTCCTTATTTTCATCAAAAAATTCTCAATATAAACTACTAATCTTTTATGTCCAATCTGCTATACTTAAAAATCTGTGCTGTAGAAAATTTTAGCTGCATATTGTTTGCCTTAACCCATCTATTTGTAATCTTTTTTTAATAAAATTTCTTATACACTTCATAGATCATCTTGGCTTCCATCTAAGATTGATCTATTAAGGAATTCATCTCTAAAAACTATTTTGTATTGCTACAAATTTTTGTCGTAAACCGTTAGAATTTTTTGATGAGAATTCTGTAATCATAATTTGTACTAATTTCTTTGTTGTTATACTGCCAAAATTTTCTTGATTAAATTAGACATCCTTGCTGTCATATAAACTATAATTTTTATATCAATTCTCTCCTTAATTCTCTCAAGTTTTTGGTGGAAATTACGTCGAGAAACCGTTGTTTCTTCGACGATAATTCTACTCTTACAAGACAGCACATACTTGCTGCAACTTCCACTGATTTCTATCAAACCTTTGCTACCATCTACCACAGATCTAAAACTTTCATCCACAGTCCTAAACTCCACCAAATCATACCCTCAAACTGCACCCAAAATAGCCATAAAACAAGCCTAAATCGTAGCCTACATCCACCAATCCACCAACCCTTTCGACCATCACCTCTCTCAACCAATACATGCCTTTAACCCAACAACAAAAGAGAGATCTTAACATCACAGATTTGGTGGCATATACTATGACATTTGAGGAGGTAATCAATGCTAAATTCGAAGCCTTCAAGACGCGAATGGAGGATAAGATTCGGACGCTCTTTACCGAACTCAGATTGGGCCGACCACTAAACCCGAAGAAATCACATCAAGGAGAGAGCTTTGCCCAATCACACCAAGCCAGAAGATATGACTTCCAAGAGAGGGGAAGCTTTATGACCAACCCCAACTATCTATGCATGAGAGTGGACTTCCCTAGATGGGAAGAAGGAGACCCGATTGGTTGGATCTCGCGCGCAGAGTGATATTTTCGGTACCGCAAAACCGCGGATGCATCTATGGTAAAAATTACAGCTATACATCTTGAAGGGGATGCTATATAGTGGTTTGACTAGTTTGAACATACTTATAGAGTCCTTTCATGGTAACAATTCAAAGAAAGACTACTGATCCACTTCAGACCAACTAATTACGAGAATATTGACGGACAACTAGCAAAGATCCGACAAACCTCCACCATTCAGGAGTACCAAAGCAGGTTTAAAAGGTTGTCTAATCAAACTCGTGATTGGTCTCAAAAACAGCTATTGAGGACCTTCATTGAGAGCTTGAAGCCGGAGATCCGAGGAGAAGTTAAAGCACGACAACCGTATACGCTTGTGGCAGCCATCTCTTTCGCACGACATCAAGATAAGCAATTGAACCATGAAGCTCAGAGGACTAGGGTTGCTCCTCAACCAGTAATATTGAAGCCCTCAGCCCCCCCTACTGTCGACCAGGTCCCTACACCAAAGAGGTTAACAAGAGAAGAGCTTCGGAGCGATATGCGAAGGGGTTATGTTGGCATTGTGATGAGTTGTGGAGCCGTGAGCATCACTTTAGTAAAGGGAGACTTCTTATGATTGAACCAATAGAAGAAGAGGTCATTGAATATCTAGAAGAGAGCCCTGAACATGAAGAAGAAGATGCAGAAGAAGAGCCACAACCGACCGAAGTTACGGCACATGCACTAGCCGGTTACTCAAACCCGCAAATGATGAAAGTTGGAGGCCTTCTCAAAAAACAATTGATCACTGTTCTTATCGACACGGGCAGTACTAATAACTTTCTAAACAATAAGGTTTCTATCCAGATGGCCTTACCTATAAAAAATTGTAGCATGTTTGACGTTAAGGTTGCCGATGGATGGATTTTGAAGTATGATTGTAGGCACCCGCAAGTGAAACTATTGCTGATCATGAGGCCTTACCAAGAGATAATTGCATATTTCTTCCTTCTCCCTCTTGATGATCATGAGGCCATGCTTAGAATTAAATGGTTGACGATATTAGGTGATATTTCTTAGAATTTTATGCAACTAATTATGAAATTTTACAGTAAGGAGAAATAGGTGATATTGAACGGGAAACGTGGGGGCGACGTAACGACGATTTGCACACAACAAATGGAGAAGGTTTTGTATAAAGCATACAGTGACTTTTTGGTACAACTTGAGCAGCAAACTAAGGGAGAGCTAATAGAATTTGAAGATCTAAACCTACTTCCTTTGCTTGTTGAATTTTCATATATATTTGACGAACCGCACAACCTACCTCTTACCCGCTGGCATAATCATTATATAATGATTCTTTTAGGTAAACCTCCAGCAAATACTCAGCCATATCAGTATCTACATCTCTAGAACGATGAAATAGAAAGGATTGTAAAAGAGATGCTTGAAATGTGAGTTATTCGGCCAAGTTGCAACCTCTACTCTTCACCGGTGCTACTTGTACGCAAGAAGGATGAAACATGGCGAATATGCGTTGATTACCGAGCTCTCAATAGCATAACCATCAAGGATAAATACCCTATTCCAGTAGTAGATAAATTACTAGATGAAAGGGAGCATAAATCTTCATAAAGTTGGACCTTCGATCCGGGTATTATCAAATACGAGTGTACGAAGAAGTCATACCGAAAACCACCTTTCGAACACACAACAACCACTACGGATTTTTACTTTCTTCAACAAAAGGTGGAATATCTTGGGCATATCATATCAAAGGAAGGTGTGATGGTGGACCCCTTCAAAATTGAAGCAATGCAAAACTAGCCTACCCTGAAGAACATAAAATTGCTACATGGCTTTTTGGGTTTAACAGGCAACTACCGTAAGTTCGTGAAAAACTATGGAAAGATCAATACACCACTTACTTTCTTACTGGAAAAAGATGTCTTCCAATGGTCGGACAGAGCCTCCACTGCCTTTGACAAACTTAAGGCATCCATAACGACGACACCGGTGCTAGCGCTACCAGATTTCAACCGACCCTTCATCATCGAGGCCGATGCATCTGGACACAGAATGGGAGACATTCTCATGCAAGATGGTCGACCACTCACATACATTAGCAAGGCATTATCTCCCCCCTATCAAAGCATGTTAACATATGATAAGGAGATGCTCGCCATTGTGCACGCAGCAACGAGGTGGAGATCGTACTTGATCAGGCGATGCTTTCAAATCAAGACCGACCATAAAAGCCTAAAATATCTCTTGGAGCAGAAGATATCTTCCCTCGAGTAGCAAAAATGGGTAAGAAAGGTTCTTGGATATGATTATGAAATAACTTACAAAAAGGGGAAAGAGAATGTTGTTGCAAATGCGCTTTTACGGCTAATTAAGCAAGCTGAATTTTTGGCCATTTCACTTTTGACTAGTGACTTCCTTGAGGATATTAAGATGGAATGGCAAGAAAATTTGGAGACTAGTAAGATCATAAAAAAATTGGAGGAAGCACCAAGCTCTGTGGCTCATTACAATTGGAACTCAAAAGAATTACACTATAAGGGATGCATTATGCTTGTGACAAATTCTACTTGCATCTTCACAAGCAGATTTTGGACAAAGTTATTCCATAAGTAGGATATTAAATTGAAAAAGAGTATGGCATATCACCCACAAACCGATGGCCAGACGAAAGTTATAAATAGGTGCTTGGAGACAGCCCAAAGCCACCCATCAAATAAGACTACCCAAGCAGAACTCCAGACACAACCAAGTGCCATTATTGATCGACGGATCGTGACTTGACGACGACGACCCACTAATGAAGTGCTAATACAGTAGGCGAACCTACCAATAGAAGATGCCACTTGGGAGAACTATAACGACTTAAAGATCAAATTCCCAGAATTCATGAATCATCGGCCTCGAGGACAAGGCTGATTTGAAGAGGGTGGGTCTGTTATGACTGTTAGGATTGGAGCGGCACTAAGAGGGGGGGTGAATTAGTGTAGCGGTTTAAAACTTCGGTTTTAATAAATCTTTTGTATGATAAGAACGGAACTTGAAAAGCTTAACTTTAAAGCGTATTCTTAAATATGCGCAGCAAAGGTAATGAGGAACTAAAACATGTAAGAAGGTTTGCAGTAATGTAAATAGCAATAATGAAATGCAAACCAAAGATCACGTTGATTTTAGAGTGGTTCGGTCAAATAACCTACATCCACTTGCGAGGCCCCTCTTCGATGAGGCTCCCACCTTCCACTAGCAAATCTCTTGAAATGGAAGGGCAAATACCCCTCTTACAACCTTTTACAAACAGTTCAATCTCTTACAAATTTTCAACAAGAAAGGAGAACTTTCTAGCAAATTGAAAACTAGACTTGCTAAGACTTTCTAAGACTTTTCTCTCAATCAATTTGCTGCTCAAAAAGTTGTAATCTCAGCTGAGATTTGAGGGGTATTTATAGGCCTCAAGAGGATTCAAATTTGGGCTCCAAATTTGAATTCTCGTGGAGTTCCCGATGCTGGCGGTGCCACCGCCTGTCAGTGTCAGGCGCTGACAGTGCTAGGCGGTGCCACCGCCTGGCTCTCGGGCACTAGGCGGTGCCACCGCCCAGCTCTCGGGTGCTGGGCGGTGCAACCGCCCAGTCTGGTAGTGCCACCGCCAGACTTTTCGGTTGACTGGTTGGGCTTCAAACTGAGCCCAAACCACATCTTCCGACGGGCTCCCAGCAAGCTCCCGAACTTGTGATGACTTTAAAGAGTAGCCAAGCCTTCTCGGTGATCTCCGTGAACCTCTGACAATCTCTTCGACGAACTTCCGAAAATTCCGACAGGTTCCCGATTTCTTCTCGGTGGGTTCCAGCAGCATCTCCGACGATTCTTCGGACTCTTAAACGTCCATCAAACTTGACTCTGGTATCCTTGCTTTGTGTTTTCTGGTTATCGTAGTTAATCCTACACACTTAACTCAATAATATGGATTAGATCAAATAACCCATCAATTGATTTTATCATCAAAATCCGAGATTCAACAATCTCCCCCTTTTTGATGATGACAATCAATTGATGACGGAGTTAAACATAACTCCCCCTATCTATATGCCATATTATGAGAAGATAAAACACTTGAATTCCATCCCATTGAATTCAAGCATAAACCGATAAGTTCTAACCGTAGAACTTATCGTTGTTCTCATTAAGTATAATGTAAATACGAAACTTCGATGAAAATCTTTTTCAAGTCAAAAGATAAGAGACAAATTTTACTATGACAAAAGATTTTCAACATGATTATACATTTTAGACATGCATTCAATATGATCAATCGATTGTGCGATATACTCAAAGATTATGCAAGGCACATAAGACATTCATATCACATTAGCATATATAAGTTATGCTATTAAAATAATATAAGTCATCACTTTTCTCCCCCTTTGTCATCAACAAAAAGGGAATGAGACTTGAAGCACATAATTTGTGATTATAACATTAGGAATTCAGCATTGATCAGAAAAATTTTACCATTCCAAGTTAAGTTTGCTAAATTCATCTTAAAGGAAAATTCAGCATTTATTCATTTTATCAAATCTCCTCTTTCTATAAAAAAAAATTGTAGATATACAAGGAAGAGATAGACAAAAAAATTTTCAAGTAGTAACTTCAATAAGTCAAGATCATAATTCGAATACAAACCCATTCAAATTCAATTCGTCAACTTAAAACTCATAATCAAGCCATTAATTTCGAGATTCACAAAATATCATAAAATCATTAGAGAAAGAATACAGCATTAAGATTAATCATTCAAATTTGCCAAAAATACTTATCCAGAATTCTAAAAAGATATTTTTTGAAAAATATATTCAAACAAGCTTATTGTTTAAGGACAATTTAACATACCTAATTCCCTTCTAATGAATTCAAATTTGTCTTCATTCAAGGCTTTTGTAAATATATCTGCTAATTGATGCTTTGTGTCAATGAATTCTAGAACAACATCATTGTTAAGGACATGATCGCGTATGAAATGATGCCTAACATCGATGTGCTTAGTTCTAGAGTGCTGAATTGGATTTTTAGTGAGACATATGGCACTAGTATTATCACATTTTATGGGAATATTTTTAAAGTGAATTCCATATTCTTCTAATGTATTTTTCATCCAAACAACTTGTGCACAGCATGCACTTGCAACAATGTATTCGGCTTCCGTCGTAGATAGTGCAACTGAATTTTGTTTCTTGGATGTCCAAGAAACAAGTGCATGTCCTAAAAATTGGCATGTTCCGGATGTACTTTTTCTATCTATCCTACATCCGCCAAAATCGGCATCCGCATAAGCCATTAAATCAAATTTTTCGGATTTTGGATACCATAAACCTAAATTTGGAGTTCCTTTAAGATACCTAAATATTTTTTTAACACTTTTAAGATGAGATAATTTAGGATTTGATTGAAACCTAGCACAAAGTCCTACACTAAACATGATATCTGGTGTAGTCACGGTAAGGTAGAGTAGACTACCTATCATACCCCTATATGTTTTTTGATCGAAATTTTCACTATTTTCATCAATATCTAACTTAGTCGCAGTACTCATAGGGGTGTTTATTGCTTTTGAATTATCCATGTTAAATTGTTTTAACAATTCTAACGTATATTTAGATTGGTTAAGAAATATACCATCCTTAAGTTGTTTGATTTGTAATCCTAAAAAAAAGTTAATTCCCCCATTAAACTCATTTCAAATTCATGACTTATAGATTTGGCAAATGATTCACATAGTGATTCATCCGAAGAGCCAAAAATAATATCGTCAACATAAATTTGCACAATAAGAAAATTATTTTCAAAATGTTTAATAAACAATGTAGTATCAACCTTGCCTTTGGTAAAATTATTTAAAATAAGAAAGGAACTAAGCCTTTCATACCAAGCTCTAGGAGCTTGTTTCAAGCCATAGAGAGCCTTAGTCAATTTGAATACATGATTAGGAAGAAGAGAATTTTCAAATCCGGGAGGTTGTTCGACATATACTTCTTCGGAAATAAAACCATTCAAGAAGGCACGTTTGACATCCATTTGAAATAGTTTAAAATTATAACAACTAGCATAGGCAAGGAGCATCCTTAT
This sequence comes from Musa schizocarpa, assembly GCA_900464855.2. NCBI lineage: Eukaryota > Viridiplantae > Streptophyta > Magnoliopsida > Zingiberales > Musaceae > Musa > Musa schizocarpa. The sequence goes on from LS990920.1 coordinate 16,887,833, forward strand.
GACTTCTAATCGAGCCACGGGAGCGAAGGTTTCTTCGTAATCGATACCTTCTTCTTGGTTGAAACCTTTGGCCACTAATCTAGCCTTGTTTCTAACCACGATACCATTTTCGTCTTGCTTGTTTCTAAAGACCCACTTAGTACCAATGACTAAATGGTCACTAGGTCTAGGAACAAGCTCCCACACCTTGTTTCTCTCAAATTGATTCAATTCCTCTTGCATTGCAATAACCCAAAAATCATCTTTTATGGCCTCATCAATGCACTTAGGTTCGATTTGAGAGACGAAGGCGGCATTAGCACAAAAATTCTTGAAAGAGGAACGAGTTTGAACCCATTTAGATATATCCCCTATAATTAGCTCCTTTGGATGAGCATCTATATACTTCCATTCCTTAGGTAAGGAAATTTCGGAAGAAGGTGCATCCAAGTTGCTATTTTAAGGAGGGGGTTCATTTAAATTCAAATTATCAAAACCAAGATCATCATCAAAATCATTTTTCTTTAAATTTGAAACTTCACTAAAAACTACATGAATAGACTCTTCAATTACTAAGGTTCTTTTATTAAAAACCCGAAAAGCTTTAGAAATGGAAGAGTAACCAAGAAAGATGCCTTCATCGGATTTAGCATCAAATTTTCCTAATGCATCCCTTTCATTTAAAATAAAGCATCTACAACCGAAAACTTTAAAATAGGAAATATTTGATTTTTTATTATTCCATAATTCATAGGGAGTTTTTGATAAGGATGATCTTATTAGGACTCTATTCGTGATGTAGCAAGTCGTATTTATGGCTTCGGCCCAAAAATACTTAGGTAAACTATGTTCATTTAACATAGTTCTTGCCATTTCTTGTAGGTTTCTATTTTTTCTTACAACTACTCCCTTTTGTTGGGGATTTCTCGGAGTGGAGAAGTTGTGATTGTATCCATTAACTTCACAAAAATTTTGAAAGTCACGGTTTTGAAATTCGCCACCATAATCACTCCGAATTGATGAAATCATGAACCCTTTTTCGTTTTGAGTGAGTTTACAAAATTTAGAGAAACACTTGAAACAATCACTTTTGTGAGCTAAGAAATAGGTCCAAGTGTATCTAGAGTAGTCATCCACAATCACAAAAGCATATTTGCTTCCACCTAGACTTGTTGTATCAATTGGTCCAAATAAGTCCAAATGGATCAATTGTAACGGTCTAGTGGTGCTAATTTGATTTTTTGGTTTGAAGCTTGTTTTTATTTGTTTCCCTAGTTGACATGCATCGCATACCTTATCTTTAATAAACTTCATATTCGGAATCCCTCGTACTAATTCTTGAGATGAGATTTTAGATATTGTTTTCATGCTTGCATAGCCTAATCTCCTATGCCAAAGCCAAGCATCATCATTTATGGCGGAGAAACACATTTCATTACTTAGTTCATCAAGATTGATGGTATAGACATTATTTTGATTTAAAGCAATCATAGTCATGTTATGATTTGGTTTTTCAATAATGCACATATTTGATTCAAATCTAACGATATAACCTTTATTGCATAATTGACTAATGCTCAATAGATTATGTTTTAATCCATCAACTAGTAACACATCATCAATGGAAAAACTTGATTTGTTACCTATGGTTCCCTTGCCAATGATTTTGCCTTTGTTGTTGTCTCCGAAGGTGACATAGCCTTCGTCCATGCTAGTGAGCTTGGTGAATTGGGATGGATCTCCGGTCATATGCCTTTAGCATCCACTATCAAGATACCATCTCTTGCTCCTAGCATGTGATGGTGTATGTTTCTACAAGAAGGAATTATTTTTAGGTACCCATTTACTTTTGGGTGCCTCAAAAACTAATCTAACTTGTTTATCATGTTGCATAGACTTGATCATAGTTCCTTTAGGAACCCAAATCAATTTGTTTGGAATAATTTTCTTGAATGGATATTGGTAAGTTATATGTCCATATTTGCAACAAAAGTTGCAATTGCTTTGGTGTTGAACATGTAAGATAGGACCTTTAATGAAGGTGGTTGGATTTTGGTGAGTACTTCTCACAAATCCGATTCCACTCCTTTTAGGGACGTGACCCTTATTTGTAAGGATCATGTTTAACGATTTGCTACTGACCTTGAATTTCTTCAAGGTGTCCTTAAGTACCAAGTTCTTATTTTGGAGAGTTTCTAAATCATGGCATTTAGCACATGGAGCTAGACTATCATGATATTCAGCTTTTAATTTATCAAAAGCACAAGTAAGACTATCATGCTCCTTTTTTAGCAATTTGTATTTTCTACTAATTGTCTTACATTCATCAAATAACTCATTGAAGGCATTTAATAATTCATGATAAGTTAAATCTGCATTAATTAAATCCGTTACCTCTTCTTCGAAGGCTAATAGGGCGTAGTGAGCAACTTGCTCGGTGTTGGACTCCTCTTCTTCGAAAATGTTTGAATCATCCCATGTTGCCTTGAGCGCCTTCTTCTTTGGTGTTCTCTTTTTGGCTTGAGGGCAATCGTTCTTGTAGTGTCCCGGTTTTTTGCATTCATAGCAAATCACTTGGTCCTTCTTTTGTTCAAATTTATTTTTTTTATTATTTTTAAATTTGTTCTTCCTTAAATATTTTTTGAATTTTTGAGTCAAAAGTGCAATGTCATTGTCACTGTCCTCATCACTTGATGTTCCTTTCAAGTGGTCTTCTTGTGATTTGAGTGTCATATCCTTCCTGTTCTTTGGAAGGGGGTTCTCGAGCTCGTCATAAGCTTGACATGTCATTTCGTAGGTCATTAGAGACCCAATGAGTTCTTCAAGAGGGTATGTTTTAAGGTCTTTGGCCTCTTGAATGGCCATAACTTTTGGATCCCAACTTTTAGGGAGGGATCTTCAGATTTTAGTTACTAGTTCAAAGTTAGTAAAATCTTTACCAAGAGCTTTGAGTCCATTGATGACATCCATAAACCGGGTGTACATGTGTCCGATGGACTCACTTGGTTTCATTCCGAAAAGTTCGTAAGAGTGCACAAGAATGTTGATTTTGGACTCTTTCACTCGGCTAGTGCCTTCATGAGTGACCTCAAGAGTTCTCCAAATATCAAAAGCCGAATCACAAATTGAAACACGATTAAATTTATTTTTGTCTAGTGCACAAAACAAGGCATTCATAGCCTTTGCATTTAAAGCAAAAACCTTCTTCTCTGATTCATTCCATTCACTCATCGGAAGAGAAGATTTTTGAAATCTGTTTTCAACAATAGTCCAAAGCTCGAAATCCATAGAAATGAGGAAGATCCTCATCCGAGTCTTCCAATACGTGTAATCCGACCCATTAAACATGAATGGACGTGTGATAGAGTGTCCCTCATACATGCCGGAGTAAGCTATCTCTCTTGGGTATTAAACCAAATATGAGAGTGAGCTTAGCTCTGATACCAATTGTTAGGATCGGAGCGGCACTAAGAGGGGGGGTGAATTAGTGCAGCGGATTAAAACTTCGGTTTTAATAAATCTTTCGTACGATAAGAACGGAACTTGAAAAGCTTAACTTGAAAGCGTATTCTTAAATATGCGCAGCTAAGGTAATGAGGAACTAAAACATATAAGAAGGTTTGCAGTAATGTAAATAGCAATAATGAAATGCAAACTAAAGATCACGCCGATTTTAGAGTGGTTCGGTCAAATGACCTACATCCACTTGCGAGGCCCCTCTTCGATGAGGCTCCCACCTTCCACTAGCAAATCTCTTGAAATGGAAAGGCAAATACCTCTCTTACAACCTTTTACAAACAGTTCAACCTCTTACAAATTTTCAGCAAGAAAGGAGGAGAACTTTCTAGCAAATTGAAAACTAGACTTGCTAAGACTTTCTAAGACTTTTCTCTCAATCAATTTGCTGCTCAAAAAGTTGTAATCTCAGCTGAGATTTGAGGGGTATTTATAGGCCTCAAGAGGATTCAAATTTGGGCTCCAAATTTGAATTCTCGTGGAGTTCCCGATGCTGGCGGTGCCACCGCCTGTCAGTGTCAGGCGCTGACAGTGCTAGGCGGTGCCACCGCCTGGCTCTCGGGCACTAGGCGGTGCCACCGCCCAGCTCTCGGGTGCTGGGCGGTGCAACCGCCCAGTCTGGTAGTGCCACCGCCAGACTTTTCGGTTGACTGGTTGGGCTTCAAACTGAGCCCAAACCACATCTAATTTTGGGCCCAGTTGGCCCCTAACCAGGATATAGGATTATCTCTTAATTCTAATCCTAATTACAAGTTAACTACATAACAAAACACATCCTAAGCAATTTTTCAACCGCGAACGTCGAGTCTTGTTCCGGCGAGCTTTCCGACAAACTTCTTCCGACGGGCTCCCAGCAAGCTCCCGAACTTGTAATGACTTTAAAGAGTAGCCGAGCCTTCTCGGTGATCTCCGTGAACCTCCGACGATCTCTTCGGCGAACTTCCGAAAATTCCGACAAGTTCCCGATTTCTTCTCGGTGGGTTCCGGCAGCATCTCCGACGATTCTTCGGGACTCTTAAACGTCCATCGAACTTGACTCTGGTATCCTTGCTTTGTGTTTTCTGGTTATCGTAGTTAATCCTGCACACTTAACTCAATAATATGGATTAGATCAAATAACCCATCAATTGATTTTATCATCAAAATCTGAGATTCAACAATCTCCCCCTTTTTTATGATGACAATCAATTGATGACGGAGTTAAACATAACTCCCCCTATCTATATGCCATATTATGAGAAGATAAAACACTTGAATTCCATCCCATTGAATTCAAGCATAAACCGATAAGTTCTAACCGTAGAACTTATCGTTGTTCTCATTAAGTATAATTTAAATGCGAAACTTCGATGAACATCTTTTTCAAGTCGAAAGATAAGAGACAAATTTTACTATGACAAAAGATTTTCAACATGATTATACATTTTAGACATGCATTCAATATGATCAATCGATTCTGCGATATACTCAAAGATTATGCAAGGCACATAAGACATTCATATCGCATTTGCTTATATAAGTTATGCTATTAAAATAATATAAGTCATCACTTTTCTCCCCCTTTGTCATCAACAAAAAGGGAATGAGACTTGAAGCACATAATTTGTGATTATAACATCAGGAATTCAGCATTGATCAGAAAAATTTTACCATTCAAAGTTAAGTATGCAAAATTCATCTTAAAGGAAAATTCAGCGTTTATTCATTTTATCAAATCTCTTCTTTCTATAAAAAAAAATTGTAGATGTACAAGGAAGAGATAGACAAAAAAATTTTCAAGTAGTAACTTCAATAAGTCAAGATCATAATTCGAATACAAACCCATTCAAATTCAATTCGTCAACTTGAAACTCATAATCAAGCCATTAATTTCGAGATTCACAAAATATCATAAAATCATTAGAGAAAGAATACAGCATTAAGATTAATCATTCAAATTTGCCAAAAATTCTTATCCAGAATTCTAAAAAGTTATTTTTTGAAAAATATATTCAAACAAGCTTAATATTTAGGGATAATTTAACATACCTAATTCCCTTCTAATGAATTTAAATTGGTCTTCATTCAAGACTTTTGTAAATATATCTGCTAATTGATGCTTTGTGTCAATGAATTCTAGAACAACATCATTGTTAAGGACATGATCGCGTATGAAATGATGCCTAACATCGATGTGCTTAGTTCTAGAGTGCTGAATTGGATTTTTAGTGAGACATATGGTACTAGTATTATCACATTTTATGGAAATGTTTTTAAAGTGAATTCCATAGTCTTCTAATGTATTTTTCATCCAAACAACTTGTGCACAGCATGCACTTGCAGCAATGTATTCGGCTTCCGTCGTAGATAGTGCAACTGAATTTTGTTTCTTGGAGGTCCAAGAAACAAGTGCTTGTCCTAAAAATTGGCATGTTCCGGATGTACTTTTTCTATCTATCCTACATCCGCCAAAATCGGCATCCGCATAAGCCATTAAATCAAATTTTTTGGATTTTGGATACCATAAACCTAAATTTGGAGTTCCTTTAAGATACCTAAATATTCTTTTAACACTTTTAAGATGAGATAATTTAGGATTTGTTGAAACCTAGCACAAAGTCCTACACTAAACATGATATCTGGTGTAGTCGGGGTAAGGTAGAGTAGACTACCTATCATACCCCTATATGTTTTTTGATCGAAATTTTCACTATTTTCATCCATATCTAACTTAGTCGCAGTATTCATAGGGGTGTTTATTGCTTTTGAATTATCCATGTTAAATTGTTTTAACAATTCTAACGTATATTTAGATTGGTTAAGAAATATACCTTCTTAAGTTGTTTGATTTGTAATCCTAAAAAGAAATTTAATTCCCCCATTAAACTCATTTCAAATTAATGACTCATAGATTTGGCAAATGATTCACATAGTGATTCATCCGAAGAGCCAAAAATAATATCGTCAACATAAATTTGCACAATAAGAAAATTATTTTCAAAATATTTAATAAACAATGTAGTATCAACCTTGCCTTTGGTAAAATTATTTAAAATAAGAAAGGAACTAAGCCTTTCATACCAAGCTCTAGGAGCTTGTTTCAAGCCATAGAGAGCCTTAGTCAATTTGAATACATGATTAGGAAGAAGAGAATTTTCAAATTCGGGAGGTTGTTCGACATATACTTCTTCGGAAATAAAACCATTCAAGAAGACACTTTTGACATCCATTTGAAATAGTTTAAAATTATAACAACTAGCATAGGCAAGGAACATCCTTATGGCTTCTAATCGAGCCACGGGAGCGAAGGTTTCTTCGTAATCGATACCTTCTTCTTGGTTGAAACCTTTGGCCACTAATCTAGCCTTGTTTCTAACCACGATACCATTTTCGTCTTGCTTGTTTCTAAAGACCCACTTAGTACCAATGACTAAATGGTCAATCGGTCTAGGAACAAGCTCCCACACCTTGTTTCTCTCAAATTGATTCAATTCCTCTTGCATTACAATAACCCAAAAATCATCTTTTATGGCCTCGTCAATGCACTTAGGTTCGATTTGAGAGACGAAGGCGGCATTAGCACAAAAATTCTTGAAAGAGGAACGAGTTTGAACCCCTTTAGATGTATCCCCTATAATTAGCTCCTTTGGATGAGCATCTATATACTTCCATTCCTTAGGTAAGGAAATTTCGGAAGAAGGTGCATCCAAGTTGCTATTTTGAGGAGGGGGTTCATTTAAATTCAAATTATCAAAACCAAGATCATCATCAAAATCATTTTTCTTTAAATTTGAAACTTCACTAAAAACTATATGAAAAGACTCTTCAATTACTAAGGTTCTTTTATTAAAAACCCGAAAAGCTTTAGAAACGGAAGAGTAACCAAGAAAGATGCCTTCATCGGATTTAGCATCAAATTTTCCTAAGGCATCCCTTTCATTTAAAATAAAGCATCTACAACCAAAAACTTTAAAATAGGAAATATTTGGTTTTTTGTTATTCCATAATTCATAGGGAGTTTTTGATAAGGATGGTCTTATTAGGACTCTATTCATGATGTAACAAGCCATATTTACGGCTTCGGCCCAAAAAGACTTAGGTAAACTATGTTCATTTAACATAGTTCTTGTCATTTCTTGTAGGTTTCTATTTTTTCTTTCAACTACTCCATTTTGTTGGGGATTTCTCGGAGTGGAGAAGTTGTGATTGTATCCATTAACTTCACAAAAATTTTGAAAGTCACGGTTTTGAAATTCGCCACCATGATCACTCTGAATTGATGAAATCATGAACCCTTTTTCGTTTTGAGTGAATTTACAAAATTTAGAGAAACACTTGAAACAATCACTTTTGTGAGCTAAGAAATAGGTCCAAGTATATCTAGAGTAGTCATCCACAATCACAAAAGCATATTTGCTTCCACCTAGACTTGTTGTATCAATTGGTCCAAATAAGTCCAAATGGATCAATTGTAATGGTCTAGTGGTGCTAATTTGATTTTTTGGTTTGAAGCTTGTTTTTATTTGTTTCCCTAGTTGACATGCATCGCATACTTTATCTTTAATAAACTTCGTATTCGGAATCCCTCGTACTAATTCTTGAGATGAGATTTTAGATATTGTTTTCATGCTTGCATGGCCTAATCTCCTATGCCAAAGCCAAGCATCATCATTTATGGCGGAGAAACACATTTCATTACTTAGTTCATCAAGATTGATGGTATAGACATTATTTTGTTTTAAAGCAATCATAGTCATGTTATGATTTGGTTTTTCAATAATGCACATATTTGATTCAAATCTAACGATATAACCTTTATCGCATAATTGACTAATGCTCAATAGATTATGTTTTAATCCATCAACTAGTAACACATCATCAATGGAAAAACTTGATTTGTTACCTATGGTTCTCATGCCAATGATTTTGCCTTTGTTGTTGTCTCCGAAGGTGACATAGCCTTCGTCCATGCTAGTGAGCTTGGTGAATTGGGATGGATCTCCGGTCATATGCCTTGAGCATCCACTATCAAGATACCATCTCTTGCTCGTAGCATGTAATGGTGTATGTTTCTACAAGAAGGAATTATTTTTAGGTATACATTTACTTTTGGGTGCCTCAAAAACTAATCTAACTTGTTTATCATGTTGCATAGACTTGATCATGGTTCCTTTAGGAACCCAAATCAATTTGTTTTGACTAATTTTCTTGAATGGATATTGGTAAGTTATATGTCCATATTTGCAACAAAAGTTGCAATTGCTTTGGTGTTGAACATGTAAGATAGGACCTTTAATGAAGGTGGTTGGATTTTGGTGAGTACTTCTCACAAATCCGATTCCACTCCTTTTAGGGACGTGACCCTTATTTTTAAGGATCATGTTTAACGACTTGCTAACGATCTTGAATTTCTTCAAGGTGTCCTTAAGTACCAAGTTCTCATTTTGGAGAGTTTCTAAATCATGGCATTTAGCACATGGAGCTAGACTATCATGATATTCAGTTTTTAATTTATCAAAAGCACAAGTAAGATTATCATGCTCCTTTTTTAGCAATTTGTATTTTCTACTAATTATCTTATATTAATCAAATAACTCATGGAAGGCATTTAATAATTCATGATAAGGTAAATCTGCATTAATTAAATATGTTACCTCTTCTTCGAAGGCCATTAGGGCGTAGTGAGCAACTTGCTCGGTGTTGGACTCCTCTTCTTCGGACGTGCTTGAATCATCCCATGTTGCCTTGAGCGCCTTCTTCTTTGGTGTTTTCTTTTTGGCTTGAGGGCAATCGTTCTTGTAGTGTCCCGGTTTTTTGCATTCATAGCAAATCACTTGGTCCTTCTTTTGTTCAAATTTATTTTTTTTATTATTTTTAAATTTGTTCTTCCTTAAATATTTTTTGAATTTTTGAGTCAAAAGTGCAATATCATTGTCACTGTCCTCATCACTTGATGTTCCTTTCAAGTGGTCTTCTTGTGATTTGAGTGCCATATCCTTCCTGTTCTTTGGAAGGGGGTTCTTGAGCTCGTCATAAGCTTGTCATGTCATTTCGTAGGTCATTAGAGACGCAATGAGTTCTTCAAGAGGGTATGTTTTAAGGTCTTTGGCCTTTTGAATGGCCGTAACTTTTGGATCCCAACTTTTAGGGAGGGATCTTAAGATTTTAGTTACTAGTTCAAAGTTAGTAAAATCTTTACCAAGAGCTTTGAGTCCATTGATGACATCCGTAAACCGGGTGTACATGTCTCCGATGGACTCACTTGGTTTCATTCGGAAAAGTTCGTAAGAGTGCACAAGAATGTTGATTTTGGACTCTTTCACTCGGCTAGTGCCTTCATGAGTGACCTCAAGAGTTCTCCAAATATCAAAAGCCGAATCACAAATTGAAACACGATTAAATTTATTTTTGTCTAGTGCACAAAACAAGGCATTCATAGCCTTTGCATTTAAAGCAAAAACCTTCTTCTCTGATTCATTCCATTCGCTCATCGGAAGAGAAGATTTTTGAAATCCGTTTTCAATAATAGTCCAAAGCTCGAAATCCATAGAAATGAGGAAGATCCTCATCCGAGTCTTCCAATACGTGTAATTCGACCCATTAAACATGGGTGGACGTGTGATAGAGTATCCCTCATACATGCCGGAGTAAGCCATCTCTCTTGGGTATTAAACCAAATATGAGAGTGAGCCTAGCTTTGATACCAATTGTTAGGATCGGAGCGGCACTAAGAGGGGAGGTGAATTAGTGCAGTGGATTAAAACTTCGGTTTTAATAAATCTTTCGTACAATTAGAACGGAACTTGAAAAGCTTAACTTGAAAGCGTATTCTTAAATATGCGCAGAAAAGGTAATGAGGAACTAAAACATGTAAGAAGGTTTGCAGTAATGTAAATAGCAATAATGAAATGCAAACCAAAGATCACGCCGATTTTAGAGTGGTTCGGTCAAATGACCTACATCCACTTGCGAGGCCCCTCTTCGATAAGGCTTCCACCTTCCACTAGCAAATCTCTTGAAATGGAAGGGCAAATACCCCTCTTACAACCTTTTACAAACAGTTCAACCTCTTACAAATTTTCAGCAAGAAAGGAGGAGAACTTTCTAGCAAATTGAAAACTAGACTTGCTAAGACTTTCTAAGACTTTTCTCTCAATCAATTTGCTGCTCAAAAAGTTGTAATCTCAGTTGAGATTTGAGGGGTATTTATAGGCCTTAAGAGGATTCAAATTTGGCTCCAAATTTGAATTCTCGTGGAGTTCCTGATGCTGGCGGTTCCACCGCCTATCAATGGCGGTGCCACCGCCTGTCAGTGTCAGGCGCTGACAGTGCTAGGCGGTGCCACCGCCTGGCTCTCGGGCACTTGGCGGTGCAACCGCCCAGTCTGGCAGTGCCACCGCCAGACTTTTCGGTTGACTGGTTGGGCTTCAAACTTAGCCCAAACCACGTCTAATTTTGGGCCCAGTTGGCCCCTTACCAAGATATAGGATTATCTCTTAATCCTAATCCTAATTACAAGTTAACTACATAACAAAACACATCCTAAGCAAGTTTTCAACCGCGAACGTCGAGTCTTGTTCCGGCGAGCTTTCCGACGAACTTCTTCCGACGGGCTCCCAGCAAGCTCCTGAACTTGTGATGACTTTAAAGAGTAGCCGAGCCTTCTCGGTGATCTCCGTGAACCTCCGACGATCTCTTCGGCGAACTTCCGAAAATTCTGACAGGTTCCCGATTTCTTCTCGGTGGGTTCCGGCAGCATCTCCGACGATTTTTCGGACTCTTAAACGTCCATCGAACTTGACTCTGGTATCCTTGCTTTGTGTTTTCTGGTTATCGTAGTTAATCCTGCACACTTAACTCAATAATATGGATTAGATCAAATAACCCATCAATTGATTTTATCATCAAAATCTGAGATTCAACAAGGACTCTAGCTTGGAGAGTCCTAATTGAGAGGGACATTCATGTAAAACCTACCTAAGCCGACCCCTATTAAAGAGGTGAAGAGGCCGACTAGGGTTAGGAGGTTGTTTCTTAGAGGAGAATAGGGAGTTGTAAAGGAATACGAGTCTTGAGTATGAGTCCTATTAGGAGTTGGTTAGAAGTAGAAGTCTTGAGTAGGAGTCCTATTAGGAGTTAGGGTTTAGAAGCCCTATAAATAGTCATGTATTCCTCCTCTTTTCATAAGCAATAGATGAATCTTTTCTGCAGCCTTTGAGCAGCAACTTGGAGAGAGGAACCCCTATAGAGTTCCAAGGAGGCCGATCCCCTAAAGAGATCAACCCCAAGTTTAGAATCTGCAAGGGTTCTAACACATAGCTGCTTATGTAGGGACACTAGGGATACAGTAAATGTGCTCATTGGAGAATGAGTTCACTAATTGATTCGCTTACGGAATGCTGGATGGTTGATGCTGCTTTATTATGAAACAACAATTCCGTAGTCCTAATGGTGTATCTGATCCTTAGACTTAAGACACCAAAAATGTCCTGTATGAGTGCTCCACTCTTTGATACCAGACTTATCGGTTTGGATGTCTCAGATCTAGTACAATTGGTCGTTGGGAGTGGTAGTTTACCTTATGAGGGCTATTAAGTGTCGATAGAGGATCATCCACTCTCAGTATCATGAGAGGAATATCCCATGTGTTCTTAGACAAATTCTTGGCCAGGGTCATTCAGAATGAGAGAGAAAGTGTTCTCCAAGAGAATCCGATTAGAGCGAGACTGAGAAGAAACCATATGGGTTTGACAGCACCATGCTGTTAGGATCAAGAGCACTAAGAGGGGAGGGGGTGAATTAGTGCAGCGGAAAACTTTCTACGTTTTAAAACTGAGTTCGTACGACAAAGCCGATTTCAGTAGAAACTTCGATTCGTAAATCACTTTAACTTGTGATTAGGCAAGAGGCAGCTAAAACGAATCTGTTAAGGTAGTTTGCTATTATGATAGAAATCAGAATGTAGGCGCAAACTGAAATACGATGTTCGTACGAGAAAATCGATTTACGTCTAAACACGAGTCATAAAGTATTGAGCTAGGAAACACAGACCTAAAAGCGCAGAAGGCAGTAAGCTTTGAAGGAGATTTGCAGTAAGGATAATAAGCTCAAAGTAAATGCAAACCAGAGAGCAGCGCGATTTAGAGTGGTTCGGTCAATCTTGACCTACATCCACTTCTGGCTTCCTCCACCGATGAGGTTGTCGACGTCCAGTAGAGGCCTTCCTTCAATAGAAGAAGGCCAACCACCTTTTTACAGAATCACTCCTTTTGACGGGCTTAGGAGATAACCCTTACAAACTTTTCTCTCCTCTCTTAAAAGAACTGAAGTTGGAAGAAAAGAAGGAGAAGAACCTTTAACTTATGACAACACTTTTGAGCTCAAAAATCTCAGAGTAAGATCAGGATTTTGGTGGTTTTTGTTGCTCTTTCATTGCTGAAAGAGTGGGGTATTTATAGGACCCAAACTAGTTTGAATTTGGAGCTCAAAACTGTCAATTCCCGGAATTCCGGGGTCTGGCGGTTGCACCGCCTGACTGGGGCGGTTGCACCGCTGTTAGAGCTCGGAGACTGAGCTCCTGGGCGGTGCCACCGCTTGTCAAGGGCGGTTGCACCGCTTGGCAGAGCTCGGAGACCGAGCTCAGGCGGTGCCACCGCCCAGCCAGAGCTCGGAGACCGAGCCCTGGGCGGTTCCACCGCCTGTCAGGGGCAGTTGCACCGCCCAGCCAGAGCTCGGAGACCGAGCCCTGGGCGGTGCCACCGCCGACCCAGGCGGTGCCACCTCTGGGCGAGAGATATGGGTCCGATTGGGTTGATCCATTCAGCCCAATCTCGTTCTTTTAAGGGCCCAATTGCCCCTAGATTAAGTTAATGGGATCACCTCCCATTTCTAACTTAATCATCGTGCTAACTACGACAATTCTATGGACAGCTTGCTCCGGTGCGTCAATCGCTTCTTCTAGCGAGCTTCCGGTGAACTTCCGTCGATCATCCGATGAACCCTCGGTGATGCTCCTGCAGACTTCCGACAAACTCCTGGACATGCGACGATCCACTTGGCGAGTTCCGATGAGCTTCTTTTGGCAAGCTCCTGGACTTCTCGGATTTGTCCCCGCAGAACCTCCGACGACCGTCTGAACTTCCGTCGAGCTCTCGAACTCCCAACGTGATCATAGTCCAGACTCTGGCACAACTCCTTCTGCATGTCTTACTTTCATCATAGTTAATCCTGCACACTTATCTCAACATATGGATTAGATAACCAATGACAATTGATGTCATCATCAAAATTCGAGATTCAACAATCTCCCCCTTTTTGATAATGATAATCAATTGATAATTGAGTTAACCTTAACTCCCCCTATCTATGTGCTATAATTGAGATAAGTCATTCTTGAATTCAAAGCCTTTGAATTCAAGAGATATATTGATAAGTTTAAAGTCATTTAACCTTATCAATACTCTCATCATGATTCCTATCATGATGTATCTCTTTGTATGATGTCAAGACTCGACATCCATTTTCAAATTTCAAATATGAATTGTTGTAATGATAGCAATTCATCATATGGAAAGATATCAACATGTAAAATTATAATACAAGTTCTTGATATCTTAATATGATGCAAATATGGCAATTATAGTAAACATGGCATAACATCAATAATCATATGTCTGTTTCTTTTAACATAATATGGCATTTATAGTATCAATTCATATACTTCTCCCCCTTTGTCATCAACAAAAAGGAGAACGATATATGCATCTTTTGAATATACATGTGATGCCATAAGTGGGTTCATGTCAATTATAGGATACAAACATCTCAAGAAGACCATAACATGGAGAGTATATACATAGAATGAAAACTTCTTCCTTGTTATTATTTTTTTTGCATGAAGGAGGAAGGTCATTTGTGTAGTTCAAATCGATAGCATGCTTTACAAGGATCAAGATATTTATGTGAGTAAAGTCCTTGCAAAAAAAATACCTTCCTTAAGCAGGAATCATCAATTTTATTTTTCAAAGGCAATATTGTTGTCAAGAATTAATAATGTGTATCAAAATCCGAAAGAGAATAATGAAATCCAATTGGAACCAAAATTTTAATTTAACACTTTCATGCAAGACTATGAGGACATGCTCATTGTTTATGAAGATTTTTCCAACATGTTATTTTTGTCATGTAATTCAATCAATAAAGTCCAAATAATAATTTTAACAAGTTTATACATTCGAACACATCAACATTCCTAATTCTCTTCTTATGAAATCAAACTGTTCTTCACTTAGAGGTTTTATAAAAATATCAGCTAGTTGATGCTTAGTATCTATGAATTCTATAATTACATCATGATTAGTAACATGATCTCGTATAAAGTGATGTCTAATATCCATATGTTTTGTTCTTGAGTATTGAATGAGATTCTTTGTTAAGCATATTGCACTCGTGTTATCACATTTAATGGTAATATTTTTAAGATGGACTTTATAATCTTCTAAGGTGTTTTTCATCCACACAACTTGTGCACAGCATGCACTGGTTGCAATATATTCAACTTCAGTTGTTGATAGAGCGACCGAGTTTTGTTTCTTAGATGACCAGGAAACAAAAGAATGTCCCAAAAATTGACATGTTCCTGATGTGCTTTTTCTATCTAGTCTACACCCAGCAAAATCCGCGTCAGCATAAGCAATTAATTAAAAATTTTCGGATTTTGGATACCATAATCCTAGATTTGTGGTTCCTTTAAGATATCTAAGTATTCTTTTAACTGCTTTGAGATGAGATATCTTAGGGTTCGATTGAAACCTAGCACAAAGTCCTACACTAAACATAATATCTGGTCTGGTTGCAGTTAGATAAAGTAAACTTCCTATCATACCCCTATAAGTTTTTTGATCGAAGCTTTCTCCACTTTCATCAACTTCTAACTTCGTGGAAGTGCTCATAGGAGTGTTAACAGCTTTTGAGCTATTCATATTGAATCTATTTAGCAGATCTAGGGCATATTTAGTTTGACTAATAAAGATGTCATTGCTTAGTTGCTTAATTTGTAAGCCTAAGAAAAAGGTTAACTCTCCCATCAAACACATTTCAAATTCGAGACTCATGGTTTTAGCAAAAGATTAACAAAGAGATTCATTCGTAGAACCGAAGATAATGTCATCAACATAGATCTGAACAATAAGAAAGTTATTTTTAAATTTTTTGATAAATAATGTAGTATCGACCTTGCCTTTTGTGAAATTATTTTCAATAAGAAAAGTACTTAGTCTGTCATACCAAGTCCTTGGGGCTTGTTTTAAACCATAGAGAGCTTTGGTTAATTTAAATACATGATTAGGGAGGCTATTATTTTCAAATCCGGGAGGTTGTTCAACATAAAGTTCTTCAGAGATAAAGCCATTTAGAAAAGCGCTTTTAACATCCATTTGAAATAACTTAAAATTATTATTACTAGCATAGGCAAGGAGCATCCTTATGGCTTCTAATCTAGCCACAGGAGCGAAGGTTTCTTCGTAATCGATACCTTCTTCTTGATTGAAACCTTTGGCTACTAGTCTAGCCTTATTTCTTACCACGATACCATATTCATCTTGCTTGTTTCTAAAGACCCATTTAGTACCAATAACTAAATGGTCATTTGGCCTAGGAACAAGCTTCCACACCTCATTTCTCTCAAATTGATTTAACTCATCTTGCATTGCGATAATCCATGAATTATCTTTCATGGCTTCGTCAATACATTTAGGTTCAATTTGGGAGAGAAAAGCGGCGTTAGCACAAGAATTTTTAAAAGATGAACGTGTTTGAACCCCCTTAGATGTGTCTCCTAGGATTAGCTCCTTAAGATGATCATCTACATACTTCCAGTCCTTAGGTAAGGAAGTTTTGGAAGTGGATGCATCAGCATCAAAGTTGCTAGTTGGAGAAGGGGTTTCATTTAAATTCAAAGAATCAAAATTAACATCATCATCAAAGTCATTTTTATTTATTTCGGAAATCTCATTGAAAACAACATGAATGGATTCTTCTATTATTAAAGTCCTTTTATTGAAGATACGAAAAGCTTTAGAAACCGAAGAATAACCAAGAAAATTTTCTTCATCGGATTTAGCATCAAATTTTCCTAAGGCATCTTTCTCATTCAAGATAAAATACTTACACCCAAAAACTTTAAAATATGAAACATTAGGTTTTTTATTGTTCCACAACTCATATGGAGTTTTGGTGAGTAAGGGTCTTACTAAAACTCTATTCAAAATATAACATACAGTGTTTACAGCATCGGCCCAAAAATATTTGGGTAGACTTTGTTCATTCAACATGGTTCTTGCCATTTCTTGTAAATTTCTATTCTTTCTTTCTACTACTCCATTTTGTTGAGGATTTCTTGGAGTAGAGAAGTTGTGGTTGAATCCATTAGATTCACAGAATTCTTGGAAATCATGGTTTTGAAATTCACCACCGTGATCACTTCAAATTGATGAAATCATAAACCCTTTTTCATTTTGAACAAGTTTGCAAAACTTGGTGAAATATCTAAAGCATTCATTTTTATGTTTCAGAAAATAAGTCCATGTGTATCTACTATAGTTATCTACAATGACGAGGACGTATTTGCTATCTCCTAGGCTTGATGTAGAGATTGGTCCGAACAAGTCCATATGGATCAATTGTAAGGGCCTTGATGTGCTTATTTGATTCTTAGATTTGAAACTACTCTTAATCTGTTTTCCTAATTGACAAGCATCACACACATTATCCTTGATGAACTTGATGTGAGGAATTCCTCGTACAAGTTCTTTGGATGATATTTGAGTAATTAGTTTCATGCTAGCGTGACCTAATCTTTTGTGCCATAGCCAAGCATCCTCATTTAAAACCGAAAAACACATTTCATTACACAAATCATTGATGTTAATGGTGTATACGTTATTTTGTTTTAATGCTATCATGGATGTGTTGTTGTGTGATTTTTTAAGGATGCATGCATTAGATTCGAATTTGACAATATATCCTTTATCACATAATTGACTAATGCTCAAGAGATTATGTTTTAAACCATCAACTAACAAAACATCTTCAATAAAGAAGTTGGATTTATTACCTATGGTTCCTTTGCCAATGATTTTACCCTTATTGTTGTCTCCGAAGGTGACATACCCTTCTTCTATGCTAGTGAGCTTAGAGAATTGAGATAGATCTCCGGTCATATGCCTTGAGCATCCACTATCAAGGTACCATCTCTTGCTCCTAGTTTGTGATGGTGTATGTCTCTACAAGAAAGGATAATTTTTAGGTACCCATTTACTTTTGGGTGCCTCAAAAATTGGTCTATATTGTTTGTCATGTTGCATAGAGTTTATCACGGTTCCTTTAGGAACCCAAATTAATTTGTTCGGACTAATTTTCTTGAATGGACAATAATGCATTTTGTGTCCATGCTTGCAACAAAAGTTGCAATTGATTTGGTGTTGAACATGTAGGATAGGGCCTTTTATGAAGGTTGTTGGATTTTGGTGAGAATTTCTCACGAATCTGATTCCCCTTCTTTTTGGAACGTGACCCTTGTTTGTAAGGAACATGTTCAAAGACTTGCTACCAACCTCAAATTTCTTCAAGGTGTCTATGAGTAGCAAGTTTTGCTTTTGGATAGTTTCTAGATCATGGCATTTGATACAAGAGCCTAAACTATCATGATATTCAGTCTTTAACTTATCGAAATCACAATTAAGACTATCATGCTCCTTTTTTAGCTATTTGTATTTTCTACTAATAATCTTGCATTCATCAAATAAATCATGGAAGGCATTTAATAATTCATCAAATGATAAATCTGCATCAATTAAATTTGTTACCTCCTCTCCGATAGCCATTAAGGCGTAATGAGCAACTTGCTCGGTGTTGGACTCCTCTTCTTCGGATGCGCTCAAATCATCCTATGTTGCTTTGAGTGCCTTCTTCTTTGATGTTCTCTTATTGGCTTGGGGACAATCGTTCTTGTAGTGTCCTGGCTTTTTGCACTCATAGCAAATAACTTGGTCCCTTTTGGGTTCAAGTTTATTTTTTGTGTTATTTTTAAATATGTTTCTCTTAATGAATTTTTTGAATTTCTTTGTTAGAAGTGCCAAGTCATCGTCACAGTCCTCATCACTTGAGTTTTCTCTCAAGTGGTCATCAAAAGTTCTAAGTGCCATATCCTTCCTGTTCTTTGGAAGGATGTCTTCTTGCTCTTCATGAGCCTTGCATGTCATTTCATAAGTCATTAATGACCCGATTAGTTCTTCAAGAGGGAAGTTGCTTAAATCTTTAGCCTCTTGAATAGCAGTGACTTTAGGGTCTCAACTCTTAGGAAGGGATCTTAGAATCTTACTTACAAGCTCAAAATCTAAAAAACTTTTGCCGAGTCCTTTTAGACCATTGACGATATCCGTGAAACGGGTGTAAATGTGGCCAATAGTCTCGCTCGGTTTCATTTCGGAAAAGTTCGAAAGAGTGTATCAAGAGGTTGATTTTTGACTCTTTCACTCTACTTGTGCCTTCGTGAGTCACTTCGAGTGTATGCCAAATATCAAATGCGGTTTCACAAATCGAAATATGATTAAACTCATTTTTATCAAGCGCACAAAATAAGGCATTCATAGCCTTTGCATTAAGAGCGAAAGTCTTCTTCTCCAATTCATTCCATTCGATCATTGGAAGAGAAGATTTCAAAAAACCATTTTCAACAAGATTCCAAAGTTCAAAATCCATCGAAATAAGGAAGATCCTCATTCGGGTCTTCCATTAGGTGTAGTCCATTCTATTGAACATGGGAGGACGTGTAATAGAATGGCCCTCTTATTTTCCGACGTATGCCATCTCTCTTGGGTTTTAATCCGTTTGAGAGTGAACCAAGCTTTGATACCAATTGTTAGGATCAAGAGCACTAAGAGGGGGGGGGGGTGAATTAGTGCAGCGGAAAACTTTCTACGTTTTAAAACTAAGTTCGTACGACAAAGCTGATTTCAGCAGAAACTTCGATTCGTAAATCACTTTAACTTGTGATTAGGCAAGAGGCAGCTAAAACGAATCTGTTAAGGCAGTTTACTATTGTGATAGAAATCAGAATGTAGGCGCAAACTGAAATACGATGTTCGTTTGAGAAAATCGATCTACGTCTAAACACAAGTCGGAAAGTATTGAGCTTGGAAACACAGACGTAAAAGCGCAGAAGGCAGTAAGCTTTGAAGGAGGTTTGCAGTAAGGATAATAAGCTCAAAGTAAATGCAAACCAGAGAGCAGCACGATTTAGAGTGGTTCGGTCAATCTTGACCTACATCCACTTCTGGCTTCGTCCAACGATAAGGTTGCCGATGTCCACTAGAGGCCTTCCTTCAATAAGTGAAGGCTAACCACCTTTTTACAGATTCACTCCTTTTGACGGGCTTAGGAGACAACCCTTACAAACTTTTCTCTCCTCTCTTGAAAGATCTGAAGTTGGAAGAAAAGAGGGAGAAGAACCTTTAGCTTATGACAACACTTTTGAGCTCAAAAATCTCAGAGAAAGATCAGGATTTTGGTCGTTTTCGTTGCTCTTTCATTGCTGAAAGAGTGGGGTATTTATAGGCCCCAAACTAGTTTAAATTTGGAGCTCAAAACTGTCAATTCCCGGAATTTCGGGGTCTGGCGGTTGCACCGCCTAACTGGGGCGGTTGCACCACTGTCAGAGCTCGGAGACTGAGCTCCTGGGCAGTGCCATCGCTTGTCAGGGGCAGTTGCACCACCTGGCAGAGCTCGGAGACCGAGCTCAGGTGGTGCCACCGCTTGACTAGGGCGGTTGCACCGCCCGGCCAAAGCTCGGAGACCGAGCCCTGGGCAGTTCCACCGCCTGTCAGGGGCGGTTGCACCGCCCAGCCAGAGCTCGGAGACCGAGCCCTGGGCGGTGCCACCGCCGACCCAGGCGGTGCCACCGCCGACCCAAGCGGTGCCACCGCTGGGCGAGAGATCTGGGTCCGAATGGGTTGATCTATTCGACCCAATCTCGTTCTTTCAAGGGCCCAATTTCTCCTAGATTAAGTTAATGGGATCACCTCCCAATTCTAACTTAATCATCGTGCTAACTACGACAATTCTAAAGACAGCTTGCTCCGGTGCATCAATCGCTTCTTCCAGCGAGCTTCCGGTGAACTTCCGTCGATCATCCGATGAACCCTCGGTGATGCTCCTGCGGACTTCCGGCAAACTCCTGGACTTGCGACGATCCACTTGGCGAGTTCCGACGAGCTTCTTTTGGCAAGCTCCTGGACTTCTCGATTTGTTCCCGTAGAACCTCCGACGACCGTCCGAACTTCCGTCGAGCTCTCGAACTCCTAACGTGATCATAGTCCTGACTCCAGCGCAACTCCTACTGCATGTCTTACTTTCATCGTAGTTAATCTTGCACACTTATCTCAACATATGGATTAGATAACAAATGACAATTGATGTCATCATCAAAATCCGAGATTCAACATATGCTCGATATACGGTCTCTGGGATATTAGATGGATAAGGGACTATAGGTATACGGTAACTGAGGATATACAGGTCCAATAGATTGGATTCCCCTGTATCGTTTGGAGACTACGGCGTAGTGGCCTAGTACATCCATAGTCGATGAGTCGAGTGAATTATTATAGAGATAATAATTCACTAAGTTAGAAGGAGTTCTGACATGTATGACTCACGGCCAGCTCGATATTGGGCCTAGAAGGTCACACACATATGGTAGGCATTGCGATGAGAAGAGGTTTGTATATGAGATATCCATCGGAGCCCCTATCTTATTGGATATCCAATAAGCCCCTGAATTATTAGATCCTATGGACGAGATCAAATAAGAGCCCATGAGAGATTATTGGATAGAGATCCACTAATCTAAAAGGTTTGGATAATTAGATGTAGATCCAATACCCACTAGGGGAGGATTCATTAGGGTTTGATAGGGGACCTCTATAAATATAAGGGATTTAGTAGTTCATAGGCTAGAGCTTTTGCTTGCCTCTCCTATTCTCCTCCCCCTCTCCACCTTAGAGTAGGCCTAGAGTTTTGAGGAGCGTTGTCGTAGTCCTACTGTGTGGATCACCACTAGAGAGGAGAACGCTTGACCTCCTTCACCCTCTCCTAGAGATCTACAAGGAAATAGGGATATATGATCTCCCTTGGTAACACAATCTATTCTATATGCAGTTTGTTTCGCGGATTTTTCCGCACCAATCTTCGCACGACAACGAACATCTTTATGGGAAATTGGAGATTTTGTTTTTTATTGTTCTTCCACTACACATGTGCTGTCACCCCCAAGATTTCCCAACAAAATGTACTATTCATGAATCTTTCCTTCTTTTTTTCTTTCAAGAAGAATCCTATCGCAATAAGTCAAATTTTTCTTGAGACGATTGCCTATTTCCTTTTTGTTGATAACAAAGGAGGAGAAATATGACAAATTGATGACAACTTGGCATAATGAATGTTTAGCATAATATGTAAAACGTATCATATCGTAAATGGTTGAATGTATTATGAATGCTTGAAATGTGATTGGTATCGTCAAATACATCGTAAATACTTGAAAAATATCAAAATGTATCGTATATGCATCGTATGTATCATAGAAATGTATCATAAATACTTGAAACGCATCGTAATGTGGCATGAATACTTGAAAATATTTCATTCTTAAAATCATGCCTTATTTTGTATCATTATGATGAGGTATTGAACTTATCATGCTTAATTTCCTACTTACAATTGATATCATACTTCAGATTGATGAATTATCATCTTTTATCAAATTTTTAATCTTGCTAAAATTCATATTTGAAATTTGTATCATACTTGAAAATGATGATTGTCTATCATCATTCTATATTGGAATTGAAAATGGATGTCATGCCTCGACATTATTTGTATTGTGATAAATATATGATACCATATTTTGAGATGATAAATCATGATTGGTATCATGATGTGCATGTCTATAAGTTTAAATGCATATAACTTATCGGTTTGATGCTTGAATTCAAACACCTTGAATTCATCTTTTCTCAAGTATGGTATATAGATAGGGGGAGTTAAGGTTAACTCTATTATCAATTGATTGTCATCATCAAAAAGAGGGAGATTATTGAATCTCGAATTTTGATGATGAAATCAATTGGTAAATTATTTGATCCAATCTATATGTTGAGAAAAGTGTACAAGATTAACTATGATAGAGATCAAGGCATAAAGAAAAATGAAGTGTTAGAGTTAAGATCGAGATTTCGTTGGGAGTTCGAGAGTTCGTCGGGAGTCCAGATGCTTATTGGAAATGCTACCGGAATTGACCAAGAAGAAGCTCATCGAAACTTGCCAAGAAGATCGTCGTGAAGTCTAGGAGCTTACCGGGAGTCTACTTAGAGATTACCGAGAGATCATCGGAAGTCACTAGAAGATCGTCGGAAGATCATCGGAAGAAACCTAGACTTACCAGACTTCTTTTGTTTAGTGTATGCCTTAAAAATCATAGTTAGCATATAATTAGGGTTAAGTTAGGGAGGTAATCCTATTAACCCTATTAAGGGCCAATTGGGCCCATAATTGGATTGGTTTGGACTAGATTCAAGGCCCAAACAGGTTGCTAAACCTTGTTAGGCAATGGCACCACCTAGGGTGGGTGGTGGAACCGCTTGAGGCTCAGCATCCCAAGTGGTCTAGGTGATGGTACCGCTGACAGTTATTACTATCAAGCAGTGGTACCACCAAAGCCTAGTCTCTAAGGCTCTATCAGGCGGTAGTACCGCCAAATTGAGACGTGGTACCACCTAGTATCAATGCTGCAGGTGATGGTACTGTCCAGCACAGGCGATGGTACCACTAGTACCCCGGAAATCCGAGATAAGACACTTTTTAGCTCTAATTTTGAAACCATTGGGGCCTATAAATACCCCACCATTTTCTGCATGAAAGGGCAACAAAGTACAATCATGGAAAAATCTTTAAGTGTTGAGATGTAAAATTGTAAAGAGTCCTCCTCCTCCCTCTCTTTATCTTTGCAATCATCTAAGAAGATGTGTGAGGCCTGTAAGGGTTATTTCCTAAACCCGTGAAAAGAATAAAGGACCGTAAAGTGATGGTTGGTCTTCGCCTATTGAAGGAAGACTATTAGTGGATGCCAGTGACCTCAACGAAGGAGGAATCGGAAGTGGATGTAGGTCACAATGACCGAACTACTATAAATTTCGGTGTGTTCTTTCCTTACTACTTATTTTCTTTAGGTGTGATGCATTATATTTTACTTCATTACAAATTGTCCAATCCCCTCTTCTCTACTCACTTACCAACTTATTAGAGCCAAACATCTTTTCAAAATGGTTCTCGTCGAACTAAGGTTTTTTCATCGTAAGAAGTTTTTGAAATCAATTAAATTTATTATTTTTATTCATTGCACTAATTCACCCTGCCCCCCCTCTTTAAATGTCCTAACACACTATTTCTCAAATAGATAGATAGTAAACAAAGGATTTCCTTCAACTGGAGAGAGAGAGAGAGAGCAGATGGAAGAGGAGTCCTTTTCATAGTCCATGGTTGTCGCCCCATCAGATCAGCTTTCATTGGTTATTGATAGAATGCTTTACTTCTGGCCCGGCCCGGCCCGGCCCCATCAGATCAGCTTTCAGAGGTTATCGATAGAATGCTTGCTATCAGCATCAGGGACATCTTGCTTGATTTGAGCTCTGTTCCCATGTTTATGTGAGCTCTTTTCTTTTCCTCTATCCTTTGCCTCCTCTTGATTATAGCGAAACTCAATATATTGTTGGGCCTTCATTAGGTAGCCGATAAATAGATGGGTGGGGGCGTATAATAGGATTTGAACCCAACAATAAAATGCCGAGTATAGACAAGAAGCAATGCAGAGCATGGACTATTGGATTGAACATCCCTGGCAACTTATTTTTGGAGTTTGCTGCTTCGATCGAAAGGTGAGATTATTAATGATAGAAAAAACCTAGTTCGAAAGGCCAAAGTGGAAATTACAGAGAGAACCCATTAGTATGGGAGGAATTCCTATAAGACCCTTGAAGAAGGATTAAAAGAGTAGAAATAGGAATCTGTTCGTATTCGTAATGCATGAAAGAGCAATCTATTCGTATTCGTAATGGTATATGGCAGGCTTCCCCTTTGCTTAAAAACTGCTTACTGTTGGCTCTTCTAACTATCCCTATCTACTTTCCTAGACGTGTATAGTTAACTTTTGAACTCACTCCTACTGTTCTGCTTGTATGTCTGATTCTGCCGTTAACCCTGCATCATCTGATCCAGCTTATATCTACTTTGACACTGAATCACTTAATCAAGCAACCATCTGATCTTATAGATTCCACTGGCACTGTCCTTGCTTGTTAGCTTAATTCTTCCTGTCTCTTGCTTTCCTTATTCCGATTCTGGTCCTATTATTTGATTCCAACTGTGTGGCCTAGAGTCCCATTCTTTTACTAATGAGGTTAATTCTGTATTAGTAGCCTAAGTTAGACGAGATGAGAGCAAAAGGAGAGGTAGGCGTTAACACTAGAGGTCGGGTCGGCAAGGGAAGGGAAGGTAGACACCAACTCAGAAGGTAGAATTATGGAATTGAAAACTCAGTTAGTTAGCTCCATTCTCATTCTTATGGAATTGAATCAAGATTTTGTTCGTTTGGATAGTTTTGATGGAACGAATTTTACCCATTGGCAAGACAAGATGAAGTTCATGTTGACTGCTTTGAAGATCTTCTATGTGCTTGATCCAAATCTTCAACCAATTCCTGATCCAACCGACGATGACATCGATGAAATCAAGGCTGAACAAAAGAAAAGAAATGAAGATGAAGTCATGTGTAGAGGACACATTCTCAATGCTCTTTCGGACCGGCTTTATGATCTTTATACGATGGAACCATCTGCAAAAGCAATTTGGAATGCTTTGGAATTCAAATATCATGCCGAGGAAGAAGGTACAAAGAAATTTTTAATTTCTAAATATTTTGATTACAAGTTTGTGGATGGCAAGCCAATCTTGGCACAAGTACATGAGTTGTAGGTCATTGTTAATCAATTGAAGGTTGAAAAAATTGAACTTCCTGAACCTTTTCAAGTAGGGGCTGTAATAGCCAAGTTGCCTTCATCTTGGAAAGGGTATAGGAAGAAGATTTTGCATGACTCCAAGGATATCACTTTGGAGCAAATTCAAAAACATCTTCGAATCGAGGAGGAATCGAGGATGAGAGATAAGAGTGAGAACTCTTTTTGCAATATAAAAGCAAATGTTGTGAATCAGCCTAAGAATTCCAACAAAAGCAAACAAAACAAGGAGAATCATTTTGGCCCTAAAAGGGATCAAAGAAAATTTAAGAAACCATAGAGTAGAGGTTGTTTTGTTTGTAGAAAACCTGGTCATTTTGCTAGGGATTGCAGATTTAAAAAAGGCCAGAAACCAAACGCCAACTCCGTTGAGAGAGATGATAATATAATCGCTACGATAAGCGAAGTGAATGTCATATTTGGCAAGGTTTCTGGTTGGTGGTACGATACTTGTGCTACCGTCCATGTTTGCTATGATAAGGGACTCTTCAAGACTTACAAAGAAGTCACAGAAGGGCAAGAGATTCAAATGGGAAATGAAGTTCGTTCTAAGGTGATTGGTAAAGGAAATGTGGAACTCACTTTCACTTCAGGTAAGAAAGTCACTCTTACTAATGTTCTTCATGTACCGGATATAAGTAGAAATTTAGTGAGTGGGAATCTCCTTAGCAAACCTAGAATTAAATCTGTATTTGAATCCGGGAAGTTAATTCTATCCCATAATGGAACTTTTATTGAAAAAGGTTATTCCGCTGAGGGAATGGTCAAATTATCTATTGTTGACAATGATTCTAAAGTTAATAAAGATGTTGCTTCTATTTATATTGTTGATTCTTATTCATTATGGCATGATAGATTAGCACATATTGGAATTAGCATGATTAGAAGAATGGTTAAGTGTGGCTTAATAAATTATCATTTTGATGATCTTAATAAATGTGAAATTTGTGTTAAATCAAATATGATTAAGAAACCCTTCAAAAGTGTTGAAAGATATACTAATTTATTAGATTTAATACATTATGATATATGTGAATTAAATGGCATATTAACGAGAGGAGGTAATAGATATTTTATTACTTTTATAGATGATATGTCTAGATTCACATATGTGTACTTATTGAAACATAAAAATGATGCTTTTAATGCTTTTAAGGCATATAAAGCAGAAGTTGAAAATCAATTGGGGAAGAAAATTAAAGCTTTAAGAAGTGATAGAGGAGGAGAATACTTTCCTAATGAATTTAACTTGTTTTGTGAACAACATGGCATAATTCATGAATGTTCAGCACCTAGAACACCTGAGCGAAATGGATTAGCAGAAAGAAAAAATAGAACTTATCTAGAGATAATTAATGCTATGTTGTTGCATGCTAAAATATCTTATAATCTGTGGGGAAAAGCTTTATTGGCTGCATGTCATATCTTAAATAGAATTCCCTCTAAAAAGAATAAGATCTCTCCATATGAGTTATGGAAAGGAAGACGACCTAACATTGGTTATTTTAAAGTGTAGGGGTGTCTTGCATATTGTAAAAATAATGATCCTCAAAGGACAAAATTGGGACCTAGAGGAATCAAATGTGCATTTATAGGCTATGCTTCAAATAGCAAAGCATATAGACTTCTTAATTTGAAGTCTAATATCGTAATAGAATCTCGAGATGTGGAGTTCTTTGAACATTTATTGACTTCTAGTAATAATGTTCATCCTCCAACTAGTGAAGAGTCACTAGTGAATAAATCTCAAAAGGTTGGTGAGCAACCTAAAATTCCTTTGATTGGACATCAATCAAGTTCACAAGAGGTTGGAGAGCAATCTTATGAATTAAGGAGAAGCACTCGTATACGAAAAGTAAAAACATTAAGATCGAATGAGATTGATTCTCAAAGTATTTCTTTTTACCTTGTAGAAGGAACTAATGAGAGAGTATTAAAAACAATTCCTCTTGTTTTACAAGTGGAAGATGATCCTAAAACATTTAAAGAAGCTATGGCTTCTCGTGATGCTACTTTTTGGAAAGATGCTATTAATGATGAGATGAATTCTATTATGTCAAACCATACTTGGGAACTTGTCGATATACCTTTTGCCTCAAAACCTATTAGTTGTAGATGGATATTTTGTAGGAAGTATCATACAAATGGTACTCTCCAAATGTTCAAAGCAAGGTTAGTTGCTAAAGGATTTCGACAAAAGGAAGGAATAGATTATTTTGACACATATGCTCTTGTGGCTAGGATCACATCTATTAGAATTATTTTTGCTTTAGCATCAATTTTTGATCTTTATGTTCATCAAATAGATGTCAAAACAGCATTTCTAAATGGAGACCTCGATGAGGAGGTATATATGGAACAACCCGAAGGTTTTGTTCTATCGGGAAATGAACATAAAGTGTGTAAACTTATTAAGTTATTGTATGGTTTAAAGCAGGCTCCAAAATAATGGCATGAGAAATTTAATGCAATAATTCTTTCTAATGGATTTGTTCATAATATTGCAGATAAATGTGTTTATCTCAAAACTTGTGATGATTATATAGTGATAGTTTGCCTTTATGTTGATGATATGCTAATAGTGAGCAACAACATAAAAGGTATTGTAGAAACAAAGAGGTTTCTATCTTCAACATTTAAGATGAAAGATCTTGGGCAAATTGATACTATACTAGGTATCAAGGTAAAAAGAAATAGTGGGGGATATGTTTTGAGTCAAACTCATTACATAGAGAAAGTATTAGAGAAATTCAGTCACTTAAAAATCAAAGAAGCAAATACCCCATTTGACCCAAGTATCAAATTAGTCAAGAATGTTGGAAGAACAGTGGCTCAATTAGAATATTCAAGTGCTATAGGAAGTCTTATGTATGCAACGCAGTGCACAAAACCTGATATAGCATTTGCAGTTAGTAAATTGAGTAGATTTACTAGCAATCCAAATATAGAGCATTGGAAGGCTATTTAAAGAGTTCTTGGGTACCTTAAACGAACCAAAGATTATGGCTTACAATACTCAAAATTTCCTGCTCTTTTAGAAGAATATACTGACGCAAGTTGGATATCGAGTTTTGGAGATAACAAATCCACTACTGGTTGGGTGTTCACCTTGAGAGGTGGTGTTGTTTCTTGGAAGAGCAAGAAACAAACGTGTATAACTCACTCAACTATGGAATCAGAATTTGTTGCTCTAGTAGATGTAGGAAAGGAGGCTGGATGGTTGAGGGACTTTCTATTAGAAATTTCATTGACTTCTAAGAGTGTGACTTCAATTTCTATACTTTGTGATAGTCAAGCCACTTTAGCTCGTGCATATAGTGAAATATATAATGGAAAGTCAAGACATATAAGTCTTAGACATGATTACGTGAGGAAATTAATCAAGAGTGGGATTATTTCACTCACATTTGTGAAAACAAGTGAGAATTTGGCTGATCCATTCACCAAACCTCTTACAAGAGAAGTTGTAAGATCAACATCAAAATGGATGGGGCTAAAACTCCTTGAATAAAAGATCCACCAATGATAGCAACCCTACTCAACATTATGAAATGAGTAATGAAGAGTTCAAAAGGTAAGAACAAGTCATTGATATGTGGAATGGTTCAGCACTTTGAAATATTTTATGAGTCCCATCTAAAGATGTTAAAGTGCTGGTTGTCACCGAATGAGGGTTGAGTTAATTATACTCTTAATGAAGTTCAGTCAAGTTAGGACAAGTATCTCAAAGAGTGACAAAGATACTATAAGAACTTCACCTATATGAACTTAGAAGTGGTGCCGCTTCGATTGAGAGTTGGAGTTTCTCTCATAAAAGTTCATGAACTTGGATGAGCCCAAGGCCATATTAGGGCTAAGCGAGATTTTATGAGGAATACAAGAATATTGTATTTATGTGTGTGGTATCACTGGTGTTGTCATGAGGAATAACAAATTCAAAGCTTTTATGCTATTTGAGATTTCGACTTCACTTTGTGATGCTTACACTAAGGTAATATTCAAATCGAAAGATATATTATTTTATTCATAAATATTATTTAATCACTTGGAGAAAATTTTAAATTTGAACAAGTGGGGGATTGTTATAAATTGTTCAAATTAAAAAGAAAAAAGAATTTCTTTTCAAAAGATTTATTTGAAAAGGTGTTTTCTTTTATTTTTTGGTAGTTATTTTTCAAAGGTCATGTCTTTTGATAAAATAGTTATAATTTTTAAAGGTTGTGTCTTTTGAGAAAATAGTTTATTTTCAAAGGTTGTGTCTTTTGAGAAAATATCTATAAATAGCTATTTGGGGGTAAATTACACATACAACTCTTTCATGCTATTCTTCTTTACTCTCCAAGTGATTGAGTTAGACATTCTCTAATTCCTCTCTGAAGATTCTTTATTGTTTGCTAAATACAGATCTTCTAAAGGCTTGTCATATCCACTAAAACTATTTGCATCAAACCCAGAGCAATCTTATTGAGAAGAGGGTGCAAATATCGTTTTTAGGAAAGTGTTTATACACGTTTCAAGCCTAAATATCTTTCCTAAAGTATTCTTGATCTTGTGTTTGTTATTTGTTTCCATAGTGTTTTCTATCCTCTTTTTGTTAGGAACGGAGCGGCACTAAGAGGGGGGGTTGAATTAGTGCAGCGGATTAAAACGTTGGTTTCAACAAATCTTTCGTACGATAAAAATCAAAATCGGAAGTGCTTAACTTGAAAGTGTATTCGCAAAGTTGTGCAGCAAAGGTAATGATGAAATAAAGCAAGTAAGAAGGTTTGCAGTAATGTAAATAGCAGTAATGAAATGCAAACCAGAGATTACGCCGTTTTTGAAGTGGTTCGGTCAAGTGACCTACATCCACTTGCAAGGCCCATCTTCGATGAGGCTCCCACCTTCCACTAGCAAATCTCTTGAAGGGGAAGGGTGAATACCCCTCTTACAACTCTTTTACAAGCGGTTCACTCTCTTACAGATTTTCAGCAAGAAAGAAGGAGGTGAACACTAGCAAATTGAAAACAAGATAGCTAAGACTTTTCTAAGGCCTTTCTCTTAAACAATTGCTGCTCCAAAAGTTGTAATCTCAGTTGAGATTTGAGGGGTATTTATAGGCCTCAAGAGGATTCAAATTTGGGCTCCAAAATTTGAATTCTCTTGGAGTTCCCGATGCTGGCGGTGCCACCGCCTGTCAGTTTCTAACCCTGACAGTGCTGGGCGGTGCCACCGCCCAGCTCTCGGGCACTGGGCGATGCCACCGCCTACAGTGTTTTCAGCCCACTAGTTGGGCTTCAATCTTGGCCCAAACTAGTCCGAACTCGGGCCCAATTGGCCCCTACTTGGGTTATAGGATTAATACCTAATCCTAACCCTAATTAACATGCTAACTACGAATTTAAAGACATTTTATAAGCTATTACAAAGTCCATAAGTCAAGACTTCTTCCAGCGAGCTTCCGGCGAACTTTCGGCGGTCTTCCGATAAACTCTCGGAAACCATTCTACGGACTCCCGGCAAGCTCTTAAACTTCACGATTTGATCTTGGCGAGTTCCAACGAGCTTCTTCGGCAAGCTCCGATCTCTCTCGGCGAGCTCCGCGAACTTCCTACGAACCTTTCGGTGAGCTTCCAAAAAACCCTTCGGCAAGCTCCCTACTCATTCTCGGCTAGTTCCGGCAGCATTCCCGACGAACCTTCGGACTTCCGTCGAACTCTCGAACTCCCAATGAATCCTTCGCGCTTGACTCCGCACTTTGTTTCGCTTTATGTCTTTCTCATTATCATAGTTATTCCTGCACACACAAACTAAAACTCTACTCCGATCTAGACAATTATTACAACGCGAATCGACATTCTGTTGCCCGGCACGTCATTGGTTGGCGCTTCGTCCGATTCTTCAGGGCATCGTCCTCTCTTGCGGCTTGTTGCCCAATTGGTGATTAACCTCCACAACCCCGATATCCTTAGCGCAATTTCGCTCTCCTTGGCCCGATGCCCGACGTCCGAAGCCTTATGTCGTCCAATATCCTGACGTGATCTCCTCCGGTGCAACATCAATTCCTCCTGCGTTAACTGTCTAATCCTGATCGAGTAGACCTACATCACTCAAAATGCAATTTAAATTATAAACACATATCAAGTGGTTTCATCATCAAAATACGAGATTCAACAATCTCCCCCTTTTTGATGATGACAACCACTTGATGATGGAGTTAACCTTAACTCCCGGAGTTTAAACAAACTCCCCCTATCAATATGTCATATTGATAGAACCTTGAATTCAAGCAGAATTCAAGTCATTGCAATATTCATCATGAATACTTGCAACACATCATCATGAACATTTGCATAAAACTTATGCGTCACATGTCATGTCATCAACATACTTCTCCCCCTTTGTCATCAACAAAAAGGAGAAGTACCACAATCAAGTATTTGTTATATGGGTTCAACTCATTGCATGAAAAACATAATATCAAGTTTTATCATCATGCAATCTAATGATTAAAGATGTGTAAGTTTAGCATGTTTGGTCTTCTTGAGAAGCTATTGATTGCTTCTCTTTAGACTATAAGCTAGCAATTTTTACGATATGCAAGTTTTACTACATACAAGCTAGCAAAAAATTACGAAAGCAAATACAAGATAGCTTTCTTGTGTAAGCTCACGATTCTTGCTTCCTATTGCAATGTGCAAGTTGTAAGTTTTGCTTCTTTTGCAATATGCAAGTTTTCAAATTTTGCATTTTGAGCAAGCAATATTTCTCCCCCCTTTGTCATTGTCAAAAAAGAAGGAAAGACCCTTTACATCAATTATGACAAAGATAAGTATCAATCTCATTTGTGCATCATTATATTTTCAAATTGAAACATGCACTATTTCAAAAACCTTATATTTCATTCATGCACGATATTGAATAAATCAATCAACATTATGAGCATATCATACATGATACATCATTTTGGTAATAAATCATAGCATTTATCAATATTTTGATTATGATACCAAGCATTCATTATTTAGAGAATTTATGATGCATATTATATGCATATATCATCACAATAAAAAGTAATTGCGTACATAATTTCAAATCATAAATGTTTCAAATCATGATGGTATTAACTTGTCAAATTTCATCCGACCATTCATGATCATAACTTTTCATTTGTATGTATCAAAATAATATCAAGAGTATTTCATGCATAATTTTATATCACCACATAAGGAATATCAAGAAGAAAGTAGTTGGGTGATGCGATAAACATTTCATGAATACAAGGAATATAAAAATCATATCATGAAATATTAGAATATATGAATACCAAAATGCATAATTTTTTGAAAAACCTACTCATAAATAATCAAAAGAAAATCTTGGGAGATCGATAAATGAAAAAAAAAATCTTGATTCATAATAAATCTTAATTTATAAATATCACGGAATCAAGATCACGATTTTGGATAAAACTCATTCAAATTCAAATCGTCCAAATCATCAAAATCTTAATATTACTTTCAAGAGATTCAAAATGATATACATAGATTTATCATAAAGTAAATTAATTTTCAATCATCACATAAGGCATTTAAAGAATTTTTGAAACATAGGAGAATGATTAATTTAAGCATGTAATGTTTCAATCAAATTCAAGTCATGAATAACAATACTTTCATATTGTGAGTATCAATTCATGAATACTAAAAGACATTATTTGGGATTCCAATTTTGCAAGATCAAGATTATGATTTAGATAAAACTCATTTAAATCAAATCGTTAACTTGAAATTCATAATCAAGTCATCAAAATCAATTTCGAGATTCACAAAATTAGTAAAATAAATTCATTAATTTCAATAGGATAGAAAATTTATTTCCATTTCATACAATTAATTTCATGTGAGTGTATTCAAGTCTTTTGTGAAAACATGTATCATCATCGAAACATAAGTTTCGTCATAAAGCCGTTAAGACCAAACACATCATGATATGACATCTATCATCAAAAGACTATCAAGAAATTCATACATAGATGTACATGCACTATGTCATCTTAATATGTCATAAAAAACAATTAGTCTAAAAACATGTTAATCTAAAATGAGAGTTTCAAATCAACATTTACATCAAAAAAACTCATGTATGTCATAAAATCATCAAGATACACATGTATGGATTAATCCTAAGCATTATCACATATCATATAATTATCATCCCTAATGTTGCATATATCATTCAACATTTCAAAACATAACATACAAGAACCTTAGCAATATACTTTTCATTATCAATTTTTTAATTTTTCAAAGATGCTAAAAAGAGAAACATGATATAATTTTTGAAAAATAATTTTTTATTTTCTATTCCTACTATCTAAATTAAGCACTCATGAAAAACTTCAAGTAATTTCAAAATAATTCAAGAGAGTTGAGTTACTTACCTTGTAGTCGAAGCCCGTCAAAGCCCAATTCACCGTTTCACCTTTGGAAGTTCTTGATTCATCCATGGTGCCTTCCTTTTCTTTGGCCTCTTCCTCCGTTCAAATTCATTGTTCATTTTAGATTTTTGTTTAATGAACTTATTAAGAGTTAGTGTTCGAAGTTCAAGTTCATCATTGTCCACATCACTTGAGTCATCGCTCAAGTGGTATTCATTTGTCCGGAGTTCCAAATCCTTTCTATTCTTTGGAAGGTGGTTCAAGTGTTCATTGTGTTCATCATGTGCATTGTGCACCATTTCATATGTCATCAATGAGCCGATAAGTTCTTTAAGTGGAAAAATATTTAAATCTTTTGTTTCTTGTATTGTCGTAACTTTTGATTCGCAAACTTTAGAAAGTGATCGTAAAACTTTACTAACAAGTTCAAAATTCGAGAAACATTTGCCAAGAGTTTGTAAACCATTGACGACATCCGTAAAACGGGTGTACATGTCAACAATGGTTTCGCCCGGCTTCATTTGAAAAAGCTCGAAATCAAGCATTAAAATGTTAACTTTCGAGTCTTTGACTCTACTAGTTCCCTTGTGTGTGATTTCAAGTGTTCGCCA
Organism: Musa schizocarpa; assembly: GCA_900464855.2. NCBI lineage: Eukaryota > Viridiplantae > Streptophyta > Magnoliopsida > Zingiberales > Musaceae > Musa > Musa schizocarpa. The sequence continues at coordinate 16,922,464 of LS990920.1, forward strand.
AATATCAAAAGCCGTTTCGCACGTAGAAATCCGATTGAACTCATTTTTGTCTAAAGCGCAAAATAAGGCATTCATAGCCTTTGCGTTTAAAGAAAAATACTTCTTCTCCAAATCCGACCATTCGATCATCGGTTTAGAGGGAAGTTGAAAATTTTTTTCAATAATATTCCATAAATCCAAATTCATAGAAATCGAGAAAACTCTCATTCGAGTTTTCCAATAAGTGTAGTCCAATCCGTTAAACAACGGTGGACGAAAAACCGATAAGCCCTCTTGAAAGCCATGAAGAGCCATTTCTCTCGGGTGTAAATCCGAAATGAGAAATACCGGGCTTTGATACCAATTATTAGGATCGGAGCGACACTAAGAGGGGGGGTTGAATTAGTGCAGCGGATTAAAACGTTGGTTTCCACAAATCTTTCGTACGATAAAAATCGAAATCGGAAGTGCTTAACTTGAAAGCGTATTCGCAAAGTTGTGCAGCAAAGGTAATGATGAAACAAAGCAAGTAAGAAGGTTTGCAGTAATGTAAATAGCAGTAATAAAATACAAACCAGAGATTACGCTGTTTTTGAAGTGGTTCGGTCAAGTGACCTACATCCACTTGCGAGGCCCCTCTTCGATGAGGCTCCCACCTTCCACTAGCAAATCTCTTGAAGGGGAAGGGTGAATACCCCTCTTACAACTCTTTTACAAGCGGTTCACTCTCTTACAGATTTTCAGCAAGAAAGAAGGAGGTGAACACTAGCAAATTGAAAAGAAGACTAGCTAAGACTTTTCTAAGGCCTTTCTCTTAAACAATTGCTGCTCAAAAAGTTGTAATCGCAGTTGAGATTTGAGAGGTATTTATAGGCCTTAAGAGGATTCAAATTTGGGCTCCAAATTTGAATTCTCTTGAGTTCGATCTTTGGTGCCACCGCATGTCGGCCGGGCCGACCCTGACGGTGCTAGGCGGTGCCACCGCTTAGCTCCGGCAACCTTTGGGCGGTGCCACCGCCACAAAAGTTTTTTCAGCCCACTAGTTGGGCTTCAATCTTGGCCCAAACTAGTCCAACTCGGGCCCAATTGGCCCCTACTTGGGTTATAGGATTAATACCTAATCCTAACCCTAATTAATATGCTAACTACGAATTTAAAGACATTTTATAAGCTATTACAAAGTCCATAAGTCAAGACTTCTTCCCATGAAGCTTCAGTGAACTTTTCGGCGGTCTTCGATAAACTCTGGAAACCATTCTCATGGACTCTCGGCAAGCTCTTAAACTTCACGATTTGATCTTGGCGAGTTCCAACGAGCTTCTTCGGCAAGCTCCGATCTCTCTCGGCGAGCTCCGCGAACTTCCCATGAACCTTTCGGTGAGCTTCCAAAAACCTTTCGCAAGCTCCTCCTACTCATTCTCGGCTAGTTAAAAGCATTCCGACGATTTTAACCGGACTTCCGTCGAACTCTCGAACCCCTAATGAATCCTTCGGCTTGACTCGCGACTTTGTTTCACTTTATGTCTTTCTCATTATCATAGTTATTCCTGCATGCACAAACTAAAAAACTCTACTCCGATCTAGACAATTATTACAACGTTAATCGACATTCCGTTGTCTAAGAAATCATTGGTTGGCGCCGTTCGATTCTTAGGCAAGATCGTCCTCTCTTATGCTTGTTGCCCAATCGGTGGTTAACCTCCCAACCCCCGATATCCTTGGCGCAATTCCGCTCTCCTTGGCCCGATGCCCGACGTCCGAAGCCTTCTGCCGTCCAATATCCTGACGTGATCTCCTTCGGCGCAACGTCAATTCCTCCTGCGTTAACTATCTAATCCTGATCGAGTTGACCTGCATCACTCAAAATGCAGTTTAAATTATAAACACATATCAAGTGGTTTCATCATCAAAATACGATATTCAACACTTTTTTATCGTATCTTTTTCCAACAGAAAGTAAGTGTGAAAGCCAGGCAAGCAAACTAGTAGGCAAGTAAGGATATCAATAAAAGGTATTTATTCCCCGATAATCTATTGGGGGTATCAATTCCAAGTAAGGGTATCTATTCTCCGACGTGTATAAGATTTAGTATAAAGGTATTTATTCCCCGCATCTAGTATACGCTTGGTAGTTGACAGAGGAGAGAGATTAGTTGTGGAATCAGTTCTCTTATATAAGATAGAATTCCAGAAGATAGAATTCAAGTGGTTCTGTTCCTATTCTTGTGATAGTAATAATCCCCTGTTTAATCAGTTCGTGTTGGCGAAAGTCCTGTGTTATACTAGTGAATCCATCTATTAGGGGTCCCTAGTAAGGGTGCCTAGCCTTAGGGGTCTCGTAAGAAAGAAAGAAATCAATCCAGGAAAGTATCTAGGTGTTGGATGTTACTTCATCTTTGATTTTCTACCCTTAACTACAAGCAAACTTTAAAATAGCCTATTATCGTTGTTTATAATCCATGTGTAACGTAGCTTATGGCAAATGTTCTCTTCAGAATGAAACTCATATAATCAAGAATAAGAATGGAACTGGGTAGCAAAGTTAGAATGGAACTCAGTAGTAACAGAATGAACAGAAGAATTAGCGGTAGTGGTCTGGCTTTCGAGTGGAATTATTATTAGTAGTGGTAGAGAGGTCGGGTCGGGGTTAACTCATTGAAGTAACGGGGTTCACTCTAAGGTAAGAATTGACACTCACAACTAGGAATAAGTCATTTAAGAATGAACCTAAGAAGTAATCAAATAAGAATGAAAGTAAGTGAAGGTTCAGCTATAGTGCCAGGAATATAGTATTGTTGCCAGAGAGGAGCAAGAGGTATTATATCAGATAGTAGCAAGAGGAGAGGTAGATTAGTATAGTTGCCATAGGTATAGGAGAGGAGCAAGAGCTAGAGTTAGATGAGTTGGGAGTTCTAGTGGAATCCCCAACTAGTAGTAGAGTAGTTTCATCCCCTTCTTTAGGAGTTTCATCCTCAGTTAAAGTTATAAAGTATGGTTACGAGAGGTGGACAAGTAGGAAAAGGTATTAATTCTCCGATGAGATCATCTAGTAAGTAAGGGTATCAATTCTCCGAGGTATATATAGTAAACTACTGGTATTTATTCTCCGCTTGTCAAGTATCTAGTATCAAGTAGGAAGGTATTAATTCCCCGCAACAAGTAGTAGCTTGCCAGTTGCTGACGCCGTATCTTCTTTCCTGCTCTAGTACTGTAGCTTGCCCCTGGTAGTCTTGTTCTTGTTCTAGTTGTTGGCGATGAGAATGAATTGGTGCTTTTTGGCCATACTCAATTCATTCTTCTCTTATTAAGGATAACAGATTCAACAAGGATTCCACGAGAACAGGAGCAGTACTACATTCCACTAGGGATTCTCTCCCCCCTTCCGGCTTGGCCCCGCTTCAATTGGACTACAACTACTGGGCTGCTACTACTTGGACTACTACTTTAAGGGGTAGTCAACAGCCAATTCTTCCCTGCCCTCTCTTGCTCTAGTTTTGTGTTCTACTAGATGCACTAGCAAGTTATGTCTTTTCTAGCCAGCTTCATTCTTAAAACAGCTGATGATCTCTCGTCGCCAACAAACAGGACAGGGAACTTGCGCCAACAAACACCTAACCCACCTAGGCTTCCTCAGAAGAGAAAGAATTAAACTCATTTCACTTCCTGCTTGCTACTGAATTTGAATGAAAAGAAACTTCCCGCTTGCTACTTAATTTATAGCTAAAGTGAGTTAAAAGCGCGGTAGGAGCTACAGAAGATCCCAAACTCGACTCTAAGTTCAAAAACAGAGAAATGAGCAAGATCCAATAGAACTGGGGCAGCTGTGAGAGTTGAATCCCCAACTAGTAGTAGAGTAGTTAGGAAGGTATTAATTCTCCGATGAGATCAAATCTAGTATCAAGGGTATCAATGATAAGTAGATGAGATTTCCTAACTGAGAAAAAAAAAATTGAAAAAAAAAAACGAAGAAAAAAAAAAATGTCTTTGTTCACTTCTTCTGATGCTTCAGTTCCTGTAGGGACTCCCACTTCTTGTTCTTCTACAGGGCTTATCTCCATCAATGCTGTCACGCTGATACCCTTTAAGTTATCAAAGGATGGTAACTATGCGTCCTGGCGAGCTCAATTTTCTAATCTTTTATTTGGATACGACTTGCTATGTTACATTGATGACTCTTTCAGATGTCCTCCGGCCATGCTCAACATCCCCGGCGATCCCAGTCCAGTACCCAATCCAGCTCACAAACTGTGGCTACGTCAAAATCGTCTCATCCTCCAAGCCATTCGAGCTTCAGTTGCTGGATCTGTTGCTCCCTTGATATCTTCATGTGTGACAGCTGCTGATGCATGGTCTACACTGCAAACCACCCTGGCAAATCATTCGCGTACTCGCAAGCTCAGTCTTCTATCCAAGCTTATGGTGACAAAACAAGAGGGAAGTAGTATCTCTGATTATCTACAACACATCAAGATTATCATTGATGACTTGGCCTTAATAGGTCATTCTCTATATGACGAAGAGGTTGTCATTCATACCCTCAATGGTCTCGACACCGACTACAAGGAATTGGCTGCTGCAATTCGGGCACGCGACTCGCTAGTCTCTTTTGAAGATCTCTATGATAAGCTACTGACTACGAGATGTATTTGAAGCGTGCGGACAAACTACCTGGATCAACTGTCACTGCTCAAGTCAGTCATAAGTCTAAACGGAAGAGCACTCGGTACTCGCTGAACATCACCCAAGGTTTGGCTAATGCGCCTCTTGATTCTGTGAGTTCCATGCAACACCCCTCCTATCCTCCTAGTCATCACTTCTCGCAAAGTGGCAACTCCAGCCATCATCTGTCTTGGTGTCCTGCCCTACCGAGCCATCAAAGACGGGTCGTTTGCCAACTGTGTGATAAAGTCGGCCACTCCGCTAAAGTTTGCCGGTCTTGTCCCCGCCTCCCTGCTCCGTCACACTGGCCTCAGGCAAATCTCCTAACTTCTCCGACACCTAGCTAGTCCAACTGGATTGTCAACTCTGGTGCCTCTCATCACATCACCGCTGATCTTCAGAATTTGTCTCTTCACAATCCCTATGGTGGCGATGAAGATATCATCATCGGTGATGGTAAAGGACTTCCTATAACTCATACTAGTTCCACAACGCTTAATTCTGACTCTAATACATTTACGCTCGATGATGTTTTATGTGCTCCTCATATTAAACGCAACCTCATTTCTGTTTCTCAATTTTGCAAACATAACAATACTTCCATTGAATTCTTTCATGATTCTTTTCTTGTTAAGGACTTGAGCACGGGGGCATCATTGGTCCAAGGCCCGAATAAAGACAACATTTACGAATGGCCGTCAACCTCTCGAATAACCCAGCCCATTGTTCATTCTTCTGTTGCGGCTCCAATTGATGTGTGGCATCGTCGGCTTAGTCATCCCTCGTCCTTTATTCAGCAGAAATTATTATCTCGTCACTCTCTTCCTCTTTTTAAGTCCACTAATTCTATGATGCATTGTGATGCTTGTCTTAGTAATAAGAGTCATCGGCAGCCTTTTGGCTCATCTTCCATTTCCTCTTCTAAACCTTTTGAAATTATATATACTGATGTTTGGGGTCCTGCTCCAATCTTATCTTTTGATAAGTTTCGATTTTATGTTATTTTTGTAGATCACTTCTCTAAGTACACATGGATATATCCTCTTTCCCATAAATCTGACGTTTCTCGCATTTTTTCCACTTTCCAGAAGTTGGTCGAAAACTATTTTCAGTCTACCATTAAGACAGTCTACTCTGATGGTGGTGGTGAATATCAAGCCCTGGCATCCCATCTCTCAGCTTGTGGCATTCAACACCTCAAGTCTCCCCCACATACGCCTCAACTAGTTGGTTCTGCCGAACGCAAACATCGGCATATAGTAGAAACTGGACTCACACTTCTACATCAGGCTTCCATGCCTTCAACTTTTTGGACAGCAGCCTTTCAAACTGCTGTCTACCTAATTAATCGAATGCCTACACCAGTTCTACAATACCGGTCCCCCTTTGACACACTATTTCACAAACCCCCTAACCTTCGTAAACTCCGAGTGTTTGGTTGTTTATGTTATCCTTGGTTACGTCCCTATGCCTCTCATAAGTTAACATCCCGATCTACTCCTTGTGTCTTTATTGGTTACTCACTTGAACATAATGCTTTCCGCTGCTATAATCTCCACACTCACAAAATCTTCATATCACGTCACGTTGTCTTTGTTGAGTCTAACTTTCCTTTCCAAACCCTTCCATATCCTGCCATACAGACCACTTCACTATCTCACTGGGGTATACCTTCGGTCCAATCGGACGAGCCTCCCATGACTTCGTCTACTTCCTCCCCTCCTGATCCGCACTATATCACTCCAGTTCAACACTTGCCCGTTCCTACTCCACTCCACTCTTCCCCAATTGATGGGGCAATATGTTCCGAGACACAACCATCCTCTTTATCTCCTTCTTGCCCAAGTGCCCCTGACGTGTCTCCACTTGACCCGACTTTTGCCACAGATCCTCACCCAACATCACCTCCCAATCCTGTCATCTCTAATCATCCTATGACCACTCGCTCTAAGCATGGTATTTTTAAACCTCGTCAGGTACTTAACCTTCAAGCTATCATGAATTCCTCATCCCCCAATGTTGAACCCACCACCTTTACTCAAGCCCAAAAATCTCCACATTAGCGTACTACCATGAGTGAGGAATATAATGCCCGCCTCCATAATTCAACGTGGGATCTCATTCCTTTCCATCCTTTACAAAACATCATCGGGTGTAAGTGGGTCTTTAGAATTAAGCGGAACCCAGATGGCTCTGTTGCCCGATATAAGGCACGCTTGGTCGCCAAAGGGTTTCATCAACGACCTGGGGTTGATTTCACTGAGACGTTTAGTCCAGTTGTTAAACCCACTACAATCCGGCTCATCTTGAGTCTGGCTACCACTAAAGGTTGGCAATTACGACAATTGGATGTTAATAATGCATTTCTACAGGGATCTCTATCCGAAGATGTTTTTATGCAACAACCCCCCGGTTTTACTCATCCTCAGTATCCACAGCATGTTTGCAAACTTCGGAAAGCCATTTATGGACTTCGTTAGGCTTCGAGAGCTTGGTACACTGAACTTAGCTCATTTTTTATTCCTGTCGGCTTTCTTAACTCCAAATCTGACACTTCGTTGTTTCTGCGACATTATCATGGAAACACAATGTATATTCTGGTATATGTGGATGATATTATTGTCATAGGCAACAATCCCATCAGCATTCAAGCGTTCATCAAACAGTTGGCAGATTCGATTCTCGCTTAAGGATCTGGACCCTTGAGCTACTTTTCAAGGCGAAGCTACCTTCACATCTTCCGGTCTCCTTTTATCACAACGCAAGTACATTCAAGATTTGTTATTAAAGACAAACATGCAGGATGCAAATGCAGTTACAACCCCCATCTCTACTAGTGGTTCTCTCAAATTATCGGATGGAAGTTCTGCTACAGAACCCACTCAATACCGCCAAGTTGTTGGCTCTTTACAATACTTAGCTCTCATGCTTCGGACATCTCATTTGTTGTCAACAAATTATCACAGTTTATGCATCAACCATCTACTTTACATCGGTTCATGGGTCAAGAGACTTCTACGACATCTTAAAGGGACCTTAAATCATGGACTTTTTTTTCGTAAACACTCTCCACTTTGTCTTCATGCCTTTGCCGATGCTGATTGGGCAGGTAACCTTGATGATAGAACATCCACATCAGGGTATATTATCCTCCTTGGTGCACATCCAATCAGCTGGAGTTCTAAGAAGCAAAAGACAATCGCTCGGTCTACAACTGAAGCTGAATACCGTGCCATTGCCGCTACCACTGCAGAACTCAATTGGATCACGAATCTACTCTGGGAACTCAACATCGATTCCACCCTACAATATATTGTGATAACATTGGAGCTACCTATTCAGGCGCTAATCCGGTATTCCACTCCGCATGAAACATATTGCTATTGATTTCCACACTTTATGCGATCAAGTTATCCCCGTCAACTTCAGTGTTTCTCATGTTCATAACGGGGGTGATCAATTGGTCGACTCATTTCTGAAGCCTCTAGCTCAGTAAACTTTTTTGCATTACATCAGTCCAAGATTGGCCTCCTTGATCGAGCATCATCTTAAGGGGCATGATAAGTAGATGAGATTTCCTAACTGTTTGAGGAAATCTCTCTACTCTGTTGAGGGAAATCCTCTAATCTGTTGAGGAAAATTCTCCCTTTATAAAAGGAAGGAGGATATGTTAATAACAATCAACTACTTCTACAACTTGTTTATCTATTTATTTTCTAACAATCAATTCCATGTAAGGGTGTTAAAGGGTATCAATTCTCTAATGATCTAGTAGATGTATTAATTCTCAGATCATAAGATCTAGTACATAAGGTATTAATTCTCAGAAGATAGTACTCATGGTATTAATTTCCCGATGCTAGTGTACTGTTTCATTCTTTGACTACTTAGTTTCATTTTAGCCCCAGCGAGTATAATAGTAGTCTAGTGGTCATGGTCAGGGTATCTATTCTCTGATGTCTAGTAGATGATATCTAGTATTGGCGAACACAGGACTTCCTCATAACTTCGTTATTTGACTACCGTGCAACAATAGTCGTTGTTGGGCCCCACCTAAAGGTATTAATTCCCCGCATCCAGTGTACTGTTTTGTTTCATTCTTGCCCTTACTATTTTCATTCTTTCACTTGCTGCTGGCTTGGCTTCAATCCTATCCTAGTAAACTACACTTGATACTTGACCTCGAACTACACTTTAAGATTACCTGCTTGCAGCTTCAGATCCAGCTTCCAATCTAGTTTCTAATCCAGCTTTATATCTATCTTCTGTTGGGCCTGTGCCTGGACCTGGCAATACTTAGTGCTTCAGTCCACAAAGAATTCAACTTGCAGCTAGCAACTATACCTCCATCTATTCTTTCTCTAGAGACTTTAGACCATAATTTAACTACTTGAAAATGCATTATTTCGAATCGTCAAGACACTGCTAAAAAGACAGAGATAGTAATAGACTAAAAAGAAATACGTTCCAGAATTAGTTATTCCTAGTCATGTGCTCATTGTCGCGGTAGGGCCGCTCATCTCTGCTGTTTTGAAAGTGATTGACCATCAAACTACATAAGTGATGTTAGAGTGCATTTCTTCCTATAAAATAGGGCATAACCTTTTGGAATTGCTTCCCTTGCCAACCTCAACTCTGGACTAGCTTGCCTACCTCGACTCTACTAAACTCTATGAATTATACCTTTGCTCAGGTTACTAATACGGATTCAACTAGGGATCCACTCGGAGAATAAATAACATTAGTACTAGATACTTGATATGGATATCGGAAAATAAATACCTTGTGGGGTAGGGTTGGTGCTTACGCTCTAGTAAAATTGCTAGGGTAGTTGACATACTCTGTATGGCTTGTTTACTGACTTATGTGGGGTATTATAAGAAAATCAAAGAAATGAGAAAATTAAAAAATATGAAAATAAGTAAAAAACAACTAGAATTTCCTGTCTACTGGCACAGTATAGGAAAAAACCCTACTAGATGATATATTCTCTTTATATAGGAAAACACTTAAGAAAGGAGAGTTTACAGTTTAGGTCTGTTATGAAAGTATAGTTCAATTGTTTAGTCATAGAAGCAATAGGGTCAACAAGGTCAGTTGTTAGAGAAGAGCCAAGCCAAAGAAAGTCAAGGAATGAAAGTGCCAAGCAACGAGGCAAGTCACTAAGCTAAGGTATTAATTCTTCGATGATCTAGTAAAGGTATCAATTGATCATATCAAATAAAGATATTTATTCTCCGATAACTATACTAGTAAGAACTTGTGACTGATGTGACTGATTTCTTTGACTGATTGTTTAAGTGCTCGTTGTACTATTAGTTTAGCTCCCTCGCTACCTTATTCCTATACTATTTGTCTTGTTCCAGTTCTCAAGTGAGTAAAGGGAGTAGCTTCAGTATCATTCGTTGTCGATTTAGAATACCGGGTTGCAACCCCTTTATGTACTTAATTCAGCATAGTTAGGACTTGCTCTAGACTTTTACTATATACTTAGTTTAGCTCCCGAAAATAGTGAGTCTGAAGTTGACAAGTAGAAGTCTTGTTTCATCTGAATTAGTTGACAGTTTCCATAGGTCTAGTAGCAAGAGAGGGATATCCTGAGTTAGATGAGCCTCATTCAGTTAGAAAAGAAATAGAGTGAGATTCGATGAGAACAATAATTGTATTAGTTGACAGAGCTAGAGGGTCAAGATATTAAGAAGAAATGAACTAGAACATAACTCAAGTCGTTTGATGGCAAATTACCTATCATCTGATCTTACCCGTTCAAGAAATGCATTTAAAGCCTATAAAATAGGGCATAGATTCCTATTCTTACTGGAGAGTTCGTTAGTGGGGAGCTCAATTCTCATTCTTAAACTACTCATTCTGTTACTCGACTAGGGTAGTTGTTGAATTCCTATACTAGGCTCGGGTGCTTGTGTTAAGCAATGAGGAAATAGAGAAGAAGTGGTTTTCGTTTCTATGTTTGTCTAGTTCTGTTATCTAAAGTAAAAATACTAGTTAGCCGGCAACTAAGTAGTTAAAGTTAGAATTTCACTAGTAGTTAGTTGTTGGGCGACCGGTAAGTAAACTCTGCTCTTGACCCTATCCCTCTGATCTTGCTCATCTAATTATGTAAACTAATCAAGTTATTGCTAATCTACCAGAGTCAACTAATACTACAAATACAGATGAAGCTGTACTATTTTACTACACCTCTGGCAACTATACCTCTGGCTACAACTACTGATGAAACTACTTGTATACTAGGATTCTACTACTCTACTACAAAAGGTATTAATTCTTCGATCCTAGTATTGGTATTAATTCAAGGGTATCTATTCTCCGATAACTACTAATACACTAGTAAAGGTATCAATTCTCCGATGCTCTAGTAGTAGTAACTATAGATTGATTTGATAGGCAATAGGAACCCTACCTATATGCGACACTAGTGGATCTGAAGTCAACAAAGAATTCATTTGATCTTTAGTGCCCTAGTATGCAAGGAAAGAAAGAGAACCAGTTGATCGGGGCTATGGAACCAGTGCAGTTGCCAGTTTCTAGAGTTTGGTTAGTTGACAGAGCCGAGCCTATTGTTGTAGAGTTTCACCCCCAACTAGTAGTGTAGTAGTTTCGTAGTCCTGTTTCAAAAGAGCATATAAGTTGAAGTCTTACCCCTTTGCCCCTTAAAGTAGTGCTCCAGTTGCATCAGTAGTGGTTGACAGAGTAAAGGTAGGTTCGAGAAGAAACATAATTACTAGCTTGGTATGATAGAAATAAGTCACCAAGGAAAAGAGGTAGGCAAGGAAGGTATGAAACTCAATAGTAATAGAATTAATATCAAACACTGGACTTGGTAATAAGGGAAGGAACCATCAATCCTATAGGAATAAATTCATTCTAAGGATAGTTGATTAGTTTCATGGGAAATCCAATGAAAATCAGCTCCATATTCGAAATAAAGCATTTAAAGCCTATAAAACATAGGAGCAAGAGGCGAGGCAGAAGCACTAACTTTGTTTAGTTCAAAGAGACAGAGTTAGATGAGATGAGCCAGAGTTCAAAGAGGAAGTAGAGAGGTCGGGTAGGCAAGGGAGCTATAAGTACTGAAGTCAAGAATGAAACTAAAAGATATGAACTCAGTAGTCACAGAATGAAACAAGCCCCAAGTTGGGAGTGCTAGTTGAATGTAAGAGACAAGCCAGTACAAGAAATAACAAACTCAATAAGAGAATTGCTAGGTACAGTTACTAGATCGAAAGTAACAGAATCTACAGAAGCTAGATCAGGTACGAGCAGGAAGGAGAGAGAGGCAAGGGAAGCAGTAAAATTAGTAGTAGTTGATAGAGTAGAGGTACATGGAGTGTTGTAGAGGAGAAGCGAGGAAGCTAAGCTATAAGTACTGAGTTTAGTCTATTGGTAAAAGTAATAATTCCCCGATGCTATAGCTATAGTACTAAGATCAGAATTCCACTAGTGAGTCAGGGTCTCAATTCTCCGAGTGGATCCCCAGTTTCATCCCTTGTTTAGTCTTCTCTTAAGTTTAAAAGTAGTAGTCCTATTGCATCTCAAGTAGTTGTCTAGTTCGAGGTCAGAGCCATAATAATAGTAGTTGACATAGGCGAAGCTAACTCTCTTTGCTCTAGTTGTTAGTAACGAGTCCTGTTTTCGTAACTGGTTTCATTCGAGGATTGAGTTGGTGCTCCAGCTCTAAGTCATAGTGATAGGTCATAGGGGTAGGTTTGGTATACAAGTCCTGTGCCCTTAAGTAATTGGCATGGTTTTGAAAGCCCTAAGTAGTCCTATTTAATCAGTATTAGTTAGTTGACAGAACACTAGTTGTAGGAGCTGAGCTAGAAGTTCCGTTGATTCATAAGTCATAGTAGTGCTTTTTTAGTTCTAGTTCTCAAGTATGGTTATGAGAGGTGGGCAAGAGAATAAGTCTCGTCTCTTTCTTTGGCTTTGAAGTTAGGTATGCTTCAGTTGAGGTAGGAGCAAAGTATTGGTTTGCCCTTTTTTGTAGTCGATTCTATTCTTGTTAGTAGTCAATTCCATTCCTCAGTAGTGACTTGGCCCTTTCTGGTTCCCTTGCTGGTTCAGCTAACTATCCCTTTGGTTACCCTGTTTCTATATGAAGTTCCCGAGTAGGTGAAGTTTAGGTTCAAGAATAATTTATAGCCATAGGAGAGGTACACAAGGGATAAAGCTAGTTCAATAACAACTTTCAGTAGAGGTCGAGGAAGCAAGGGGAGTTCTAGTTTCAAGTTAGAATGAAGTGAATAAGGAGCCAGCAAGCTCATAAGTCGGAATTACAGAATTAGTTGACAGAACAGACAGCAAGCATCTTTCAAAGGTATTAATTCTCCGATCAAGGGTATCAATTCCAAGAAGGTAGTTTCAAAGGAGAACACTGGACTTGAAGTTCAAAAATCTTAATTAGTTGACAGAGGAGAGGAACAAGAGCAACAGGTAAACAAGCAAGTAAAGAAGCTAGTTAAAAGGCAAGGGAAGCTGTGTAGTTCAAGTGGTACCTCCAGAGTTGACAGTTAAGTCGATTCAGAATACCAAGTGGAACTATAGTAGCTTAGCTCCTAGTTTAGAGTTAGAGTTTAAGACCGGGTTCCCTTATTTGTAATAGCTGAGTTGAAGACCTGTCCCTTATTCTTAGTTTAGGATCTTATTAGTAGATCCCTTATTCTTATTCTAGGGATGGTTGCCAGTGTCTAGTACTAATAGGTCTAAGTAGTAGAGTAGTAAAGAGCAATAACTGTATTAGTAGCCAAGCAAGAGGGGAGGAAAGAATGACACAGGAGCCTCACTAGGTAAAGCTAGAAGTAGAAGAGGGTAGTATGCAAGGGAGACAGGGTTCAAAGACAAATGAAACTCAGAATTCCACTCACAAGTGTGAAAGGTAAGAATTCAACTCACAAATAAGAATTAAAGAATTTCACTCAGCAGTAGTTGATAGAGTATAGGTAGGTTCATATGCCAGTACTTTTATTGTAAGTAGTGAGGCCAAGCTACTAAGGGCAACAAGGCTTAGAGTAAAGAGAGGCAGGTTTAGAGCCTGGAGTTGAAGAATAAAAGAAAGGAATAGCAGTCTCACCAGTCATATTGGGTTTCATCCCTAGTTTTGTCTTCTCTTCAATTGATAAGTAGTAGTAACTAAGGTATTAATTCTCCAAGGATAAGAGCTAGTAAGGGTGTCAAAGGGTATCAATTCTCCGATGCTCTAGTAGTAGCTTGTCCACTTGCCTACTTGTCTAGTAGTGGCTTGGCTCTGTTCCTATTCTAAAGTCGAGTTCGATAGTACTAAGCCTCATTGTGTTCTTCTTGCCTTCATATAATCTAACATTGTTTGTCCATTAGTAGTAGCTTGTTTCTATCTGTGATTATTATAATATTACATTTACAATAGCTCTTATAGTAAGTTGTAATGCAAAGCAAATAATAGACTCATAGAAATACATTCTATAATGAGTTCAGACAAGTTCCTATGTGAGCCTCTATAACTCTATTAATTAGTATAAAGTAACTTCTTGTCCTCCCCGACCTTAGTATAATGTAACTTCTTGTCTTCCCCGACCTAGACTTTGCAAAACTATATTGACCTCTCTAGACCCTAATTTAGATACTATCAAATTAGTTATTTCAAATCCTTAGATGCTTTTAATGTAATTTCCAATAAAGCATAAGAACCAAGCTACGTATAAACAAGAAACTCCCTTAAGTATACAAAAGTAGACAATCGGAAAGGGTAAGTCTATAAATACAGTATTGGAGCCAAGCTAGAGTGAAAAGAGACAGAATTGAGTATTTCTTAGCTTTACCATGGTCCAAGCATTAAGGTGAAGGTAAGGCGTTTCATTCAAGACTTGCTCTACTAATTGTCTAGAAAAGTAGTGAGGGTTGTCAGTTCGTAAAGTTCTAGTATAGATTGCTGGCCAAGTCACTAAGCTAAGGTATTAATTCTCCGCTTCTAAGGTATTAGATAAGAATTCCACTATTGGTATTAATTCCTCGATGTCTACAGTATAAGATCTAGTATAAGACCTAACACTCGGGTATTAATTTTCCGCATCTAGGGCAACTCTGTAGTGCAAGTCAGAATCAAACTCATTAGTCAAAGAATGAAACTAATAAGTAAGCAAAAGGTCAGCAGTCTAGTAAGAAGGAGGAAGGTACTAGAAATAAAGTAGTATAACTCATATGCAAAGAAGGAAGAAATATAACTAATAAGAAGGAGGAAGGTATATAAAAACCACTGATCTAATGTAAGGTGTTAGCAGTTCTTAAATCAAAGTAAAGTCTAGGCCCTTGTAGTAAGTTGTTCGAGGAAGAATAAGGTCCAGCTCGCTAACGAGTTACTATTGCGCTAAGGGAGTTGATAGTTCTAGTTATCAAGTAAGAATTGAACTAATAAGTCAAGGAAGAAACCCGAAACTATGATATCAGAAAACAAATAGTATAACAACCCATGTGTTAAGCAATGAGTAAAGAGGAAATAAGAAACTAGGAAAGAGAAGTTCAAGAGGCAAGAGAGAGTTTACTTATTAGGAGTTACAGAGGAAAGAGATAGTTGACTTATTATAGTATAAGAGTTGTGGTAAGTGAGTTAAGTAAACAATAGCTTAGTAGCGGTAAGTCCAGTAATTGCTTGCCTGTTCGAGGAAGAATAAAATAAAGGTGAGGAAGCAGTTCTAAAAGTAAAGAGTAAGGAAGGAGGTAAGTAAATGAATAGTAAGTATTTGTAAGTATAAGACTAAGAAGGTATTAGAAGAGGGAGAGATCTAGCGCATGAAAGCAAGTATTAGAGTGTTGAGCCGAGCAGGAGGGCAATCCAAAGCTTTAGAAGGAAAGTAGCTCGAACTAAAGTAAACTTCAAAAGGTTATGGTTAAGAAAGTGGAGTGAGAGTGGACGACGACGAAGCGGGAAGCATGGGTTCAGGTATACACTTAAATAGCATTCTTTCAAATAAGTAGATGTTTTTATAAGGATTTCCCATAATAGGAGTGGCACATAGGTTAAACAACTAGGGCTCAGCTTCCAAAAATAGGACTTGGCGCCAATTACTTAAGGGCAAAGGAATCGACGAGGGACTTGATAATGACTTGTAATAGCTCTAACTATTGCTACCGCACTTAGTCTTACACCGGCACTTAGTCGCAACTAACTACTTTGCTTGTCAGGAGTTCACACCTAAGTTAGCTAGATATTAGACCTCTACCTGAAAGTAGTCAAGTAGGAATTGGATTAGAGAGTAAGAGACATGCAACTACCATAGCAAGAAATCCAAATGGAAGTAGTCACTATTGAATACCTTAACTCAGGCCTAATATATAATTCAAGCTTGAGTTGAGGTGGGCAAAAAATAGGAGTTCATTACTAGGGAGTTAAGGAGAAAGAGGGAGTTAAAGAGAAAGAAAAGTAACATTTAAACGGGACTTGGTTCTAGTACTATAGTAAGAAAGAAGAATTTCATTTGAAGACATAGGAGATGAACAGAGGTATAGTGTTAGGATTCTAGCTTGGAGAATTCTAATTGGGAGGGACATTCATGTAAAACCTACCTAAGCCGACCCCTATTAAAGATGTGAAGAGGTCGGCTAAGGTTAGGAGGTTGTTTCTTAAAGAAGAATAAGGAGTTGTAAAGGAATAGGAGTCTTGAGTAGGAGTTGGTTAGAAGTACGAGTCCTATTATGAGTTAAGGTTTAGAAGCCCTATAAATAGTCATGTATTCCTCCTCTTTTCATAAGCAATAGATGAATCTTTTCTGCAGCCTTTGAGCAGCAACTTGGAGGGAGGAACCCCTATAGGATCCCCTAAAGAGATCAACCCCAAGTTTAGAATCTACAAGGGTTCTAACATATAGTAAAGGAGCCAGCCTCATTCAGTTTAGTGAAAAGTTTACAGTTTCAATTCAAGTTCTCAAGTATGGAAAGGGAGTTTACTGTGTTGTCGATTCTGAATCCCTTGTTTTACCCCTTTATTTACTATCCAAAATCCCATGTTTCTTAAAAAATGAATGACTTTTTGGGTGCTCGAGGAGAAAAAAGGGTCATAGCCTTTTTTTTTTTTTTTTTTCCAAGGTTTCTTAAAAAAAGAAGTTATTTTTGGTTCTCTATTAGGGGAAATTGCTTCACTATCAAAAAAACATGGGTTTCTTAAAAACGATCATTAACTATATGTTTTTATTAAGGATAAATAATTCGACAAGAGTGATTCCACTCCAATAGGTAATTCATAAACAGACTTATAACTTTCACTAGCAATTATCCCGTTATAAGTATGACAACCTCCAACCCTCGCAACGAACCTAGACAATTGAACGTAACTTCCCATGCATGCACCAAACCTCTCTTTACCGTCTTTCCTTCCCTAGCAACTGCAGACTCCCCATTAGAAGGGACAGATCACCAAAGACAGATGAAACTTCAACTCTAAACTAGGAGCTCTCAATCAGGTCTTCAACTCTAACTCACAACTAGGAGCCAAGCTACTACAGTTCACAGAGCTAGAGCCGAATAGGGATATCCGGTCTGAAACTATCACAACTGCTGACTTTAGCCAACACCAACTGATTAAACAAGCGATGAAACTAGAAACATTAACTTAAGGGTTAAGGGCTGCTTGTCAACTAATTCAGATTAAACAGGACTACTAATTGAACTGGAGCACTACTTAAAGGGGATTAAACTATACTTTCCACTTGACCTAAACTATACTTTCATAACTTGTATGCTACTTGTTACTTTGAAGTCCAGTACGTAGTTACTTGTATGCTTTGTTGCTCTTAACAAACCCAGTATCAGACCGAGGGGATAGTTTACAGTATAGATCTTTTATTCAAGTGTAGTTCGAGGTAAAGTTTAAAAGTGTAGTTTTCAGTTAAAAGATAAGGATATTCTAAGATAAGAAGGATTCGAATGATAAATAAGGATCATAAGCTGTGCTAGGAAAGGAGACCAGAGCAGAGCAGGGGCGGAGCTAGCTAGTATACGCTTGCCCATTAGTAGTTACTTGTTGAGTCAAACAGGAGAAGATTGAACTGATACTGACGTTGATGCACTTGTTTCGGGACTGTCTAAAGGAAAACATGAATTTCAATAACTCGATTAGAGCACAAGTAAAATAATAGAATTCAAATACATCGTATCTTTGCATCTGGTATCGAACAAGTAAAGACACAGCAACTTCCCTTTTTCATTCGTAAAAGGAATTGAATCTCTAATTACCTGTTTCGCCTTGAAAGCAAACAAGTGTCCTCTTCTCTCTTACTTACTTCGTGCCTTCTCCTGTTACTAATATCCAATCTGTATTGTCCGTTCCCCGACCCGAGAGTCATCCGACACACCACTCACTAACCTCGAAATAAGGACTTGGTGGATAACTCGTCTTGCCGCTAGTGTTCGTTGATGAAACAGGACTACTCTACTTGTAGTTGGGGCTGTCAACCCACTATTCTTACTAGTGGAAATGTGCTAGATCGGTACCGTACCTTATAGGGAATGTGCTTGCAATTACGTATAGGGCCTTATTCGAAGACTTCTACTTACCTCGCTCACATCTACCTTGCCTCAAAGCCAGTAGTACTTTATTCTGCCCTCTACCCTGCCCTAGCTTTCCAGTCCTCTTTCGCAGACAATGAGGCGGGACAATAAGTTGAAGTTCTAAACTAAACCTCGCTCACACCTCGAATCAAACCTACTTGCTCCAGCGGATTCTCTTATCGATGTTGACTTTCCTTCCTAAAATCTTTCTCAATCTTCTTAGTTGGGGCGGTTCAGAATCTTATAAGGGAGTTTATTATAGATACAGGATTCCAATTCGACTGTTAGATTCCTTTGTTATAGAGCATCCGTGAAAGATTCAATTCATTCTGTGACGTTACTAGCCCTCAAAGATATTCTCCAAGACACCTGAGCCTAAACTCCTTACCTACCTCTTTTCCTTGCTTACTTCTGTCTATCATACCTAGTTCATTCTTAAGATTCTGCCCGTGCTTACTTGCTTGTTCCGTTGCTTGCTTAGAATTCTTAGACTGATGCTTTCTACTTATTTTGAGACTTATGCTTTAGTGGAATTTCATGCACACTTATTACTTGCTTCTTTTCATGCACACATTTATAGAAATCTGTAACCCAACACTGCATTGCTGTAACTATTAATATATACTTAGTGCGCTAGATCTATCCAGCTTTAGATAGGGTAATGCGCTAGCAATTACGTAGAGGGCCTGCTAATACTTAGAATGCCAACTCAGGTACCAGTATGGAATGGAACTCCTCACTCATAACTCCTAAAACTCAGGAGCAGTTATTATCACTTCTTATGACTTGTGTTTATTGGTTGCTGCCGCCATGAAGACTCATTTCATTGGAAAACTTACCAAGTCACTAGCCAAGTCGACAAGCCGCTTTAATACAAGGGCTGATGGTTAAGGTATACACTCCAAATTCATTCTAAGCTCCATTAGGGGTATGACATGATGTCTCCTATCTGGCCTCCCTAATAGATGTTACACTAAATTTGAGCCTAACATCTTACCTTGTTCCTAATACTGAGTTAGATTCTTCTTACCGCTGCAAAGCCTGTACTCTTCTCTTTCTTACCTTAAAAGCCTGTAATTGATTCTAAAACTGCTACTCGAACCTATATCTCCACTTCTAATTGCCCTCACTCTACTCTCATTGCAAAGATGGTTAATACCCCGAGCAGGCTCAGAATACGAAGCTGGAAAAGAAGCTGTTAGGTATCAATCAAGGTGTTGGCCAAAGCGTATCCGTTCTTGAGTTAGTCTCTTTAGCAAGTAATCAAGAGTTTGAACTTGTACATATGAAATCATCCATGTTTGTGACCTCTGCTCTGGTTGGCAACGAAACTTCTTGTCCGGTGCGCCCTATAAGAGAAGAGAAAACTAAGCTAATGCACCTCGAACTAAGGAAGATAATCATAATCATAATAAGAGGTTCACTTAAACCTCAAAAGATAGTGTTGCAGTTCAATTATAAGCAGAAGACGTTTATTCAAGTTCCGAGTAAAGATCAGAAGTGTTAGTTTGACAAGTCCCATAGTCCCACATCGGAAAAATCAGGCTTGTTATCTCCTATTGGAACTATAAATAAGGGTCTGGGCTTTGAAGTCAGGTGCATCACAAGTAGCACCACAAGGAAAACCCAAGTGCTTGCTTTGGGTTCAAGTCAATACTCAGTTAAATAGTTTGGGCTTATAGTTGAGGTTTTTCTTGTTTAGTATTTTCGGGTGTTTTATAGCCTACATCTTCCTAAGGCATTTGTAATAGTCCCTCTTTTATAGTAGTGATTTGCTCCTCCTTCGTCCGTGGATGTAGGTCTTAATTGACCGAACCACGTAAATCTGGTGTTCTTATCGCTTTTATTCTTTCCGCTTTATTGTCTTTGTCAGGTTACTAAAATTATCCTTTGGTAAATTTTCTGGGGCTAGCTCTAACAAACTGGTATCAAAGCCTGGTTTCGGGATCTTTTGGTAACGATGACAATAACAAAGATTGTTGTCGAGAAATTTGATAGAAATGTCAACTTCGGCATGTGACAACTTAAAATGGAGACCATTCTGGTTCAAGACAGAGTTGATTTGGTATTACAGGGAGCTGAGAACATTCCAGATGGTACGTCAAAGGAAGATCTTACGGGTATGGATAAGAAGGTCCGATCCAACATTATTCTAAATCTCTCTAACGAGGTTTTATGGGAGGTACTATGGAGACTACGGCTAAGAGCATGTGGGACAAGCTTAAAGCCTTGTATATGAAGAGGACAGTAGAGAATCGTCTCTACTTAAAGCAGAGTTTGTATATGCTTCGGATGACTGAAAGTACATCTATACTCTCACATCTTGATAAGTTTGATTCCTTGGTTATGGATTTGGAGAATATAGATGCAAAAATTGATGATGAGGATAAGGCCCTATTACTTTTGTGTTCTCTTTTCCTTTTAAGCATTTCTGTGATACTATGATTTATGGAAAAGAAATAATTTCGTATCAGAAAATTAAATCTGCACTAAAATCTAAAGAGCAGATAGACAAAGATATCACTGGGGAAAGTAGAGAGAATCAGGTTGAAGGTCTGGTTGTTAGGGGGAGAACAGATAAAAGGAAATTTGACAATAGTAAATCTAAATCTAGATCTAAATCCAGACATAGAAATTTGGAGTGTAGATATTATCATAAAATAGGGCACATTAAATCTGATTGCTTTAAATTAAAAAATAAATTAAAGAAAAAGGAAAAATTTGTTGAGAAAACTATTGAATCCGCTGAAGCTAGTGTAGCAACTAATGAGAATGTTGGAAATATTTTCTCTGCTATTGATGACAGGACGAGGTCTAAAAACGAATAGATTTTATATTCTGGTTGTTCTTATCACATGTGTCCTAATAGAGATTTGTTTTCCACGTATGAATCTTGTAATTGTGGAATTGTTTTGATGGGCAATAATGCAGCATGTGATGTTGTTGGTAGAGGAACAATCCGAATTAAAATGCATGATGGTATTGTGAGGACGCTCACTAATGTTAGACATGTTCCTGATTTAAAAAAAAATCTCATCTTTTTAGGCACTCTAGAGGCCCTTGGGTGTAAATACACAGCTGAATGTGGAGTTATGAAAGTTTCTAGAAGTGCTCTTATTGTTATGAAAGCTTGTAGGTCTATTAGCTTATATATTCTGTAGGGAACTACTGTCACAGGCTCGGTTGCAATCTCGTCATCATTATTGTCTGATTCTGACATCACCAAATTATGGCATATACGTTTGGGTCATATGAGCGAAAAAGGTTTGAGTATATTGCGCAAAAGGGGTCTACTTTGCGGATAGAGTACTGGGCCATTGGATTTTTGTGAACACTGCATTTTTTGAAAGCAGAAAAGAGTCAGCTTCAATTCTCCGACAGTTCACAAAACAAAAGATACTCTTGACTATATTCATTCAGACCTTTAGGGTCCAGCTCATGTTTAGTCTAAGGGTGGTGTCATGTATATGTTGACTTTCATTGATGATTATTCTAGGAAAGTTTGGGTTTATTTTTTGAAGCATAAAAATGATGTTTTTCTAACGTTTAAACAATGAAATGCTTTGATTGAGAAGCAAACAAGTAAACAAATTAAGCGGTTTAGAATAGATAATGACATGGAATTTTGTGAAGGTGACTTTAATGAATTTTGCAAAAATGAAGGAATCGTTCGGCATCGCACTATTAGGATGACGCCTTAGCAAAATGGTGTGGCCGAACGTATGAACATAACACTTTTGGAGAGAGCAAGGTGTATGATCTCAAATGTAAGGTTGACAAAGGACTTTTGGGCAGAGGCGATTAATATGACCTGTTACGTTGTCAATCGCGCTCGTTCTACAGCACTTAACTTTAAAACTCCGGAGGAAGTTTGGTCAGGTACTCCTGCTGATTACTCTGATTTAAAAATTTTTGGGTGTCTAGCATACATGCATATAAATGAAGGAAAATTAGAGCATCGAGCTAAAAAATGTATTTTCCTTGGGTATGCTTCTGGGGTGAAAGGATACAGATTATGGTGTTCTGATCCCAAATCCCCAAAATTTGTAATCAGTAGAGATGTTATTTTTGATGAATTATCTATGTTATCTTCTAAAGAGGAATCTACTAGTTGTACAAATGATAGTGCACAGAAGCAGGTGGAGCTTGAGATTGGTAGGTCTGATTCTTTTCAATCGAACTCTTCTACTCAAAGAATGCCAGTAGATGGTCCCGAGTCTACTAACGCAGATGATCCAGAGGAAGAGTAATATTTCATAGCCAAGAATAGACCACGGAGAGATATTTGACTACCACAAAGATATGCAAATTTGGTTGTATATGCTTTGTCTATTGCAGAAGAAACAAGTGAAGTTTGTAAGCCTACTACCTACTCAGATATAGTTTCTTGTGATAATTCCGCTAAGTGGTTGATCGCGATGAATGAAGAAATTGAATCTCTCAATCGGAATAGAACTTGGGATCTTGTGAAGCCGCCTTCGGGTAAGAAAATTCTTGGATGCAAATGGGATACCATTGCTGAAAGAAAGGTCCTTGTTCAGAAAATTCATATGGAGGACAATCCAACTGATATGCTTACGAAGCCTCTTCCAGTTTACATGTTCAAGCAGTGCTTAGACTTGGTTGGTGTTCATTGTTGGTGATTGCTCGTTAGGGCTTTTATGAAGAATGTGAAGCAAGTTTTGTTGGGACATGCCAAGGTGGAGATTTGTTAGTTTGGCAAGTCCCATAATCCCACATCAGGAAAATCAGGCTTATTATCTCCTATTGGAACTATAAATAAGGGTCTGGGCTTTGAAGTTAGATGCATCACAAGTAGCACCATAAGAAAAACCTAAGTGTTTGCTTTGGGTTTAAGTCCATACTCAATTAAATAGTTTGGGCTTATAGTTGAGATTTTTCTTGTTTAGTATTTTCGGGTGTATTATGGTCTACATCTTCCTAAGACATTTTAATAGTTCCTCTTTTATAGTAATGATTTGCTCATCCTTCGTCCGTGGATGTTGGTCAAGGTTAATTGATCGAACCACGTAAATCTGGTGTTATTATCGTTTTATTTCTTTCCGCTTTATTATCTTTGTCGATTACCAAAATTATCTTTTGATAAATTTTCTGAGATCAGCTCTAACGAGAAGTAGGAACAGTAATAATAAATTAAGTTTCTAGTAAATAAGATACTAGCTTGGAAGCAGGGAGCGGGGAATTCCTGAAAAGCAGAGCCCTTACTATTAATTGCAGGGAAACAGAAAGTACTGGCTTTGGTTGAAGCAAGCTTGAGTCTAGGTCGGCAAGAGTGAGAGTGGAAAGGAAAGTAGTCAAGTCAGTTCATTTCACCAAAACTCGTGTTTTTTTTTTATAGCAACCAGATTTCCCCTGCTAGATCATAAAAAATAACTTCTTTTTTTAAGAAACCCGGGTACGAAGACAGGACCTGTACATAACTCCTTATAGCACATCTATGTTGTTGCTGACGCGCAGCGTCGTGTGCCGCTGTTTGTCGGCTGCAACCCTGTTTTCGCTAATAGATCCAAATATTTCTATGATTTTTTGATGAAACACGGGATTTTTCATAGCAACGTATACTTAGCCAGTACTACTGGGATGGGATTCCACTCTAAGGTCAGAATGAAACTCCGCTGGTAATATAACTGCTTACATAAACTCTAGTAGTGACTTGGCCCTGTTACTTGTTACTTGTGTCTGCTTGTCTCCTTGCCTAGTTGCTTGGCATATATACTTGTTCAGTTGCTTGCCCCTGTTCTCGAGTGGTGACTTGGCCGGTAGGTGCGAGGAAATAATGTTTCTGTTCCGGTTCAAAAGAAGGGTATGTTGTCTCTTTACTTAGATCTAGTAGTTTGAATCTCTTAGGGGGTGCTCAAACTCTAGTCGTTGCTTGGCCTTGAGTTTAAAAGAAGTAACGGCAGCCTTGAGATCAGTAGTCATAGAATTACAAGTATGGAAAGTATAAGTTGAAAGTTGAGCTCCTGTTCGTAGCAGAGTAATTCTATATTCTTTTATTATTCATAGAAGCTGTAGCTCTATTCCTTTAGTGGTATCAATCCTTCCAGTGCAGGTTGCATTATGAGAAGCAATAGTACAGGCTTTGATATAGAAGCTTGCGAAGGATAAGATTATGATTAGGAAGGTAGAAAACAGAGGATCAGAATTAAGGTAGAAAACTATCGAGTAAGAAGAACACCGGACCGGAACTACTATATCTACTATCATATCATGCCTTGCCCACCCACCTCTCTTATCTTGTACTAAACTACTTGTTGGGGCAAGAATTAAACCACTAAAAATCAGAATGAAACTCAAAACTAGGAATAAGGAAAGTAGGAATGAAACAAGAAAGTAGTATTGGCGAACACAGGATTTGGCGGCTAATATAGTTTACTTGCTTGCTTGTGTGGATAGGTATGATAGTAGCCAGCTGCTTGGCTGTTGTCATTCTTACAGTGGAGTTTGAGGCCTTGGTTGCTAGTCTTCTTGCCTGGCTTTACTACCTGATTTATAATTAGCTTCTTTACTTGTCGACTTCCCTGAAACCCAATTCGGATATTCTGTATTGAGAGAAAGAGCACTACTAGGAGTTAACCTGATTCCTTTCCTACTGGTAGTTAGTAAGTTGGGGAGCTCAATTCTAATTCCCATGAGTGCGCTATTACTTAAGGAACATAACTTACCGCTTCCCTTGATGGTTCAGCTACTTCTGATTCCAAAGAAGAGAGAGAGAGAGAGTGGACTTAACCCTTTAGGAATAGCTAAACTCAGATGAAAACAAAGAGAGATTTGAGTTCCCTTGACTAAGTAGACACACTGTCACTGTAGGGGAAAATAGCTATCAAAATATCTCTTCTTATATAGGAAAATAGATTAAACAGCTTCCCTTCCCTGAGTTTCATTTTTTCACTACTTAGTTCCATTCTAAGTCTTATACTTATACGCGGCACAACTCAGTACTTCTGGGCCACTACTTTAAAGGGACTGTAAACTCAAATAATTGGTACTTTAAATACTGTATTGGAGCCAAGCATGAGTGAAAAAAACAATAGGGTCAAGATTATAAGCAAAAATATATTTATACAACTGATAAGTCTATTTCATAGGGCATTTCCTATAAAACATCTAAAGATGCGAAATCATTCCTTTTATGTCCCTATCTTGCCTGTCGTGTGTTCTAGAGCACCAACCCGAGTTCTCGTTCTCTTTTCTTTAAAAATTGAGTTGACTTACCGTTACTCATGATATAAAAATAAAATTTGTATATTTTCTTCTACTTAATGTCTATTTAGAATTTGTATATAAGAAGAACGTAAAGATCATTTGGTTTTCATTGGACTCTGATTATTATTACAGTGTTAAGCCCACTATCCCCTTGTATTGAAATAAAATTAGTCAGTAAACCAACGTACCCCCCTTTAATTGGAATAAAAGGAATAAGATCATCAAAACAAGAAAACAATAAGTCAAGACACGGATAGACAAACAACGGTGAGCCGGCCAAGTTATGACTAAATGAGATATTCTCCTTATATAGGAAAACACTTACTTCAACTCGGTATTAAACTATAGCACCGAACTACCCTTCCTCTCTAGCCCCAACCCCCTGCCGTGCAGATCAATTGCCGGCTTAATATAAGAGCAACTCTCCCCCTATGCCTGGCTGTGGAATTATTCCCTGCTAACTAACGGAATTAGGCTCATCCAACTCAAGCTACTAGAACTACTATGGCTACTATAACTACTATGGCTACTATACCTATACTATACCTACCCCTCCTCTTGCAACAAATCAAGTGATCGCTCCCGTCCCGAGCACATAGAAAGCAGGCGCCAAGTGACTCTACTACACCTCCGGCTACTATACCCATGGCTCATCTCATCTCTTTTCACTCTTTCTCCTCTGATGATCTTGCTAATCTACCTCTGCAAACTCCCAAGCTAGTGACCGACTCGCAGACAAGGAGAAACTACTAGACAATCAGGCAAGCAACTAGGCACCTCTATAAGGCACCGGTTGATCTGAAGTCCATAAAGAATTCTACTACTACAGGGCTGGGCTCGCTGACCAAAGAATTAAAGTGGTGAGGCCGAGCAACTACTAGAGCAATAAAGAGAAGAATCTAGAGCAATAAAGATAATTATTACCTGACCAACTAGGAAAGGAGTGTAAGCCTTAAACACAAGCATAAGAACCCGTACTCTCTTAAAGACCTAATTTGAGGCAAGGAAACAGGGAGCCTGGTATTGCACTAAAGAAGAGAGTTTACTTACTGCTGATGGATGAACGAACACTAGCGCTATTAGCTGATGGATGGACACTAGCGGCCTTGCTGGCAACTATTCACTTAACTTAATTCGGCTCCTATAACTATGGCTACACTGCTTAAAGGGTTAGACTTTAGACCCAAATTTATATACTTAGAAATGCATTCCTTCTCATCTGTAGATGTTTTTCATGTGATTTCCCATAATACTAAATAAGTTCTGTTCTAGTGCATTTCTTCTTAATCAAATAGACCCTTTGCCCTTACTCACCCAGCTTCTTTATAAGATGATTTTACCTGATCCGATGCAGCTCCTTATTCTTATGTAATACTACTTTCAACTTGATTGCTCTCTTTGGCAAAGTCAGAATGAGACTATCCACTAACAAGGTTTGAATTGAAGAGCGATCGAGCTACTACTAGAGTGGAAAGGGAACCAGTTCAGTTGCCAGTTGCCAGTTGGCAGTTGCCAGAGGAGAGGGATAGTTTGCTCGCCAAGCTTAGTTGTTAGTTGCACGGCAGGAGGCTCCAGCAATACCAGAGTAGAGGCGACGAACGGGGTGGGGTTACTCAGCGCCAATTCTATTCTTTGTTTGGAGGTAACTGTAGTATAACCTAGTAAGAAAACCTCAAAGTCAAGTCGGAAAACAGGGATTCTATCCTATGTGTTTCATAATCAAACTGGGATTCTAGCCGGATTCCACCCTAATGGAAAGTTTAGAGATATGCTTCTTCAGTTGAGTTTGCTGGAGCAAGACTAAGTAGCGGTGCTTGACGTCAGTGCGAGTGTTGCGGAAGAGTACCAAGGAAGAGTAGAAAAGTTAGAATCAATTCGATCTGAAGCTCCTAGGCAAACAACTATGTTAGACCATGCAACGACTAGTGGAATTAGTTGAATACCGAGTTTCATATCCATAGTTTTATCAGTTTTCCTATAGAAACTGAGATGGCTAATAGTTTCTTGGCCCTGTTCCTGTTCTCAAATAGGGTTATGACCGATATGAGTTCAATTCAGTATCTGTTGCCAGAGTTAGGTTAGTTTCAATCAGTATTAGTTTACAGAGCCAGAGCCTGTAAGTTATGAAAGTGACGTTGCTTGCCGTATAAACTCCCTGCCTGTTGCTTGCCCGGGTAGCAAGTAGTAGAGTAGTTGGCTCTTTGCTTTGAGTGGAAGTAGGCAAGTAGGAAACTGGGGGGCGAGGAATTCAAGTATTGATTGGCAAGAAGTAGATGAGCGAGAGGTATACGAAGGAGCCCTAACTTTATTTGTAGCCAGAGTCGAGGTCGGCAAGGTAGTCCAGAGTGGAGGTAGGCAGGGAGACAAGCTACCACTAGAAAAGAATGAAGTGGAAATGAATGGCGACAACGACAATTAAGAGAAGTCTGGAATCTAGAACCTAACTGCTTCCTCACCGGTGCTTGAACACCATCTTGAGAGTCCCTTCCGAGCTATTTCTTCGAGTCCCTTCCGAGCTATTTCTTCCAATCAACTGCTACAAAAGCATAGATGACATTCTTTGAAGTGGGAAGTGTAGTTCAAGTGGATCCAGTTCTAGGAAAGCCAGAGAGATCAAAAGAGGCTTTACTTTATCTGTATCGGCTACTGTGAGAGTTGAGTTCGCTATTGTTTAAGTTTAGTAGGAATAAAGAATAAATACAATTTAGTAGGAATTAGAGTTGCACAGCTGTCAGAGGCGCGGTTGCACCACCCAGTCTCGCTTGGAGACTGAGCCTAGACGGTGCCACCTTTGGGCAAGTGATTTGGGTCCGAATGGGTTGATCCATTCAGCCCAATTTGATTTATTCAAGGGCCTAATTGCCCCTAGATTAAGTTAATGGGATCACCTCCCAATTTTAACTTAATCATCGTGCTAACTACGATAATTCTAAAGACTTTTACTACAGCTTACTCCGGTGCGTCAATCGATTCTTCCGGCGAGCTTCCGGCGAACTTCCGGCGAACATCCGACGGTCCTCCGACGATGCTCCTACGAACTTCCGGCAAACTCCTGGACTTGCGACGATCCACTTGGCGAGTTCTGACGAGCTTCTTTTGGCAACCTCCTGGACTTCTCGGATTTATTCCCGTAGAACCTCCGATGATTGTCCGGACTTCCGTCAAGCTCTCGAACTCCCAACGTGATCATAGTCCTGACTCCGGCGCAACTCCTACTGCATGTCTTACTTTCATCGTAGTTAATCCTACATACTTATCTCAACATATGGATTAGATAACAAATGACAATTGATGTCATCATCAAAATCCGAGATTCAACAATCTCCCCCTTTTTTATGATGACAATCAATTAATAACAGAGTTAACCTTAACTCCCCCTATCTATGTGCCATAATTGAGATAAGTCATTCTTGAATTCAAAGCCTTTGAATTCAAGAGACATATTGATAAGTTAAAGTCATTTAACCTTATCAATCTCCCATCATGATTCTTATCATGATGTATCTCTCTGCATGATATCAAGACTCGACATCCATTTTCAAATTTCAAATGTGAATTATTGTAATGATAGCAATTCATCATATGGAAAGATATCAACATGTAAAATTACAATGCAAGTTCTTGATATCTTAATATGATGCAAATATGGCAATTATAGCAAACATGACATAGCATCAATAATCATATTTCTATTTCTTTCAACATAATATAGCATTTATAGCATCAATTCATATACTTCTCCCCCTTTGTCATCAACAAAAATGAGAACGATATAAACATCTCTTGAATATACATGTGATGCCATAAGTAGGTTCATGTCATTTATAGGATACAATCGTCTTAAGAAGACCATGACATGGAGATTATCTACATAGAGTGAAAACTTTTTCCTTTTTATTTGATATTATTCTTTTTGCATGAAGGAGGAAAGCCATTTGTGTAGTTCAAATTGATAGCATGCTTTACAAGGATCAGGATATTTATGTGAGTAAAGTCCTTGCAAAAAAAATATCTTCCTTTTACAAGAAGGAATCATCAAACTTATTTTTCAAAGGCAATATTTTTCACATAATAAGTCTAAAAGCCATCAATATGCTAGATGATAATCTTTTTTGTCAAGAATTAATGATGTGAATCAAAATCCGAAAGAGAATAATGAAATCCGATTGGAACCGAAAATTTAATTTAATACTTTTATGCAAGACTATGAGGACATGCTCATCGTTTATGAAAATTTTTTTCAATATGTTATTTTTGTCATATAATTCAATCAATAAAGTCCGAATAATAATTTTAACAAGTTTATGCATTCGGACACATCATCATGGCATCAACATTATGGTAATACATCAACATCATGGTATCAGCATCATGGTAATATATCAATATTATGACACATCAATTTTAAGGCTATATTACTTTCACATTCATCATGGAAACCAAGACACAAGGTTTTCAAAGTTGGTATTATAGAAACATTTAATATGAAATCCGACAATGAGTAATGAGATTGAGCAACGTAACCTTGCATATTCTTGCATTAAGTAACCATAATGCATTGTGATCAAGGTGAGTAATAAAGAGTTTACAACAACGTAATTGTTACAACAAGAGGTTATTGTGTCCACATATACAAACTTTATTCGGGAGGTGGAAAATTAAGATGCCTAAATAAGGAGTCAAATTGTCGATGAATTTGCTGCAGTTTAGATAGGATTTGATTTTGCCGGTGTTTAAGCCGATCTTGTCTTTGTTCAAATCGGTCCATCCGAATCTCAATGTCTTCAATATATGATGCATGAACTTGCTCAAATGGATGTGTTTCCTCAAAGGGACAGATCGGAGGAGATTGAGTGCCCCTAAAGACTGGTGTTTCAGGTTCAGGTTCAGGTTGAGGGTGATCGGTTCTTCTAGGCATTCTAACCCAATTACCATTTCTATAAACACATCTCAATCGATGAAGTAGATTTTTGTTTATTATGCTAAACCTATCTACTTTCATCACTTCTTCGTCGGGTGGGATTTGGATATCGTAGGCTTTAAGGATTCTAGTGATTATACCACCATATGGAAGAATCATGTCTCTCTTTTATAGTTCTATCATGTTTTGTTGGATGAGGTGTCCAAAACAAATGTTATGTCCTTTCATGATCCAATACATGATTTATAATTTCAATTGACTTACTTCATCATGATGATATTATTTAGGGAGAATGATGCTAGTTAGGATATGATGAAGTACTTTAGTGTTTAGTGGTAGTAGGTGTTCACAATTTTTAGGAACTATTACTAAGTTGGGATTATCGAAAATTGTTCCTAAGGCTTCAACATATGTTGTCCCAACTGTTTCATTGTCCCATGATCCTCTAAAATAAAGTCCTATATTTTTTACAGGAATGCCTATCATGTCATAAATGAATTTATCCGTAATGAAGATGTGTTGTCCTAAGAGATATGTGGACATTCTTTCTTCTTCATCTACTTATAGATTGTTGTAAAACAATCTAACAAGTCTTGGATAGAAGAGTTTACTAATTTGTAAAATATGGAGTAGATCTAGGTTGGCAAACTATTGAATTGTCTCTAAGTCTCTTAGCTCATCTAAATCTACATGTTTTCCCTTATTGACACTTCTAAACTCAAAGGAGAAAATTTTTTCAACATGATACTTTGAATCAAAGAGTGTAAGATCAAAGTCTTCCACTAATCTCCTCTTTCCTTTGTCCCTTAAGGATCTTCTAGAGCCCATAACTACTGTTATTTGAGAGGATAATAATGAGCAAGTGTAAAATAAATCAAAAACAGAATTTAGAGAGCTCTTAGAGAATACCTTAAGTGAGATCTTCAAAAGAAGGAGAGATTGTTGACCTTTTACTTCGAAATGAGGAGGATTTGGGATGCTAAGATGAGAGAAATGGAGGTGGAGAGGCTTTGGAAGAGAGAAGAGGGGAAGGGAGTAAGTTGGGGTCGGTTCCACCGCCGGCCCTAGCTTGGTTTAATAGGGGGCAAGATTGCGAGCGGTTGCACCATTGGCTGGGGCGGTGCAACCGCTTGCAACCCGTGACAGCCGACGGTGCTACCACCAACTGGAGCGGTGCCACCGCTTGTAGGCAGTGAGCACTCGTTTTGACTGTTGTGTGGTCTATTTTGAATGTTTCTTACTTGAGAAGAGTTTTTATTTATGGAGCAGTCAATTTTACTTTCGTAACTACGTAAGAATTTTCATTTTAAGATGAGACATGATCAAGATAGATCTAGTGACGCGCATATTCTTCTTCAAATATCGTATTCATGTTTGTGACAGTTTATCCACGTTGGTAAGCTTTGCAAGTTCATGACAAACTTTGCTTACAAAACGTAAGTTCATGATATAGTTGAATTTAAGAGTAACGAACTAATCAGTTTGATAGGATCGGAAATCCAGAAGATATGTGAAGGTAGAAATATGAGTTTTCAATTCCGAGGGATCAAATAGGTTTTGTATTGCTCTTGTAATTTTAGTTTTCTAATCTTCTTTTTGTTATTTTGGCTTAGGGAGCATTGCGTGTTCTTTTTGGATCTTGGATTATGAATATCGAGAATCCTAAAAGCAGTATATTATTTCTTACTCCCAGCTTGGGATAATTTACGTTTCTACAAGACAGGATAATTTCTAGGTACCCATTTACTTTTGAGTGCCTCAAAAATTGATCTATATTCTTTGTCATGTTGCATAGAGTTTATCATGGTTCCTTTAGGAACCCAAATTAATTTATTCAAACTAATTTTCTTGAATGGACAATAATGCATTTTGTATCCATGCTTGCAACAAAAGTTGCATTTTCTTTGGTGTTGAACATGTAGGATGGGGCCTTTTATGAAGGTGGTTGGATTTTGGTGAGAATTTCTCACAAATTCGATTCTACTTCTTTTGGGAACGTGACCCTTGTTTGTAAGGATCATGTTCAAAGACTTGCTACCAACCTCAAATTTCTTCAAGGTGTCCATGAGTAGCAAGTTTTGCTTTTGGATAGTTTCTAGATCATGGCATTTGATACAAGAGCCTAAACTATCATGATATTCAGTCTTTAACTTATCGAAATCACAATTAAGACTATCATGCTCATTTTTTAGCAATTTGTATTTTCTACTAATAATCTTGCATTCATCAAATAAATCATGGAAGGCATTTAATAATTCATCAAATGATAAATCTGCATCAATTAAATTTGATACCTCCTCTCCGATGGCCATTAAGGCGTAATGAGCAACTTGCTCGGTGTTGGACTCCTCTTCTTCGGATGCGCTCGAATCATCCTATGTTGCTTTGAGCGCTTTCTTCTTTGATGTTCTTTTCTTGGCTTGGGGACAATTACTATTCTAGTATATCAAGGTGATGGGGGAGATGTGTAGGAAGATAGTGTAGAGCCTGATATTGATATACTTGCAGGACATGTTGAGCAAGAAGAAGTTGGAGAGCAACTTCTCGTAGAATCTTAGTTGAGAAGATCTTCTAGACAATATTAACCTTCCAGAAGATACTCTACGGATGAGTATGTGATGCTTACTAATGTAGGTGAACCAGAGAGTTACCAGGAAGTAGTTAAAAATAAGCAGGAAGAGAAGCAATTACAGCTTTAGAAAATTCACACAGATGACAACTGAGCAGACATGTTGACAAAAACTTTACCAAAAGAAAGACAGGAGATATGCCGACAACAAGTCAGCATGGCTTCACATTAAGGAGTCATGGGACAACCTCCCTTATGGGCTGAAAGGGGAGGTTATTGGGCTGATAGCCCATATTCAGCTCATGTGGGCTTTATCAGTCCACAACCTACATCCCCTCTTAACATAACCCTAGATCAATATAAGAGAGGTGTGGTGGCTGTGTTTTGGCAAGAAGGTGGCTGCGTTTTTTGGGCAAAAAAGGGCAGTAGCGTGGTGATCTTCACACCAGCAAAGAGGAGAAGAAAAAGGTAGAAAAACAAGAGAAAGAAGGGGAAGAAAACAAGGACAACGCAAAGAGACTATTCTCAATCATCTAGTAGTGTTCTCATATCAGGTTAGATCAAATCTACAGTAGACTCTTGCTGTGATTACTTGGGGAGGTTTTAGATATCGTGGACAGTGACGTGATCCTTGTATCCCAGTTATTCTCTTGTGATTGTTGCTAGGGTTTAGGACAAGAGATTGAGATTTGTATATTTATTATTCTCATAGTGGATTATCTCTAGTTTGTCCCGTGGTTTTTACCCTTCACATTGGTGGGGTTTTTCACGTATATCTTGGTGTTCTATTTGATTGTGATTTCATTTAATTCCATTGTATATCATGGCCTGTTAGTATTTGTTCATATACAAAGGTTATTCCGCTTTATATCCCTATCATGGCGGGGCAAAGGAAAAGTTGATGTTAGTTATAGGTGATTTATTGTAGGAGAATGATTTCCTCCCTACGAAGCGAGAGTGCCCGCTCTTTCGGATCTTTTGTTAGCCGAATAGAAAATGGGGTTTGATCGTCTAACCTTCCCTTGCCCTCAGACACCTGTACCAACCCGGAGATTGAGAAGGGTTTGGCACCTCGATGTTAGCTAGGTATTCTTCGTCTTCAAGTTCTGTTAATCAATTACATATATAATAATAATACAAAGTCATAAGTGAGAGTTTCTCCTTTTCTATGCTATGATAGCTACGTTCTGGAATCTCTGACATTATATGCGACTTATTCCAATGAAACAAGCAATTCGGGGTGCCCAGCTGAATTATGAAAGTGTAGTGCCTTAATTCGTTCAACAAGTAATAAGTGAGTTTTGAAGCAAAGCTGTAAGGTTACTTTCATCAGACAGAGACGTGGATAGCGCTATAAACTAGCAAGCAAGTAAACAAACAAACAAGGGGCTAACTATAATAATTCCTGACTCTTTTGTATAGGGTAAGGCAGCTGATACTCTTTTCTTCCATCTATTCAAGGGATGAGTCAATCCTCTATTGAAGGGGTGCGTTAGTATCGGAGTTTTCAAGGGGAGGTGAGTTTACTGTACTTATATTAAGGGAGAGCACTCAATTCAACTATAACCCATATTTCTCTTTTATTCTACAAGCAAGGAAAGCAATGTCTCCTTTGATTCGAAATTATATCATACGCTAGGTACACTCAATTCAACAAGAAAGGGAATATACTGAATCATTTGTTTACCGGTAAAGGTATGGCAGAGGGTGAAGCGAATTCCATGATGAAATTATCGGTGTTTGTTGGTAGTAGTTCATTTAAGGCGTTGTACATAGTTTGATTAAAGGGCTTTCCTTGTTGTTTCGTTCCGCTCTTGCGCATTAGCAGAAGCCGTCGCGCGTAAGTGAGTTGTTGTTGTTGCGGAGTGCGCCTATGATGGATATGAGTTTTGGAAGCTGGACGCAATGCTCCATTTTGCATCTCTGATATATGTGGATAGCTGGAGTCAATGAAATAAGTGAGGGCAGGGCGTTCCGATAAGTCTTATAGTTTTGGGTGCTAAAGTATAGTAGTCAACATCGTACTTCCTAGCTGCCTCTCTCCTTTATTCAAATTCAAGTAGGGTTAACGCCTTCCCTTATTAAAGTCAAGCATTCACCTTAACCGCTTCTAATTAACCTCGTAGTAAATACAGTTGAGTCTTTAGTCAAACATTTATTGACTAAAGACTTCACCAATTACTGCTGGCTCTGGCTCCGCTCCACCTATTACTGCTGGCTCCGCTCCACCTATCACTGCTGGCTCCGCTCCTTTGTAACCAACACCTTAAGAATGCTCCCTTACTTGTTTACATTTAATGCTGCCTATTTTCTTGTTTATTATTTATTGATCGTTTATTATTCATTTCATATGCAAGCCTACTCTTACTCTATAATAAAATAAGAAAGAGAGAGTTATGCATAAGTCCTGTGTCTCTTGCTACTTCCTTGCTTCTGATCCCTGATCTAATCCTTAATCCGCTGATGATCCAACATCTTCTTGAGCTTGAGTTGATTTTCCTTCCCGCATGCGTTGCTTGATCCGTTGTTTGTTGACCTGCGCTTGATGGTTGAATTGGAATTTCAGAATATAGATGATTCTCTTATTACTAAAATATAGATGATTGATTCTCTTATTACTACAAATATTCTATACAAACAAGGACAATGCACACCTCTTATTCTTTATCTCTGGTCTACTTAACTCGAACTTAACTTTATGGATCGCCAACTTGGTTTAAGAACTTCTGTCTTGCTCCCTTGCTTCCTGACAGCTTGAGCAACTAAGTAGGGTCTGTTTTCGGCTACCTAATGAAATATAGTGCGTAGATAGGAATTTGACAATGAAATCTTGACTGAAGAATACAATTGAGAGCAGATAGTGCACCCATACATCCATTATAGATAGAATAAAGTCAAACCGAACTCGAAACTCTAAGAGAGGAACTAGACTCCGGAACTCATTAAACTCCAAAATGAGACCACCGACTCTAAACTCTCAACTGCTACGTGGGTCATGTCATTCAGCTAGGCACACCGTTTTATATCTAAGTTTCCCACTTGAACTGGAAGATCTGATTGCAGGAAATAATGTTCAAAAGTCTAGCCCGGGTGCTAAATCCACGAGATAATCCGCCCCTATAACTTACTTCGTTGCTTGTCGGATCAGGAGCGTGAGCCAGATCTGGATCTTTAGCTATTCCAAATAAGGTGTTGGCTACTTGGCTAATAGTAGTTTCTAGTCGGCTACAACACTCGAACTTGAACTCCCCTATCCTTTCCCTTGGTTGAAGCAACTTTCCTAGACGGAACTTACTAAAGCGAACCCTACTCCACTAGAAGGAGCTACAGCACCGTACTCCTCCTACTTTTGGATGCCCCTTAACCATACTTTTCCACTTGCAGTTAACCTTACCTTTCTAACTTAGCTTCATGGTTCCCTTGCTTCTTTTACATCTTATCTCGTCGATTCAACTGGGACATTAAAAAGCTTCGCTTCCTTTAGCGCATAATCTTAAATAATAGGTGGTGTTTAGTGACTATATTCTAATGGGTGGTGTTTAGTTACTATATTATTCTTTTATAAGTAGTCTACTCAATTCCATAAGTGGTGTGCACTATCTTCGAATTTCGGCTTTCCCTTAGTTGGTCCACGAGAAAGAAAGTCTGCACGGGTCAATAAGAGGAAAGTATCATATATAATCTGGTAAAGAATAGGTTGAAAGCAGAACATAAGCTGGATCCATGTCACTGGTCCGCTCATTAACGTTAGAAACGGGACTTGCGAAACAAAAGAATGTTGCTTATTCAGAAGATAATGCCCACTCTGTGGTGTTGGGTTCAATGGTTAGTGAATCAGTATCATATCATGGAGTACGAGTGAAGTCTACTATATCAGATCTTTTCGAATACCCAAGGGTAGGTAAGTATAAAGTGAGCGAGATAGAAGCTCAGTATTTGCATTTGTGACAGGAGTTCCTCATCACCCAGCCCTTGTGTTAGTGAGCTCGCCGTTGTTGCCTTTTGCCTATGATTCCATAAATTCACCTAATTGCTTACTGCTTGTACTGCTTACTCACTACTTTAATTAAGTTCAGAACGAATCGATGAAGCGAACCTAAAGAACTCTATTGATAAGCAAGCCCTTTGTTAGAAAATAAATATATAAATAAGTCGTAGAAGAAGTTGATTGTTATTAACATACCCCCCTTCCTTTTATACAGATTAGAAGGGAGAGTTTTCCTCAACAGGTTAGAGGATTTCCCTCAACGGAGTAGAGAGATTTCCTCAAACAGTTAGGAAAATCTCATCTACTTATCATGTTCCCGCAAGATGGTACTTCGATCAAGGAGACCAATCTTGGACTGATGTAATGCAAAAAGTTTACGAGCTAGAGGCTTCGTAAATGAGTCGATCAATTGATCAGCCGTATGAACATGAGAAACACGAATCTGACGGCGACAACTTGATCGCGTACAAAGTGGAAGTCGATAGCAATATGTTTCATGCGGGAGTGGAATACCGGATTAGCGCACAGATAGGTAGCTCCAATATTATCACAATATATTGTAGGGGTGGAATCGATGTTGAGTTCCTGGAGTAGATTCGTGATCCAATTGAGTTCTGTAGTAGTAGCGGTAATGGCACGGTATTCAGCTTCAATTGTAGACCGGGCGATTGTCTTTTGCTTCTTAGAACACCAACTGATTGGATGAGCACCAAAGAAGATAATATACCCCGATGTGGATATTCTATCATCAAGGTTACCTGCCCAATCAGCATCGGCAAAGGCATGAAGATGAAGTGGAGAGTGTTTACGAAAAAAGAGTCCATGATTTATGGTCCCTTTAAGATATCGTAGAAGTCTCTTGACCGCAGACCAGTGTAGAGTAGATGGTTGTTGTATAAACTGTGATAATTTGTTGACAGCAAATGAGATGTCTGGACACGTGAGAGCTAAGTATTGTAAAGAGCCAACAACTTGGTAGTATTGAGTGGGTTCCGTAGCAGGACTTCCATCCAATAATTTGAGAGAACCACTAGTAGAGATGGGGGTTGTAATTGCATCATGCATGTTTGTCTTTAATAACAAATCTTGAATGTACTTGCGTTGTGATAAAAGGAGACCAGAAGACATGAAGGTAGCTTCGACGCCCAGAAAGTAGCTCAAGGGTCCGAGATCCTTAAGCGAGAATCGAGCTACCAGCTGTTTGATAAACGCTTGGATGTTGATGAGATTGTTGCCTGTGACAATAATATCATCCACATATACCAGAATATATATTGTGTTTCCATGATGATGTCGCAGAAACAACGAAGTGTCAGATTTGGAGTTAAGAAAGCCGACAAAAGTCAAAAATGAGCTAAGTTCAGTGTACCAAGCTCTTGGAGCCTGACGAAGTCCATAAATGGCTTTCCGAAGTTTGCAAACATGCTGTGAATACTGAGGATGAGTAAAACCGAGGGGTTGTTGCATAAAAACATCTTCGGA
Organism: Musa schizocarpa; assembly: GCA_900464855.2. NCBI lineage: Eukaryota > Viridiplantae > Streptophyta > Magnoliopsida > Zingiberales > Musaceae > Musa > Musa schizocarpa. The sequence continues at coordinate 16,960,825 of LS990920.1, forward strand.
TATAGATCCCTGTAGAAAGGCATTATTAACATCCAATTGTTGTAATTACCAACCTTTAGTGGTAGCCAGACTCAAGATAAGCCGGATTGTAGTCGGTTTAACAATAGGACTAAACGTCTTAGTGAAATCAACTCTAGGTCGTTGATGAAACCCTTTGGCGACCAGACGTGCCTTATATCGGGCAATAGAGCCATCTGGGTTTCGCTTAATTCTAAAGACCCACTTACACCCGATGATGTTTTGTGAAGGCTGGAAAGGAATGAGATCCCACATTGAATTATGGAGGAGGGCATTATATTCCTCACTCATGGCAGTACGCCAATGTGAAGATTTTTGGGCTTGAGGGAAGGTGGTGGGTTCAATGCTGGGGGATAAGGAATTCATGATAGCTTGTAGGTTAAGTACTTGACGAGGTTTAAAAATACCATGCTTAGAGCTGCTAGTCATAGGTGCCCAGCAAGCCAATCACGTGAGTGATGGCACGTGTGACTTGATACAGAATCTTTTTGTTTATTATATTTTGGCGTATATCACTTTTAACTATTGCATAAATGCATATATATATTGTGATGTCCTTGGATTTGTGCAATGGGAATCGGATCGTGATGAGATCACGATAATGAGATCGATTCACCTTTAAACACATATCCTAAATAATCCCGGTCATAGGTTACTCGAGAGGGACATCGTGATAACCGGATAGACCGGTGTGTCAGATATACCGTCCATATGATGGATGCAGCTGGTCTCATAGTCGCTTTCGTGTAGGGACACTAGGGATACAAAGACAGTGCTCATTGGAGAATGAGTTCATCGATTGATCCGCCACGGAATGTTGGATGGTTGATGATCTTTGTATTGTTAGACAAATGATTCCAGAGTCCTAGTGGTGTATCCGGTCCTTAGACTTGAGATACCAAGGATGTCCTGTATGAGTGCTCCACTCTTTGATACCGACTTATAGGTTTTTGTCCCGGATCTAGTACAATTTGGTCATTGGGAGTGGTAGTCGACCTTACGAGGGCTATTGAGTGTCGATAAAGGATCATCCACTCGGCGTCATGAGAGGAATATCCCATGTGTTTTTGCTCGCAGACAAATCCCCGCCGTGGTCATTCGGGTTGAGAGAGAAAGAGTTCTCGGGAGAATCCGGGATTAAAGCGAGACTCGAAAGTAGAAACCGTATGGGTCCGACAACACCATGCTCGATATACCGGTCTCCGGGATATTAGATGGATGAGGGACTATAGGTACATGGTAATCGAGGACGACAGGTCCAATGGATTGATCCCTCAGATCGTCGAGGACTACTGGCGAGTGGCCTAGTACGTCCGTAGTCGATGAGTCGAAAGTGAATTATTACAGAGATAATAATTCACCGAAGTTAGAAGGAATTTCGACAGGTATGACTCACTACCCATTTCGATATTGGGCCTAGAGGGTCCACACATATGGTAGGCATTGCGATGAGTACAGTGTTCGGATATGAGATATCCGGACGGAGCCCTTGTCTTATTGGATGCAGATCCAATACCCACTAGGAAGGACCCATTAGGGTTTGACACGGGATCTCTATAAATAGGAGGGATTCACAGCCTCATAGGCTAGAGTCTTTGCTTGCCTTTCCTATTCTCCTCTCCCTCTCCACCTTAGAGGCCCGGAGTTTTGAGGAGGGTCGCCGCAACCCCTCGGGGTGGTGGATCACCGCTAGAGAGGAGGACGCTTGACCTCCTTCACCCTCTCCTAAGGATCTGCAAGGAAACAGGGATATACGATCTCCCTAGGTAACACAATCTCTATCACCAGTTTTGTGTTTTTATGGATTTTTTGCACCAATCTTCGCGACGGCGAACAACTTTTTTTGGGAATCGGGATTTTGTTTTCTTGTTCTTCACCGCGATATGATGTCGCCCCCATGATTTCCCAAATGGTGGTATCGAGCTAGGTTGTTCGATGCGAATGATTGGTTTTGAACCGCGTGTGGTGTGTTTAGGAAGAATATTGACGTCAAAATCGTTGAAAAAGCAGGAAGGGCAGCAACAGCTTGCCCCTCGACTCAGATGCCTGCAGACCACCGCAGCAAGAAGCCCAGCACCACAAATTTGGCAAGATGCGCTGTGCCAGGCTCACAAAATGTCGGCCTGCGGTCTGCTTGCAGCAGGGTTGGCGGCCGGGCGAGGCCGGGCAGCCCGCAGAGTAGAGGAGCTCATGTCAGGCAGCAGAATGCGGGCTAGCAGAGTCAGAGGGCGCTGGTGGGTCGCCGCCCCACCGGCAAAAACCCCCAGAGGGCCGCCGCCGAGGGCAAAGACCGCCGCTGGCTGCCTGCCATGGTAGAAACCGCCATGAGGCGGGCGGCTTCGGGGCGCCTGACCAGAATGGCGGCGCCTTCACGGGGCAGCCGCCAGAATGGCGAGGGCACCGCCCTCGCCCAGATAGGCCGTCGCCAGCTGGGTGGCGGCGACGGCAACAACATAGGGAATTAGGGTTTTTGGCAAAAGGATAGTTTTGCCCCTGTGAATTTGAGAAATTCCAGTTTCTGTCTTTTGTCCAAATTACGAAAATACCCTTAGGAATTGAGAAATTCGCTACATGTCCCTGATTTCAGAAAAATATTAATTAATTAAAAGGTTTAGTTGATTATTATTTTTTATTATTATCTAGTAGTCCTACATGATGATGATTATTTATACATGTGATGTATGATGTGTGGACGGATGATCATGGACCGTGTGATGTGTGTACTTGTGATTATTAATATTGAGGTCCATGAACCTCCATTATATTTCTCATTTATTGTCGGGCCTCGTGCCTATGATTAAGTTATAATCACATGAGGGAGGCTTGAGGGGAGCGTGGATGCGATAAGCGGGACCCACGAGACGACGACGATCGTGATGCATGGAGATGCATCAAGATGTCGACGAACAAACAAGGACGAGATGGACGATCACAGGGCATGGAGATGCACCGTTGCACACATAGATCTTGATGTGAGTGATTAGGCCTACTGGCTCAGGCCTAATCATATTAGGTTGTGGTCCATGATCATCTGATGTGATTGCTTATACACATACTAGATATGTATATATATTTGCATGCGATGTAGATATATATTAAATATGTATATGTGTGACATGTCATATTAGGAGACCAAATTATAGAAACATCTCTCGATAATATTAAGTCGGTAAACGTGAGGCAATTAGATTCACCCAGACTCCCTCTTTTGCTGTATCTGATGCAGCAATGTACTCCGCCTCTATGGTCGAGTCAGCAGTGGTATCTTGCTTGGAACTCTTCCAGAACACTGCTCCTCCATTCAAGGTGTACACATACATTGAATTCGACTTGCTATCATCGACATTAGACTGAAAACTTGAGTCACTGTAGCCTTCAACCTTAAGGCTATTACCTCCATATACTAGTAAAAGATCCTTAGTCCTTCTCAAGTACTTAAGGATACACTTTATCGCTTTCAAATGCTCCAAGTTGGATCCGCGGGATACCTTTCGTGAAACTTCAGGAGCATACGCTATATCAGGCCAAGTACATAGCATGGCATACATGATAGACCCTATTCTCGAGGCATAAGGTATCATATCCATGTTCGCCCTTTCTTCTGGAGTCTTTGGGGACATATTCGTAGAAAGCGATATCCCATGTCTCATCGGTATGAGACCTCTCTTGGAATTTTCCATGCCAAACCTTTTGACAATAGTTTCTATGTACCTGGACTGGGACAAGCCAAGCATCCTCTTGGATCTATCTCTATAGATTCTAATCCCCAAGATATAAGATGCTTCCCCTAAGTCCTTCATGGAGAAGTGTCTAGATAACCAAGCCTTTATTGTGGATAGCATTCCTATGTCATTCCCAATGATGAGGATGTCATCCACATATAACACCAAAAAGGTGATAGCGCTCCCACTTACCTTTTCTGTATACACAAGGCTCATCTTCGTTCTAACTAAGTCATAAGATCTGATTGCCTCATCAAATCTTATGTTCCAACTTGAGGAAGCTTGCTTTTAGTCCATAAATGGATCTAAGCAACCTACACACCTTATCCGGGTAGTTCTTGGACACGAATCCCTCGGGTTGCATCATAGACACCTCCTCCTCGAGGTTCCCGTTGAGGAACACGGTTTTCACATCCATTTGCCGGATCTCATAATCATAGTGTGCTACAATAGCCAATAGAATTCTCGATGGATTTTAGCATTGCTACTGGTGAGAAAGTTTCATAAAGTAGTCAACACCTTGCCTTTGACGATACCCTTAGCCACTAGCCTTGCTTTTATAGGTCTCTACCTTTCCATCTACTCCGATCTTTTTTCTTAAAGATCCACTTGCAAACCGATGGGTACAATACCTTCAAAGCATCAACTATGTTCCAAACCTTATTGGAGTACATAGAATCCATCTCAGAATTCATGGCTTCTTTTCCACTTCCGGAGTCTATACTCATAATAGCCTCCTCGTAGGTTTGAGGATCAATATCCTCTACATCCTCCTCTCTAATATGTCCCACATATCTCTGGGGAGGATGGGATACTCTATCGGACAAGTAAAGTTGATACTTGTGTATTAGGTACCGAATGATTTCGAGGGCCAGAGTGGTGCTTGAGCTTGGTTCTCCAACCTCGCTCAATTCTATCATTCTCCCACTGTCTCCATCAAGAATGTGTTCCTTCTTAAGGAACACTGCTCTCTTAGCTACAAAGACCTTTTGGTCCTCGAGATGATAGAAATAATACCCACAAGTTTCCTTGGGGTATCCCACAAATTTGCATCTCTCTGTCCTTGATTCTAACTTATCGGGGTTGTGTCTTCTAACATTGGCAGGGCAGCCCCAGATCTTAACAACCTTAAGATCAGGCTTCTTTCCTTTCCATATCTCATATGGTGTAGACACTACCGACTTAGTTGGAACTCTGTTCAGAAGGTAAGCTGCGGTTTCTAGGGCATATCCCCAGAATGAGATGGGTAGGTCAACGAAACTCATCATGGACCGTACCATATCTAATAATGTACGATTTCTCCTTTCAGAGACACCATTGAGCTCAGGTGTATAAGGAGGTGTCCATTGGGATAATATCCCATGGTCTTTGAGGAACTGAGTAAACTCTGTACTTAAGTATTCACCTCCTCGATCTGATCGAAGAGTTTTGATACTCTTTCCAGTCTGGTTCTCCACCTCATTCTTATACTCTTTGAATTTCTCAAAGGCCTCAGACTTGTACTTCATTAAGTACACATATTCATACCTTGAGAAATCATCAGTAAATGTAATGAAGTAGGAGTAACCTCTAATGGCATGAGTTGACATGGGTCCATATACAACACTATGTATGAGTTCCAACAACTCATTGGCTCTCTCTCCAGTTATACTAAATGGAGATTTGGTCAGTTTTCCACGAATGCAAGGCTCACAAGTTGTATATGACACATAGTCGAATGGATCTAGATATCCATCATTTAGCAACTTTTGAATCCTTCTTTCATGGATGTGACCTAGCCTACAATGCCACAGGTATGCACTGTTCAACTCATCTCGTTTTCTTTTGGACACATTTACATTCATGATATGTGGAGTGGTGTCTAACATAAATAAACCATTATGCAATGTTCCTTTCGTGATGATCTTATCATCTAATAATATCGAACAACCATTGTTCTCAAAAAACAAATTTATATCCACTAACCGTTAAAACATGAAATGGAGATAATGTTTTTGATAATAGAAGGAACAAAATAACATGCATCTAATGCAATAAAAGCTCCACTAGGGGATGTAGGGCGACCCAACAACAGCTAATACAAAGCAACTTTTGCTCCATTACCCATCTTGAGGTCCATCTCGCCTCTCTGTAGTCTCCTAGGCCTTGCCTTTAACCCTGAAACGAATTGCATATATGATAAGCACTACCGGTATCCAATACCCATGTGTTATCATAAGAGTCTGACGAATGGAGACTGATCATGAATGTACCTGAAGCTTCATCAAGCTTTTGTTTCGCCCTTTCTGCAAGGTACTCTTTGTAGTTTCTCTTCCAGTGCCCATCTTTACTATAGTGGAAGCACTGGCCTTTGTCCTTTGCTGGGTCTTTCTTAGCAACCTTTGCTTTACCTTGTTTGCCCTTACCCTTTCCCTTCTTAAGGGACTTTTCTGCTTTCCTTTTCTTTCTGGTCTCACCAGTGTAGAGAACTGGCTTCTCTTTCTTAATAGTACTCTCTGCCTCCCTCAACATATTGAGGAGCTTTGGGAGAGTCACCTCAAGCTTGTTCATATTAAAATTCATTATGAACTGTGAAAAGGAATCTGGTAGGGACTGAAGCACAATGTCCACACACAAGTTATCCTCTAGGACCATTCCTAGACGTGAGTTTCTCTATCCAATCAATCATCTTTAGGACATGGTTCTGAACCGGTGTCCCCTCAGTCATCCTAAGCTTGGAAAAAGGCTCTTGGATATCTCATATCGTTGAGTCCTTCCCTGTTCCTCAAACAATTTTTGGGACATGTATGAGAATGGATATGGCATCCATCTTTTCATGTTGTCTCTGTAACTCGGGGTCATAGAGCCCAACATATAGCACCGAGCAAGAGTGGAGTCATCAATGTACTTCACGTGAACGAAGCGATCTCATCCTCGCTTGCCCTTCTTCTTGGTAGGCATCACTATATCAGGACGCATTACACGATTTTCTCCCTTTGTGAGAACAATTCTCAAGTTCTTGAGCCAATCCGTATAATTTGGACCAAGAAGGCGGTTGACATCAAGTATGCCACGTAAAGGGATTTGAAAGCGACATTTTAAAAAAAAATAAAGATGTAGCAGAAATGAATAACATGCAGATTTTGCAAGAAATAAACTATCAAGATATGGACTTCTATTTTAATATGCTCCCACTATTTTACTAACGAGTCACGCGACACCCTCAAAGACGCGGAAACGGAAATCTCCGGCCAGACTTCTAGTGGGGATCGGGGATCCAATCAGCGTCTTAGTGTAACCTCGAGGGACTCGACCAATCACATTAAGCCTAAAAGGTAGGCAACTCTTGCCGATCACAACTCCTTGTGATTCCCGTCCTGTTCGGCCTCCGAATCACCATGGCCTCGAGGGACTCGACCAACCATGATGCTCGGTTAAGTCAACACCTTCGTTACAAGATGAGTCTGATTTGATGATATACCCTCGAGGGACTCGACCAAGCATACCATATCCTCAGGTCACCGGTGACATCTCTATGTTGTAAAGCAAGATAGCTTAATCGCGATATAGGTGAGTCTCGAGGGACTCGACCAACTCAACCTACCGGGAATCGGTTCCTACCATAACGATGGAAGGCCGTGGGTCAATCTAATTGCCTCACGTTTACCCGACTTAATATTATCGAGAGATGTTTTATAATTTGGTCTCCTAATATGATATGTCACACATATACATATTTAATATATATCTACATCGCATGCAAATATATATACATATCTAGTATGTGTATAAGCAATCACATCGAGATGATCATGGACCACAACCTAATATGATTAGGCCCGAGCCAAGAGGGGCCTAATCGCTCACATCAAGATCTATGTGTGCAATGGTGCATCTCCATGCCCCCGTGATCGCCCATCTCGTCCTCGCTTCGCCCGTCGACATCTTGATGCATCTCCATGCATCACGATCGTCCGTCTCGTGGGTCCCGCTTATCGCATCCGCGCTCCCGCCGCGCCTCCTCATATGATTACAACTTAATCATAGGCACGCAGGCCCGATAATAAACGAGAAATATAATGGAGGTTCGCAGACCTCAATAATAATAATCACAAGTACACACATCACACAGTCCATGATCATCCGTCCACACATCATACATCACATGTATAAATAATCATCATCATGTAGGACTACTAGATAATAATAAAAAATAATAATCAACTAAACCTTTTAATTAATTAATATTTTTCTGAAATCAGGGACATGTAAGGAATTTTTCAATTCCTAAGGGTATTTTCGTAATTTAGACAAAAGACAGAAACTGGAATTTCTCAAATTCACAGGGACAAAACTGTCCTTTTGCCCAAAACCCTAATTCCTTCTGCTGCTGCCGCCGCTTTGACCTTCTTTGCCGGGCGGGTGAGGAGGCGAGGGGCAGGGCGTTCCCTCGCCCAAGAAGTGACGCCATTGGGCCATTGCCGGGCAGATGGGCGCCCCGTGGGCGGTTCTGCCAGCAGAGGGCGCCCGAAGGCGGTGCTTTCCGCCAGCGGCCGCCCTGTGTGGGGGGTTTTTCGCTGGAGAGCGTGGCGGTGGCGTCGGCCACCTGCGGGCGACAGCGTCATACCCGGCGGCGGCGCCAGCGCTTCTTGCTGGCGGCTGCCCTGGCGGGCCTCTGCCCGTGGGCTGCCAGCCCGCCCGGCAGCAAGCCTGCTGCAAGCAGCCCGCCGGTCGGTCGGCTGCTGCGGGGCCTGCTATGCGCTTGCCCGCCGTCAAGCACAAGACGACGCAGATCGAGGGTAGCAACTGTTGTTGCCCTTCCTCGCTTTTTTTCGTCAACGATTTTGACGTCAATATTCTTCCTAAACACAACACATAATTCAAAACCAATCATTCGCGACGAACAACCTGGCTCGATACCCTTTGTTGGGGAAATCAATACATCATACGCGCAATGGAAGAACAAGAAAACAAAAAATCCCCGATTCCCAAAAAAATATGTTCGTCGTCAGATGCGAAGATTGAAATGCGCAAAAAATCCGCGAAAACACAAAACTGGCGATAGAGATTGTGTTACCTAGGGAGATCGTATATCCCTGTTTCCTTGCAGATCCTTAGGGAGAGGGTGAAGGAGGTCAAGTGTCCTCCTCTCTAGCGGTGATCTACACAGGGTGGTGCGGACGACCCTCCCTCAAAACTCCAGGGCCTCGAGAGGTGGAGAGGGAGAGGAGAATAGGAAAGGCAAGCAAAGACTCTAGCCTATGAGGCTATGAATCCCTCCTATTTATAGAGATCCGTGTCAAACCTTGATGGGTCCTTCCCTAGTGGGTATTGGATGCATCCAATAAGACAGGCTCTCGTCGGATATATCATATCCCAACCCCTCTCATCATCACAATGCCTACCATATGTGTGTGACCCTCTAGGCCCAATATCGAGCTGGCCGTGAGTCATACACTGCCGAACTCCTTCTAACTCGGTGAATTATTATCTCTGTAATAATTCACTTTCGACTCATCGACTACGGACGCATTGCTAGGCCACTACCGTAGTCCCCAACGACGATCTGGGAATTCAATCCATTGGACCTGTCCATCCTCCGTTACTATGTACCTATACTTTAAACACATATCCTAAATAATCCCGGTCATAGGTTACCGAGAGGGACATCGTGATAACCAGGATAAACCGGGTGTGTCTTTGTATACCCGTCCATATGATGGATGCATTTGGTCTCATAGCTGCTCGTGTAGGGACACTAGGGATACAAGATACAAGTGCTCATTGGAGAATGAGTTCACCGATTGATTCGCTACGGAATCTTTGGATAGTTGATGATGCCTTATTGTCGGACAACGATTCCGTAGTCCTAGTGGTGTATCTGGTCCTTAGACTTGAGACACCAAGGATGTCTGTATGAGTGCTCCACTCTTTGATACCGGACTTATAGGTTTGGTTTGTCCCGGATCTAGTACTACCTGGTCATTGGGAGTGGTAGTCGACCTTACGAGGGCTATTGAGTGTCGATAGAGGATCATCCACTCTCGGTGTCATGAGAGGAATATCCCATATGTTCTTGCTCGGACAAATCCTGGCTAGGGTCATTCGGGTTGAGAGAGAAAGAGTTCTCCGGGAGAATCGATTAGAGCGAGACTCGAAAGTAGAAACCGTGATGGGTCCGACAACACCATGCTCGATATACGGTCCGGGATATTAGATGGATGAGGGACTATAGGTACATGGTAATCGAGGACGCATGTGTCCAATGGATTGGATTCCCTCAGATGCGTCTGGGGACTACTGGCGTAGTGGCCTAGTAACGTCCAGTAGTCGATGAGTCGAAAGTGAATTATTACAGAGATAATAATTCACCGAAAGTTAGAAGGAGTTCTGGATTGGTATGACTCACGGCCAGCCGATATTGGGCCCAGAGGGTCACACACATATGATAGGCATTATGATGAGTAGAGGTTCTGGATATGAGATATCCACTTTGAGCCCCTTGTCTTATTGGATGCAGATCCAATACCCACTAGGGAAGGACCCATTAGGGTTTGACACGGGATCTCTATAAATAGGAGGGATTCACAGCCTTATAGGCTAGAGTCTTTGCTTGTCTTTCCTATTCTCCTCTCCCTCTCCACCTCAAAGGCCTGGAGTTTTGAGGAGGGTCATCGCAACCCTACTGTGTGGATCACCGCTAGAGAGGAGGATGCTTGACCTCCTTCACCCTCTCCTAAGGATCTGCAAGGAAACAGGGATATACGATCTCCCTAGGTAACACAATCTCTATACGTAGTTTTGTGTTTTGCGGATTTTTGCGCACCAATCTTCGCACGACGACGAACATCTTTTTGGGAATCGGGGATTTTTATTTTCTTGTTCTTCCGCTGCGCATATGATGTCGCCCCCCATGATTTCCCAACAAGAGCGAGTGGTCATAGGATGATTGGAGACGACAGGATTGGGAGGTGATGTTGGGTGAGGATCTGTGGCACTAGCCGGGTCAAGCGGAGACACGTTAGGGGCACTTGGGCGAGAAGGAGGTAAGGAGGATGGTTGTGTTTCATAACATATTGCCCCATCAATTGGAGAAGAGTGGAGTGGAGTAGGAACAGAGGAAACGGGCAAGTGTTGAACTAGAGTGATATAGTGAAGATCAGGAGGGAAGAAAGTAGACGAAGTCATGGGAGGCTCGTCCGATTGGTCCGAAGGTATACTCTAGTGAGATAGTGAAGTGGTCCGTATGGCAGGATATGGAAGGGTTTGGAAAGGAAAGTTAGACTCAACAAAGACAACGTGACGTGATATGAAGATTTTACGAGTGTGGAGATTATAGCAGCGGAAAGCATTATGTTCAAGTGAGTAACCAATAAAGACGCAAGGAGTAGATCGAGATGTTAACTTATGAGAGGCATAGGGACGTAACCAAGGATAACATAAACAACCGAACACTCGGAGTTTACGAAGGTTAGGGGGTTTGTGAAATAGTGTGTCAAAGGGGGACTGGTATTGTAGAACTGGTGTAGGCATTCGATTAATTAGGTAGACAGCAGTTTGAAAGGTTGTTGTCCAAAAAGTTGAAGGCATGGAAGCCTGATGTAGAAGTGTGAGTCCAGTTTCTACTATATGTCGATGTTTGCGTTCGACAGAACCAACTAGTTGAGGAGTATGTGGGGGAGACTTGAGGTGTTGAATGCCACAAGCTGAGAGATGAGATGCCAGGGCTTGATATTCACAGCTACCATCAGAGTAGACTGTTTTAATGGTAGACTGAAAATAATTTTCGATCAACTTTTGAAAAGTGAAAAAAATACGAGAAATGTCATAAGAGCCATCAGCGCCTCCTTCTTTATTATTTAGAAATGATAGGATTACAATAACAAGCTACATGACGCTAAGAGAAGAGGTTCGCTTGCAGATGTAGAGTAAGTCTTTCCCTGGTTGTTCATTGAAGGAATAAAGGCAATTGACCGAACATGTTGGCTCTAAGGGCTCCTCCATTCCATATTGATATGAGGATGCGCATCAATCAGTTCAGATGGCTTGCTTTGAAGGGCGGAATCTTGTACAGGCGCAAGTAAGGGTAGGTAGCCAAGAAAACTAGTGGATCTCGGTGTTGGCGCTAACCCGCTCAAAGTTCTTGAGTTCTGGTCTTCAAATGTTAGTGTAGTTCTAGTTGTTGGCGATGAGAGAGAAAGAAGTGAATCGGTTAAGTCGAGTTGACAGCTGCGTTCTTCTAGTGTTATAGACAAGTTTCTTTCAATTTCTTGTGTCATTGTCTGCGATAGAATCTATAATCCCTCGGTTGAGCCATAAAGTCTCTTCAATTGCATTTCATCTTAATAACATAAATCGTTGTCGAAGCCTAACCCACCTGTTCGCTTGTCTTTATCGTTACCCTCGCTCACTTGTCTTTTTCGTGACCTTCGTTCGTTTGTCTTTTTCGTGACCTTAAAACTTAAGGGGTACTAAATTCCTAACCAAGTATCATCTCGTCGAACGATCAAGTATCTAAGAGCGTTTTCCGCACATAAGTGTTTCTCTATTGTTATAGCACTTTTGGGGTTTCATGAGTCATTCAGAATCTTAGGTTCTCACTTCACTTGTGGACGGACTTGTCCCACTCCTCATAAGTTCAAGCCCCAGCCCCCCAAGGCACTCCTAATGTTGGGCGTGAGGTCTTATTCGCTAGTTCATATGTTTCTCAATATCCTTATGCATCATTCAATCAATAAAAAAAGATGTTTAAGTTGTCCGTATCAACTGATGGGAGACCAATGAGATGACTCATGCAAATAACATGGGATGCAAATCTCATAAAGAAATAGAATATTATCGGAGAAGAAACTCATATTATATAAGAATATTATCGTAGAATAGTAAATTATAGAAAATAGAAGTATGTTAGGTAAAACAGCAAACGGGTATTCCACTATTCGTTCAAGAGGTGCTTCCTCATTGAGAGGGACAATTGAAATTGCATGATCATCTTAAAGAATTGATTATTTGAGAAGTGAGAACAACTACACACGAGATGGTACAAGATGAAACACGGTAGGAGAGGTAAAGCTTTGGAAGCACGAGATGGTCTTGATCTTAGTTGGCTGGGAATTGGTAATAAGATTAGTTGCACAGCGGTTAAACGACGAAAAAACGAATGATTAGAATGCTTGTAGAGCAAAGTAATGAAACGATTGGAATAGAAGATAGGGTATTCGACCTACAATGGGTGAGTTACTGGTAGAGCGGAATACAGCTGTAACAGTACTTACGCTGTCCAATTGGACCATCTGATACAACGGGCGAGAAAAATACGAGGTCCAATAGGAGAAAAATAGAAACTCCAAACAAGCAGAAGCGCGCTGGGAGGAAATGGATAAGGGTAATTGTACTATCGAACTTTACTTGACTTTCCAAGCCTATACACAAGCACCGACACCTATACCACTTTAGCACCCAACCCAACCCAACCCAACCCAACCCAAAGCAAAGAAACTCTACTTTAAGACGAAAACAATACTTTCGGTGACTTCCCGATATCTTGCAGCTGAAGATCTTTATCAGGCTTCCTCTCTTGTTGGAGACTTACTACTTGTAGCGGACTTTGCGCTTGCAGTCAAAAAGATCGGACTAGCTTCTTGCCTTGCACCGATGAAAACATTAATGGATTTTTGAGCAATCGGTCCTGGTACAGATTTAAGTAAGTAAACTGCTTCCCTTGATTCTTCTCCCCTTGCTCGCTTCCTCTACCTCTACTTGAAGTTCTTGGAATATATCTCTTATCTTGCACTTCGAGCACAAAGTATAGAATCGAGTCAAACCATACCTTCCCTTCATTCAACAACTTTACCTGATCTAGCATATAATCCATATTCCTATCTTTAGAGTCTAGGAGTTCATAAACGGGATCTGAATAAGGATCGATCAGGCAAGTCAGCAGCAAATGGTTCTGTTCACGGAGCGGAGCGGTTAAGGGTCATGGAAGGGAATCTTATTATCTCGCTGCTGCTATAGTCCTTATGATGCATTTGTAGCTCGATGAACTAAGTCATCTTGACCCTCTTGCTCTGCTCTTTTGTATCCCTTATTCTTATCAGAGTTTCAGACCACTTCCTTTCCCTTATTAGGAGTATCCGGAGTAGAGTATAAGACCGGGTCGTAGGAATACCCCGGAGTTTCAGACCACTCCCTTGTATCTAATTCTAATCCCGCCAAGTCGACCACTAGTTTCATTCTGACTTGACTACTAGCCTACTTCCACTCAAGCTTGCTTCACTGATATCAGAGCATTGGTAATATGAGTTGAATTCTGATCTTTGAGTTCGCCCCTACCCTAGTGAGTGCTCTTTCCTTTAAGTAATAATTATACTATCAAGTAAGACTACTAGTACTTAACTTTTCACTTTTCTTGTTGGGATTCAACTCGCCTCTCACTCCTAATTCTATCTCTCGAAAACTGGAACTGGCATAACTCCAACTAACTCCCCTAGTGGCTTTGCGTACTAGCGAGTTTAGCGTTAATGAGCGGGCATGATACCCGTTCTTGGTTTTGACCTTTGTTGTCTCCGAGAGAAGACTCAGTGACTGAAGGATAGGTAGGTTCTCCAAAGAGCATAGGTAGGTTGTTTCTACTCGTATTCCAAAGAAAAGAAAGAAGAATGGAATTGTTAACTGACAAAGAAGTAATCAACGGCTTGCGGAATTCACATTAGCACTTAAGTTACTATAGAAACGACTCTCCTCTCATCCAACTCTGGCTACAAATACTATTAGGCCTCTAGACTACTATACCACTAGTATTGATTCTGGGCTGGCAACCTTTTATTGCTTCCCTAGCCGACCTATTCTTTAAGTTCAATATGATGCTTCCTGTGCCTACCTAAACTATGCTACTACTAGTTTATTTCTTTGACGGATTATAATAAGGGTGCGCAATTCCACTAGTATACGCTTTGCCCGGTGCTTGTATTTCATGAAACTCCTCTGGTCTTCTACTTTAATACAAAGAAAGGGATCCCCATAGCTAGCCTATATTCGTTGCTTGTTCGCTCGTCTCTTCAATTCCTTATTGGCTCGGTGTTGCCTTGGAAGCTCTTGCCGCTAGTGTGCGCTCTTCTCCTATACCTATTGCTCTGTCCTGTTCACTAGTATATAAGGGGCAATGCAATCTCTTCTCTTGTATAACTAACAATACTCTGGCTCATCTAACTCAGGCTAATCTACAATTGCATATCTCTCTTATTGAGCACGGTAAAGAATGTTGTTACCTAACTGCTTCCCTTGCCGACCTGACCTCGTATTGAAGGGCACTTTCGCCAACAAACATAGATGAAACTAGGGATGACACTAGTCGGAATGAAGCCAGATAAGGTAGAGACCAACTCAGAAGGTAGAGGAATTTAACTCAGTAGTCAAAGCACCAATTACTTAAGGGCATAGGACAAGACTTGAAGTTAAGAAATAAGAATTAGTTTACTCAGGTAGATGAGCAATAGGGTCAAGATGTTAGGAAGAAATGAACTATCACATCACTTATGTAGTTTAATGGGAAATACTTCTAAAAACATCTCAAGATTCAAAATAATACTTTTTTGTCTATAAAACATGGGCTACTCTACAACTATAGGGGTGGTTTCTCATCTCTGGTAAGATGGAATCCAATCCGGTAACACTTCGTACAATACTAGTAGGAACAAGTAGATCAGCAACTCCAAGGTCATAAACAGACTCCGAGGCTTGAGGTAGGCATGTTAGATCTACTAGGGGACAACTTTCGGTTCCTAACTTATAGTTTCGGGTGCCAATACAGTTATTGTAAGTAGTGAGGCCAAGCTACCACTAAAGCAAGAGCAAGAGGTAAGAGGTAGTTGCCCTCAGCTTGTTTCATTCTTAGTCTTATACATACTGGTTTAATTCTTTGTTTCATCTATCTTTGTTGGGTCAGAAAGGGAAGTTTAGGGTGCCCGTAGTATACGCTTGGCGGTATAGTTGCAAGACAAGAGAAGAGAAGAGATGATCTAGAGTTATAGGATAAGAATTAAGGTCTAGTAGCTGAATGAAGCAAGTCAGAATTGAACTAAGTTGGCAAGTAATAAGTATAGGAATTAAACTAGTAAGCATCTAGTATTGGTATGAATTCTAAGTATCTATTAGGAAGGTATTTATTCCCCGCATCTGGTACTGGTATTAATTATCTGAAGGTAGTATATAGGGTAGTATACAGGGTATCAATTCTCCGATGAGATCAGATCTAGTAGTAAGGGTATCTATTCTCCGCATTTGGTATTAATTATCAGAAGCTACTACATTGCACTCAATAGTCAAAGCTAGCCTCTCCTTCTGCCCTATGATTAAGTACGCTGCTTCCCACAAAAGTGATTGCTCTGAGTTGAACCTAGCTTGATTGCTCTGAGTCGAACAAGTAATGGAACTAGCAACAAACGGTAAAAGTATGGAATCGAATACCTTAACTCAGCAGGCCTAATATATAATTCGGGAAGGAAAGAAAGTATGGATAGTAAGCCTTGCCTAGTCAACAAAGAAAGGGAATAATTAAGTACATTACTTAGCTGCCCTAGGCCAAGGAATGGATAGACAAGCAAGTCAAAATGAAGTTAATAGTAGCTAGCTGCCAGTTGAATACCGAGGGGTATAGTTGCCTGAGGTATATTAGAGTCCAGGGCTAGTACCAGTTATCAAGTAGAGTTCCTGTTCGAGTTAGAGTTTAAGACCATAGAACATTAGTAGTGACCTGGTTGATAGCAATTCCAGAGCAGAGGTAGGCAAGGGAAGAAACTCAATCAGCAGGAGCTAGAGAAGGCCTAATATATAATTCGGGAAGGACAGGTTTAGTTGACAGTTGCCATTTCATACCGAGTTGAATCAGTAGTAGTTAGCTGAATCCCGAGTTTAGCTTGAAGTTTACAAGTCAAGTAGTAGTCCTGGTAGTCCTGTTCGAGTGATAAAGTTAGGCAAGGGAAGCTATGAAAACTATCAGGAAAGCAGACAAGTAGGCAAGTCACTCAGGTATTAATTCCCCAATGCTATAGTACTAAGATAAGAATTCCACTAGTAAGTATAAGAATGAAACTCAAAACTAGGAATAAGGAATGTAAGAGACAAGTAGGAAAGTAGGAGTTAAAGAATTCAATTCAGTAGGCAAGTAGTATAAAGGTAATAATTCCCCGCATCCAGTAGTAGTAGAGTAGTACATCAGGTATTTATTACTTGAGGTATATCAATAAAAGGTATCTATTCCCCGATGCTTAGTGCTAGTTTTATTCTGACTTTACTACTTACTTGTTTAATTCTTAGTTTTATTCTTATACTTACTTGTTTCATTCTGTTAGAGGAATGAGTGAGATCCGATAGAACTGGGGCATAGGAACAATAACAGGGACAAGCAACAGTACTAGAGCAAGTGAAAGGTATTAATTCTCCGCATCTAGTTTCATTCTTTTATTACTTGGTTCAATTCTAAACTGAGCTTCTTTCACTGTAAACACCCTTTCCTAACTTGAGAACTTGAACTGGAATCTCATCTTTTAGTAGCAACAGTAGGAGTGAGTTCCAAAGAAGTAGAGTGGTCGGGTGCTCAAACTAAAGAAGTAGGGTCGGGGTTCACTCAAAGGGTTATTGATTACTTTACTAGCTTCCTCTCTTCAAGCTACTACTACAGACCCAGCAACGTAGTTAGACCAAGTGCTGTGTTCACCTTTTATAGATGATCGGATCAATGAAACTCGAATAAAATAAGTAAGTAATATAGACAGGGGAGTTTTTCCCGCCAAGTAACGACTATAAGTCCAGGTCCAGTTCCAGTTCTTAAGTAAGGTTAAGACAGTTCTTAAATTGAAGTAAAGTCTAGGTCGGCAAGGAAAGAAAGAGAACCTGTTTACTTGATCTGATCAATTGATACCTTTACTATAGCATCGGAGAATCGGTGGGCAAGATACAAGCTACTAGTTTTGAGTTGGAGTTGAATCCCTTGTTTCATACCTTTATTTACAACAAAAAAACACGGGTTTCTTAAAAAAGATCATAAAAAATGGGTGTTCTAGTAGGGAAAATGCCAGTGATATTTTTTTTCCCGTGTTTTGGTGAATGAGCATAAGTAGAAGGTAGAGTTAGAGTTGAATTGCCCGGTAGTCTAGCTCAGTCAAGTGCCTGTTGAATCCCCAACTAGTAGTAGTCTAGTCCCCCAACTAATATACGAGTAGTTGAACAAGTAGTTGTAGCCAGAGTCGAGTGAGTAGAACAAGAGCAGAGATAGGCAAGGTAAGAAAGAGAATCCCCTGTTCTAGTTCTAAAGTCAGCTGCTATCGGGTCTTTTCTCGTTTTAAGAAACTCGTGTTTTTTCATAGCATTGGTTGAGTGACTGAGCCAGTATTAGTTGACGGAGCAGAGGGTTATCCTGAGTTAGATGAGCCGAGAGTTCTCGTTGAATCCCCAACCAGTAGTCTAGCATCAAATTAGTGAGTGGCATTAAAGTAGAGTAGTGGTCGGTTCGGTAAGACCTATGCTTTGGTTGGTAACGTCACTTCTTGTGTCGGCTTTCATTTTGACTTGTGAGTTTCATTCTTAGTTTACGAGTGAAGAGTACATAGGCAAGTCCTATTTTCATAGTAAGTATAAGGCTATTCAGGTAGAAAATCACTTCTTGGGATTCCACTTAAACTGGGGATTTCACTCTAACAAGACTAGGAGCAGGCAATTCACTTACCACAGCACAAGCACCGCATGAAGAAAACATAGGACTTGGTAACAACTACCTAACACCGAAGACAGGAACTAACTTATGCCATGAAGACAACACAGGTGCTCTTTCTCGCCTACCTCCTTAACAGCTCTACAACTTACTATAGGGCCTCACCTCTGGCTAACAAACTTGGATTCTTTAGAGAATTTCATTAGGTTTGACTCGGAACATTCCACTTCTGATGCTGACTCAGATCCTTCTCCTTATTCTTATGGAACACTACTTTCAACTGTGACTTTCTTTCTTTTCTTCCTGCTTCAAAGCCTTTACTTGACCCTGATATAGAGTTATAGGCTTTCCTCGCACCTACTGAGTAGCCAACTAATATGTATTCTGATTTAAGGGTTGGATAACAACTCTGGTTGGTAATGTCACTTTTACCTTACTTTAGTTTCAGAAGCAGCTTTTTCAATAGAATGCCCAGCTCCAGTAGAAGAGGCCTCTATTTCTGCAAGGGAGAGAACAATTCTCAGTACTTCCTGCTTCTAAGCGTGCATCTGATCTGGTCGATTCCACTCGCAAAGTTAACTTTAGCTACTACGGATAAAATGTTTATACTTAGCAATAGGGAAGGTATCAAACTAAAGAAGAGGATTGAGCTCATATGACCCAATTGAATAGAACTGAAGTAAGACATATAAGAATGGAATTGAGGAGCACTGGGTGGGCTAGTGACTTTGCATTCAACCACTAGGGGTGAGTTCGCCCTTGTGCTAATTAATGCTTATGGGTGTTTCGGGGAACAAGCATATACTGTCGACTCTAACAATTGACTACTTGCTTCAACAATTATTTTGTTGTTGACGGATAAGAAACATCAAAAAAGGATTGCAACTACCGGGTGTGGGGAGTTAAGTCTCTTCTTTAATTCCTCATGGGCAAGGGTGAAGAAGAAAGTATCGGCTTTGAGATGTGGTCTAGGTCTACTTCATATTAAGTCTTTTTCTGTTCTTGTTTAATCATATAGCTTGTTCGCAGCAAGGAAAGAAGTTTAGGCCTCTATAATAAGTTTCAGATGCTAGTGTTATATCAACTGGAATTACAGAATTGAACTCACAAATAGGAATTTCAACTTATCTTCTCACCGACGCACTGAGTCTTGTTGCAACTGTTCGAGGAACCCTGGAATTGAATCTCTCTCGCCAACTACTCGAATGGAATCTCTATTTAACCCCCAGATTACTAAAAACAAATCTATACCCGCTAACTAACTCCTGTATATACTTGTTATCCTCTTTTGCCGACCTATACTTGATGGGGATATAAAGAGGAATAACCTTTGTATAGGAACAAATACTAGAAGACCATAATACGTAGCGGAATAAAATGGAAACACAATCAAACAAAACACCAAGATATACGTGGAAAACCCCTTCAATGTGAAGGGTAAAAACCACGGGGCAAACTAGAGATAATCCACTATGAGAATAATGAATATACAAATCTCAATCTCTTGCCCAAAACCCTAGCAACAACCACAAGAGAATAACTGGGATATAAGGATTACATTACTGCCCACAATATCTAAAACCTCCCCAAGTAATCACAGCAAGAGTCTACTGTAGATTTGATCTAACCTGAGATGAGAACACTGCTAGAAGATTGATAACAGTCTCTCTGCGTTGTCCTTGTCTTCTTCCCTTTCTTTCTTTTGTTTTTCTGCCTTGTTCTTCTCTCTTTGTTGCTACGAGAATGTCAACGTTGTTGCCCACGTTGCTGCCTTTTTCTGCCTTTTTTCTACTTCTAAAACGCAGCCCCCACACCCCCCTTATATTGATCTAGGGTTAGGTCAAAGGGGTGTGGGTTATGGGCTGATAAAGCCCACCATAGGCTGAACCCACTTTGGGCTGCCAGCCCAACAACCTCCCCCTTCAGCCCATAAGGGAGGCTGTCCCATGACTCCTCGATGTGAAGTCATGCCGACCAATTGTCGGCATATCTCCTGTCTTTCTTTTGGTAAGGTCTTCGTCAACATGTCTGCTCCGTTGTCATCTGTATGAATTTTCTGAAGCTGCAACTGCTTCTCTTCAAATACATTTCGAATCCAGTGGTATCTAACATCTATATGCTTTGACTTGGAATGAAACATTGGGTTCTTACACAAATGGATGGCACTTTGGCTGTCACAATGCACCACATAATTTTCCTGTTTCAGCCCCAATTCTTGTAAGAATTTTTTCATCCATAACATTTCTTTGCATACCTCTGTAGCAGCAATATATTCTGCCTCTGTGGTGGAGAGAGCAATACACATGTGTAACTTGGATTGCCATGACATAGCTCCCCCTGCAAAAGTAAGTACACAACCTGAAGTGGACTTCCTCATATCTATATCTCTTGCCATATTTGCATCTGTGTAACCTATCAACATAGGTGGTCCACCTCCAAAGCTTAAATAAACCTTAGAGCTCCCTCTGAGATATCTAAAAATCCACTTCACTGCTGCCCAGTGCTCTTTGCCTGGATTTGCAAGAAATCTGCTAGTAACACCCACTGCATATACGATGTCTGGCCTCGTACATACCATTGCATACATTAAACTTCCAACTGCTGAAGCATAAGGAACCTTTTGCATTTTCTCCTTCTCCTCATCACTTGACGGACTCTATTCCGAGCACAACTTGAAGTGACCTGCAAGAGGAGAACCAACTGGTTTTGCATTGCTCATACTGAATCTTTCCGATACCTTCTCGATGTATTTCTTCTGTGACAACCAAATCTTCTTGTTTTTCCTGTCACGAGAAATCTGCATGCCTAGTATTTGCTTTGCTGGCCCCATGTCCTTCATTGCCAAAGACTCACTCAGTTCCTTCTTCAACCTGTCAATTTTAGACATATCTTTCCCAAGAATAAGCATGTCATCAACATAAAGTAAGAGAATAATAAAATCCTCACCAAACCATTTGATGTACACACAATGATCTGAAGCCGTTCTTTTATATCCATTTTCTGCCATAAATGAATCAAACTTTCTGTACCACTGTCTTGGAGCTTGCTTTGGCCCATACAAGCTCTTCTTCAACTTGCAGACAAAATTATCTTTACCTTTGACTTTGAAGCCTTCTGGTTGCTCTATATAAATTTTCTCCTCCAAATCACCATGAAGGAAAGCTGTCTTCACATCTAATTGCTCAACCTCCAAGTCCCCGGCTAGCAAAGAATACCAAGAGCAACACCTAATAGAAGACATTTTAACAACAGAGAAAATATCTCTTCAAAGTCAATACCTTTCTTTTGACCAAAGCCTTTTCACAACCAATCTAGCTTTGTATTTTTTAGTTGAGAACAATATTCTTGAGTTTTCAACCTAAAAAACCCACTTGTTCTTCAAGGCCTTCATTCCATTTTATAGCAGCACCAAATCATAAGTGTGGTTCTTCCAAGAGCATCCATCTCTTCCAAAGATAGCAACTAACCATTTTCTTTTTCGCTTCACTATCAACTACTTCCTAGTAACTCTCTGGTTCACTCAGATCGTAAGCATCACATACTCATCTGTAGAGTATCTTCTAGAAGGTTGACGTTGTTAGAAGATCTTCTCAACTAAGGTTCTGGGGAACTTGCTCTCCTACTTCTTCTTGCTCAACATGTCCCTGTGTAAATCAACATCAAGCTCTACACTATTTTCCCTGCACATCTCCCCATCACCCCGATATACTTTGGAGGAATAATTGGGTCACAATCTGCTAATCTTTTCTGCAGAAGTCTTTGGTGCCTTCTTCTTCAAATCCTCAAAGGTTTGATCCTCAAAGAAGACCACATCTCAAGCCTCGAACACCTACTTTTTTCGGATCCCAAAGCTCAGAACCAAACCGATCATGTGAGTAACCAAGAAAAATACATTCTTTAGACTTACCATCCAGCTTGGACCTCTCATTATCTGGAACATGTGCAAATGCACGACAACCAAACACTCTCAAATGCCTGTAGGAAACATCTTTCCCTGACCATACATGCTTTGCAACATCACCATCTAGGGCTATACATGGTGATAAGTTGATCACATCAACTGCAGTCCTTAAAGCCTCATCCCAAAACCTTTTAGGTAGCTTGGCCTGTGAAAGCATACATATGATCTTTTCCATGATGGTGCAGTTCATCCTCTTTGCAATTGCATTATGCTGAGGTGTACCAGGAACTGTCATCTCATGTTGGATCCCATGTGACCTGCAATAGTCATTAAACAATCCCATATACTCATCACCATTATCTGATCTTATGCATTTCAATTTCCTTTTTGTCTCCCTTTCAACCCTGGCATGAAACTCTTTGAAGACATTAATAACCTGATCTTTGGTCTTCAAAGCATAAGCCCAAACTTTCCTGGAAAAATCATCTATAAAAGTGACAAAATAAAGTGCACCACTTATACCAAGAACATCAACAGATCCACCAGAGTTTTTGTCCTCAAAGGACCACATACATCTCAGATAAACACGGTCTAAGACATGCATTTTTCTAGACAAAGCAAAGACTAGTAAATGAAACTCTATGTTGTTTACCAAACAATCAATACAAGGGTTCAGATGATGTATACCTCGAGATCCGGCAATACCTCTCTCTTGGAAAGAGCTTGCAGCCCTTTCTCGCTCATGTGTCCCAATCGCTTATGCCACAACTCCATATCAAGTCTTTTTCTCAGAGTATTTAATTGCCACCATAAGCTTTAGCTCGCAACCCTGCAACAAAGTATGACATTTCTTTCCACTAGCTATAACAAGAGAACCCTTACTGAGCTTCCATTAGCTTTTGTGAAATCTGCTTTCATACTCTTCATCATCTAGTCTTCCAACTGAAATTAAATTCAGCCTCAAGTCAACCACATGCCTCACATCCTTAAGTATCAACTTGCAGCCAAGGTTGGTCTTTAAATGGATATCACCCATGCCAATGATGTCTGTTGTGCCATAGTTGCCCATCTTGACAACACCAAAGTTTCCAGACCTGTATGTAGCAAAAAACTCCCTCCGTGGTGTAGCATGATAAGAAGCACCTGTGTCAATCACCCACTCAAGATCCTGACACACAAAAAAAAAATATCATCAGAAGGAGATAAAATCAAATAATCACCACCCTGCATTGTAGTTGTAGTATTATCCTTTGACTCTGTAGACTCCACTTCTTTTCCCTTTTTCTTGTTCTTCTTAGGTTGCTTACATTGGTTCTTGTAATGTCCTTTCTCACCACAGTTATAGCAAACACTATCTTTTCTTGATCTTGACTTGCTCCTACCCATACGTGAACTGCTTCTAGACTTTGACCTTCCTCTGTTCTCTGAGATAAGTGCTTGTGAATCATTCTGAGATGTTGCCGAACTCTTTCTTCTCAACTCCTCATTCAACAAACTGCTTGTTACTTGACTCATAGTGACAATACCATCTGGCGTAGAATTACTAAGGGAAACCACCAATGTCTCCCAACTTTCTGGTAATGAACTGAGAAGTAACAATGCTTGCAACTCATCATCAAGAGACATTTTCATAGATGATAACTGGTTAGTAATACTCTGCATTTCATTCAAATGCTCAGCAATAGAAGCACCCTCTCTATATTTTAGGTTCATAAGTTTTCTGATAAAAAAAACTTTGTTGCCAGCTGTTTTTCTTTCATAGAGACTTTCCAATTTTTTCCAAAGAGAATATACAGAAATTTCGGTAGAAACATGGTGAAAGACACTATCATCAAGCCACTGTCTAATAAACCCAATTGTTTTTCGATCTAACCTCTTCCACTCATCATCTGTCATAGTTGTAGGTTTTGCACTATCCCCCTACAAAGGTCTATACAAATCTTTGCAATACAAGAGATCTTTCATTCTTAGTTTCCATATCATCCAATTGTTTCTATTCAAACTAATCATGCGAGAAACATTACTGGCCTCCATGTTCAAATACAAAAATTAAATCACCAAAACCCTGCTCTGATACTAGTTGATGGGAATATAAAGAGGAATAACCTTTGTATAGGAATAAATACTAGAAGATCATAATACGCAACGGAATAAAATGGAAACACAATCAAACAAAACACCAAGATATACGTGGAAAACCCCTTTAATGTGAAGGGTAAAAACTACGGGGCAAACTAGAGATAATCCACTATGAGAATAATGAATATACAAATCTCAATCTCTTGCCCAAAACCCTAGCAACAACCACAAGAGAATAACTGGGATATAAGGATTACGTCACTACCCACAATATCTAAAACCTCCCCAAGTAATCACAGTAAGAGTCTACTGTAGATTTGATCTAACCTGAGATGAGAACACTGCTAGATGATTGAGAACAGTCTCTCTGTGTTGTCCTTATCTTCTTCCCTTCTTTCTCTTGTTTTTCTGCCTTGTTCTTCTCTTTGTTGCTACGAGGATGTCAACGTTGCTGTCTTTTTCTACTTTAAAACGCAATCCCCACACCCCCCTTATATTAATCTAGGGTTAGGTCAAAGGGGTGTGGGTTGTGGGCTGATAAAGCCCACAATGGGCTGAACCCACAGCCCAACAATACTTGAATAAGAAAACAGGAGATTTCACTCAAACTTAAATTTCTTCATTCACGTTAGCATCCTGAACTCTAGTTGAAGATCCTGATCCAGCTTTGAATCTATATTAAACTCCCTTCCCTTTAGCGAGCGGAACTCTCTTCTTTAGAAATAAACTAATAGCTTTCCCCCTTGCTTAAAAACTCACATATTATATTTCACTGGCACTGCTCCTACTGTTGAAATAGCGTATTCTCCTTCAACTTCTTATTCTGCTTCAAATCAATAGGAATCCGCTTCAAAGCCTGTACCCCAAAAAGGAGTTGCTTGCCCTTATGTAAAAGGAGTTAGTTGGCTTACTAGAGATCTGGAGTAGAGGCCGAAGAAAGGACTTGGTAAGGGCACCGAACTAACAAACATTATGTGTTCTATCCCGATTCTTGCTTTATATGCCGCTGCTTGTTTGTTTCTTCCTCTCTCTTCTTTAGTAGTATATGCTTGGCCTCGAGTTTCATAAGACTTACTCGCTCACAAGGAACCTAGACTCTCTTCTTGCTTCTTTATTACACGTGCCTCTCCTCTTCAATTCTGTTTATGTTCTACAAATCAGTGTCATCTACAAATAGTAACCTGCAGGTTATGAAAGCTGGATCATCAATCAGGGTGTGGGGTGCTCTAAAGTCAATGACAGGCGGGTTGATAGGATCTGAACATCAGAACAAGAGAAGTTGGTAACTTGACTGATTGTCCCGAGGAAGGAAGATCATCTAGCTAATCTCACTCTGGCAACCGAGCACATAGCAAGTAATAAAGTAACTATAAGCGGGTAACAATAGTCTACTTCCGTATCGTATCCTTCTGCTCTAGTTGAATCCTGAGTTGAGAAGGCTTAATAGTAAGGCTTTGTTGGGTCAGAAAGGGAAGTTTAGTCTTCAGTAGTCCTGGGGCGAGTAGAGAACTTCTTCAGCTCCTGTTAGCTGAAAGTAAGGAGTTATTAAGAGTTCAGAGCACCAAGCAACTTAAGATGTAGCTGGATCAAAATCATAGGATTGAGCTCGAGAGTGAAATTCCAATTCATGAGTCTCTTCAGAAATAAGTCACACGAGGGTGAGGAATCTTCCCTATTTTTATACTAGAGGTTAACAATTCAATTCTTGATGCAAGCAAGGGAGGATACAAGTGTACGATAACCAGACGCAGGGCAGGAACTAGCTCAGGATCAGATTCAGCAGATGCTTTATCAAGGTCCGGGTTAAGGTAAGAAGAAATTCCATGCTTTGAAGCTAATACAGTTCGAGTTGAAAGATCAAGATCAGTGCCAAAGTAAGCAGCAGTTCGAGTTAAGTCTAGGAAAGTTGCGCGGGAAGGCGGATCCTCTGAACTAGCAACTGAAGAAGCGGAAGAAAAGAAGGCAGATGGGGTAGGTGCATCCCCTGTTCCAGTTCTAAAGTAGGGTGTTGGTGCAAAGTGAATGTCTACAAGATCATAACAAGTGCTTTCTTCGACCCTAAAGATGTTAGGAATTAATTCATTTCTTGAACCGGGAAGGGAAGTAGATAGATATTTTCCCAAAAAACATAATAAGTTGTTAAATAGTTCATTTCTTCCTATATTCCTTATGGCCTAAACTAGCATATCTTAACCTCTGCTCTGATTCTTGAGTAGTAGTGCCAATTCTAGTTTACAGTGGAGAATTACCAGCCCCAGTGCCAGCCCTTGTAGTATAAAAAGGCGAAGAGAGAAAGAATAAAATAAGGTATACCGACCGAGTATAATTATCAGAGTTGCGGTAAGTCAACTATATTCTTAAAGGAATAAGCACTAGATGGGTTAAGAGCAACCAAGCAGACAAGCGAGGATAAGGAGTCAGAGTACTGTAAGTTCTAGGAGTTTCGTTTAGTTGTTTAAATTCCTAGATCATAGGCGGGTGGAAGAGATTCCATTAATGATTTTACTGCAATTAGATCCTTATAGACTCAACCTTACATTAATTCAGGAA
This sequence comes from Musa schizocarpa, assembly GCA_900464855.2. Classification (NCBI taxonomy): domain Eukaryota; kingdom Viridiplantae; phylum Streptophyta; class Magnoliopsida; order Zingiberales; family Musaceae; genus Musa; species Musa schizocarpa. Next base: position 16,987,784 of record LS990920.1, read on the forward strand.
GCAAGGGAGCAAGCCAAGAAAGAACCTCGTAGCCAAGAACGAATCTTGCAACTTGAACTCGAGCGGAACCTATATCCTCTACAGTTATTGACTTAGAGCCAAGGACTTATCTCGTCGACTCTCTTGCATCACATCTAAGATCTTATTAATATTACTTTGATCTATATCCAACACACACCTTTATCTATTCCTTATCTTAAAGAGAAAGAGACGAGCTGGAAACTCATGAGATACCTTAGAATTACCCACATCCTTAATAGCGGCACATATCTCTATTAGACTAGGTGCCCAACCCATATCTACCTCCTGAACAGCTTCCCTGGCCTCTACTTCTTACTAAACTACTGCCCTTGGTTACAAAGATCTATCAGACCTAGCTCATTCTGATGTTTCTTACCTCCAAGTGCAATTCTGACTTTATTTCTTTAAACACATTGTGAAGTGACTTTCTGACTTTAGAGGCAAATTCCTACTATCGAGAAGGACCTTTACATCCAGAGTAGTTGCTAATTCTTATATCGGATCTAGGCCTTGTTGCTTGCTGAGTGTGACCTTAGGGCGTGAGGGAAGGTTTCATCCCCTGTTTCTAGTTACATTATTGGTAGCACTGGTTAAGATCCCTTGCCAACAACAGTAGCATTCCATTCTTCGGCTTCATATCCCCGGATCCTTACTCTGTTTCTGCAAGTGTTTAGTCTGCTTTTTGTCCCATCTGATTCTCTTTCAATTGCATCCGCTAAAGAATATCTTCCTTCTTTAAGAGTTAGATGCTCCTATTAAGAGTTATATGCTCCTAATTAAATTAGCCTAAATTGGGACTCTGGGCCAAGCTACTACTACTCGGCTCGGGATTAAACAAGAACTGAGACTGCTACTTGGATCTAGCTGATTCTTTCGTTGCCAACTCCTTTACTTTAGCGCCTTAATAGCTGCGTGGGCAGTATAGAAAAGACATTAAACATTCAATTCTTCACTATTAAGTATAGGTAGGGTAGGAAAGGGCAAAGCCTGATTAATCGCTTGAAATGCCTAGCTAACTATAGCATCGATGAAGAAAGAAAAAGCCTAAACCACACTTAAGCATCTTCTCTTTCCTTATCTAAGCCAAGCTAACAAACTCAAGCATCTTATTAGATTAAATAAGTGATAGGACAACCTTTCCGAGTTATCTAACTTCCACAAGTAATGGAGCGCTTACGGAGTTCGTTCATTGTTTGCTTGCCTGCTTCCTATCTGACCTATCACTGACCTATCAATCAAAGATAGTTCAATGCTATAGTGTGGTGCGAGTGATACGAGCTTGACTGTCACTCCGAGACAATAGTTATCCTTCTTGGCCCTTCATACTAATCATACAAGAGATGAACGTGGTTATAAAGATGGCACATTGATCTTATGTACCGAAATGGACCCTGGTAGGCTAAACTGGCAAGAGATAGCAGTCGTCACCTTAAAGCTCTCATCGGAGGAGTTAAAGAGTTAGTCTAGTATAGGAGTTAAAGAGTCAAGTAGTAAATAGAGAAGTTAACCGCCGCTAATAAGGAAGGGAAGGTATAAAACAGAGGATAAGAATTCTGGTATAGGAGCCATAACAGTATTAGTTGACTATGGTAGAGGAGAAGGAGTGAAAAGAGATGGATTTGACTACTTAGTTCCGTTCAGACTAGTTGCATTCCGACTTCCCTTGACACTCTACCCACCTAGTAGTAGCTTGCCTATTTACTATGCGTTTTCAGAATTAAGTTAGATGAGCAAGAGGAGAGGGATAGTAGCAAGAGTTATAGGATAAGAAAGAAGGAGATATAATGGAGTTTCAAGTAGTAGTCCAGGTTGCCAGCCCAGAAGAAATACTAGTTGTAGTCTAGACTTACCGCAATTTGTACACTGGTACCTGAGTAAGGAGTTCAACTTGTCTAGTAATGCTGATATGTAATTCAAGTAGTACTGCCCTTAAATTAATGGGTCTAGTTTCATCCCTAGTTCCTGTTCAAGTGTCAGCTGCAGTTTTAGTTTCGGTTGGAAATGAATAAAGTATTTGCTTTGAGGTGAGGTCAATTCTGCACGTCAATTATGAGCCAGAGGTAGATGAGAGTCCTGTGCCAACACCAGACTTGAGAACGGAAACTGCTTATCCTCTCTATCCGATCTCACCAACTAATAAGGATTCTTCACCAACACCTGATCCAGCAGATGATCTTGATCCAGCAGATGATCAACGAGACTAAAACTTTACTTCCTGCTTCGTAAGCTTATTACTTAAAAACGGAAACCCTTCCACTCAATTCTTAAAGGAAGGAGTGCGAGTGCTAGGTTGGTGGGCTACTAGTAGTTCAATGCTAGCTATCCATCCTGAGTTGTGGAATCCGAGGAGTATAGAGTTGTACTAGAGCTACTCTTATAGTAAGTTGAAGAATAAAGTACTGTACTGGCTGTGATACCGAAGCATGTCAGAATAAATTTAGGTGAGCCGAGCCAAGTACCTTCTCCAAACCTCGCTGAGCTAGAGCACCAACACTCGCTACTTTATATTACAATTAAACTCAACTTGAATAACTTACCTCGAATAGCAATAAGTAGATTACACTCGCACAGGACCAGCCTCCGATCCCGATGATAAGCTCACTATCCTTTTCTCTTTATAAATAATAAGATAGAATTTAGAGAGGATAGAGGTTCAGGTGCCCTTGTATCTTAGTCAACAAGTCGAGTTGGGGTGCTCCTACATCTGCTAGTTTAGAATCTCTTGGGGGGTCTTCTTCAATTCCATTTATGTTCTACTTGTATCCTAGTTTATGTTCTACTTGTATCCTATAATAATAAGATAGAATTTAGATGGGAATGTTTGTAGGGAATTCGTGGGTAATGTTATTATTGGAAAATGAACACAGGGCTTAGCTTCAACTCGGGATGAAACTAATTCAACTAGTCAATAAAGGAATGAAACCAGTCCCAATAGAAGCTCCATAGTGGAAAGGTTAAGTTCCAGGAAAATATCTAAGAGAAAGGGTGGCAGGGCCGCTAGTCAATTAGAGTAAGTAAACCAGCCTATCCTAGCCTAGTAACAAAGGGTAACTGCACTCTCATCTCAAAAGTTAGAATTTAACTAATAAGGTAGAGTTAAAGAATAGAACTAAGTAGTAACAGAATGAAACTATTGGTATTAATTCCCCACATCTAGTAGAAGACAAAGAATTTCACTCGAAAGTAATAATTCAACAACAAGGGAAGAAATAGAGGAAAGAGCGAGATCAGGCCTAATACATAATTCAGGTAAGAGAGCTATTGGTGCAAGTTAAATTCCTAGGTTTACTGCTTTCCTTGACTCGGACTCCAAGAGACTCTCAGTGAAGAACAAGAGAATAGAGTGGACTTAACACTGTCATAATCACCAGAGTCTAATGAAAAACAAATTATCTTTACGCTTCCCTTATATACAAGTTCTAAGTAGACACGGTGGAGGAAAACATAGGAGAACTTTCACTCTCCTTATATAGGAAAACAGAATTGGCTTGGCTGTTGCAAGAGGAGATGCCCTTATAGTAAGTTGGCTGAGTTAAATCTCTTATTTGAATTCTTTGTTGACTTCAGATCAACCGGTGCCTAGCCTAGTAAGTGTCCCTAGCTGGGCCGAAGGGAGTCATTCGTTGAGATCAATTCTGAAAGTGGTTTAGAGTTTCTAGTTTCATTCTTTGTTTCCTGGGGATGGGTTCTACTACTATTCAAGTTGTCTGCTTGTTTGCTCCTTCCTTCCTGCCTTTAAGAATATAGATTACTTACCAACAGAACTACCTATACACCTATACCTCTGACCTCTGGTAACTATTAATAGAATTCTTATCCTCCGTTTTATACCTTCCTATTCCTGTTCTTTGGTTCTTTGCCTTTGTAGTAGTTGGTAGTTGTGGCTGGGCTGTTGACTACTAGAGTTTCACTAGAGCTATCCGAGTTTGTCTACTTAAGGGAGTTGCTAATGTTAGCTTGGTGGATCATAAACTATTTAAAGTAAGTCATCAGCAAACGGTTCAATAAGCCTAGAATAAGCTTTATCTGATTCAAAAGAAAAAAAGGGAGATTAAGGGTGGAAATGGATTAAGGTAGGCATAGAAATTCTTATATGCTTGACTTGACAGTGATGCGCAAGACTCAATTAAGCGCTAAGTTTAGTTGTTGACTTTACTGGCGAAAAGGAGTAAGATTGGTTGTCAACAGCTAGAAGATATCGTGTATAGGACTATAAGAACTCCCTTATTGAGACTCCTTTACTGAGACCAGGGTTTACATCGCTAAGTAGTAATGAATCATGAGCCAGAGGGGTCTTTCTGAAATAAGAATAATATAGGAGTCGGTAAGAATAAGATAGGAGCCGGAGTCTTATACTCACCACATTCTGATTGGCCCCCACTATATGAGATATTCTATTTTCCTTAATAATAACATATATTTTGATAGCTATTTTCTTTTACTAAACTGCTACTGTGTTAGTATATGATAAAGATATCTTTTTTTTCACTTATTTTGTATTTCTTTTATTTTTACTTTATTTTATGAGTTGAAAGGGGCTAAGTATGTTAACCAACTGACCCTACCCTCTATAGGAATGAAAACAAGCCTACCCTACCTGAGTAACTGAAGTAAACTACCCTCGCCTCAAAGCCTTTGCGTTCTGCATTTCCAACCGATACTCCCTAATTTACTACCCCATACAGGCGAAAACAAGACTCGTTTATAACTCTCAAAACCGAACTTTCAATCTTTAATAATGGGCGCCATCTCAAGTTGCCAGAGTATAGGTATACCAAATTCGACGAGGGACTCCACTAATACAAGGGAGAAGAATACTACTTTGAATAAGGGATAAGAAAAGAATACTATAAAAGATTACTAATCGACGAGCTAAAGCGCTAAAGGGCCACTAGTCAATTGAAGGAATAAAACATCAACAAGCCAAGCACCCGACCCTAACTAACTTTCTGATCCTGGCTCAGCTCAGATCCAACTCCTGTTCCAATTCGAGTTCTTGTTTTATACCGGTAGTACTGTTTGAGTTAAGTGATAGTCTTCATCCCTAGTTTCATCCTAGTCTCCAATCCAAGAGAAGTATCCGGGTCTGAGGAAAGGAAACGTAAATAAGTAAACATAGGACTTGGTAATAACTACAGCTAACATGTTAATGGAGTTCCTGACTCTCTATGCCTTCGGGTGTGAGGAAAGCCTATAACTCTCTCTTAGGTGTTCTTGTTTCATCCCTTATGTCAGTTGCCAGAGGATAGGATTAAGTGCTTGTGTTAAGCTATGATAAAATAGAGAAGTTGTTGTTTTCGTTTCTATGCTTGTGTAGTAGTTACTAGTCAGACTTGCTTTAGACTGTGACTATATACTTAGTTGAGCTAAAACTATTGGTCTTCAAGGGGCCAAGTCACTACTTTCTTTCTTTTGGGAGTTAATTACTAGGGAGTTAAGGAGAAAGAGTTCAAAGAGCATAAGTTCAAGTGCTTACTGGGGATAGGATCTAATCAAACAAGTAATAGTCTAAAGAGTAGAGTAGAGTTGACTTTAAGAAATTGGGGATTTTATTTTTTGTTCTTCTGCTACGCATGTGATGTCACTCCTAGATTTCTCTACACTAATAAGAGCCAATGAGAGATTATTTGGTAGAGATCTATGTTGAATCTTAGATTTTGATGATGAAATCAATTGGTAAATTATTTGACCTAATCTGTGTTAAGATAAGTGTGTAGGATTAACTGCGATAGCAGTAAGACGTAAAGTAGATGATGAGCAAGAATCGAAGATTCGGATGATGTACCGGGAGCTCGCCGAGAGCTCATCTAAAGATCGCCGAAAGTTCGTCGGAAGATCGCCAAGAGTTCATCGCTTGAAGCTCGTTAGAAGATTGTCGAAAGCTCGTCGGAAGATCACCAAGAGTTCGTTAAGAGTTCGCTGGAAGTACGCCGGAAGACCCACCAAGAAGTTTGCTGGAAGATCGTCGATAGAAATTGACATACCGGACTAATCGATTGCTTTAATCGTAGTTAGTACATTAGTTGAGTTAGGATTGGGATATAATCCCACTAACTCATATAGGGACTAATTGGGCCCTTAACATGGCTGAATTAGGTCGGATTGAATAGCCCATTCAACACCTGAAAACATGGTTGGCGGTGGCACCGCTTAGGACTCGGTCTCCTAAGAGTTCTAGACGGTGGTACTGTCCTTATCAGGTGGTGGTACCGCTGATAGTTAATGTTGTCAAGCGGTGGTACTATTGATAGTTAATGCTGTCAAGCGGTGGTACCGCCATTGTCAAGTGGTGGTATCGCTAGAGCACAATCTTTAAGCCCTGTCAAGTGGTGGTACCGCCTAGTGTCAAGTGTTAGGTAATGGTACTGCCCAATAATGGCAATGGTACCACCAGTGCCACGAAAATAAGGGATTTTATAATTCTTGACTCCAATTCAGAAGCCAATTGGGGGTTATAAATACCCCACCCTTTTATGCATGAAAGAGCACGAAAGCATTGGCATAATCTTAAATTCTTGAGTGTTAAAGTGTTGCAAAAGTGCCAGAGTCCTTCTCCTCCCTTTCTAAGTATTGAGATCATTCAAGAGAGATGTGAGACTTGTAAGGATTCTCTCCTAAACTCCTGAAAAGGAGAAAGCACTGTAAAGAGGTGATTGGTCATCGTCTATTGAAGGAAGGTCATTAGTGGACGCTAGTGACCTCGACGAAGGAGGAATCCAAAAGTGGATGTAGGTTATAATGACCAAACCACTCTAAATTCTAGGTTGCTTTTTTATTTGTGAAATTTACATTATTGTAAACCTCCTTAATTTTCTCTTTGCACTTTTATGAAAGCTTTCAAGTTCAATTTTTCTTCAAAATGGATCGAATCGAAACAAATATTTTCTAGAATCGGATTTAATCGGGAAAGTTTTCCACTGCACTAATTCACCCCCCCCCTCTTAGTGCACTCTTGATCCTAAAAATTGGTATCAGAGCAAGGTTCACTCTTATTTGGTTTGAAACCTAAGAGAGATGGCATTTGCCGACAACCAAGAGGGTCATTCAATCACACATACGTCCATGTTCAATGGGATGGATTACACATATTGGAAGACTAGAATGAGGATCTTCCTAATTTCAATGGATTTCAAATTATGAAATATTGTAGAAAATGAGTTTCAAATGTTTTATCTTCTAATGAACAATTGGAATGAGTTTGAGAAGAAGACTTTCACTTTAAACGCCAAGGCTATGAATGCCTTATTTTGTGCTTTAGATAAAAACGAATTCAATCAAGTATCTATTTGTGAAACCACTTTTGATATATGGCACATACTCGAAGTAACTCATGAAGACACTATTAGAGTGAAGGAGTCAAAAATTAATCTTTTAGTATATACTTATGAGTTGTTTCGGATGAAACCGAGTGAGATATTGGAGACATGTATACCCGATTTACGGATGTTGTCAATGGTCTATAAGGACTTGGTAAAAGTTTCTCAGATTTTGAACTTGTTAATAAAATCTTAAGATCCCTTCCAAAGAGTTGGGATCCTAAAGTAACGGTCATTCAAGAGGCCAAAGATTTAAATAATTTTCCTCTCGAAGAACTAATCGAGTCACTAATGACCTATGAGATGATTTGTAATGCTCATAAAGAGCTTAAGAATAACGTTCCAAAAAACAGGAAGGATATGACACTAAGAACTTAAGAAGACCACTTGAGAGAAAATTCAAGTGATGAGGACTTTGATGATGACATGACACTCTTAACAAGAAAGTTTAAAAAATTTATAAAAGAGAATAAATTTAGAAATGACACTAAAAATAAATTTGAACAAAAAAAAGAACAAGTTATATGCTACGAATGCAAGAAGCCGAGACATTTCAAAATTGAATGTCCCCAAGCAAAGAAGAAACAACCAAACAAGAAAAAGGCTCTTAAAGCAATGTGGGATGACTCAAGTATATCTGAAGAAGAGGAGCAAACCAATACCAAGCAAGTTGCTCACTATGTGCTAATGACCATTGGAGATGAGGTAAGCAGTTCATTAGATGCAAATTTATCTTTTGAGGAATTACTAAGTGTTTTTATGATTTATTCGATGAATGTAAATTAGTTAGTAAAAAATATAAATTGTTAAAAAAGGAGTATGCTTCTCTTATTAGTGATTATGATAGACTAAAAATTAAGCATGATGATAGTTTAGCTCCTTGCACAAAATGCCATGAACTAGAAACACTTAAAAAGGAAAATTCACAACTACATGAAACCTTAGAAAAATTTAAAATAGGTAGCAAATCCTTAAACATGATTCTTGTAAGTAAAAATCATATTCATAGAAGAGATGGAATCGGCTTCATGAGTAACACTCATAAAAATCCAACCATCTTTGATAAAGGCCATACTTTACATGTTTCACCCCGAAACAAATGGAACTTTTATTGCAAACTTGGACACGCTACTTATCAATATCCATTTAAGAAGTATATTCCACACAAATTGATTTAGGTTCCTAAAGAAACCATAATGAACTCCATGCAAAATAAGTTAAGCTGATCGATTTTTGAGGCACCCAAGGTCAAATGGGTACCTAAAAATCATCCATTTTTGTAGAAATGTTTACCATCATAAGCTAGGAGCAAGAGATGGTAACTTGATAGTAGATACTCAAGGCATAAAACCGAAGATCCATCTCAATTCTCTAAGCTCACTAGCCTAGACGAAGGATATGTCACATTTGGAGATAATAACAATGATAAAATCATTGGCAAAGGAACTATAGGTAACACGTCCAACTTTTTATTTAAGATGTGTTGTTAGTTGATGGCTTAAAGCATAATCGTTTGAGCATTAGTTAAATGTGTGATAAAGGATACATCATTAGATTTGAATCCAATGCTTGTATTATTGAAAAACCATACAAAAACACATCTATGATTACTCTAAAATAAAATAATGTATACACTATCGACATTAATGATCTTTGTAATGAAATGTATTTTTCGGGTTTAAATGATGATGCTTAGCTTTGGCATAGGAGATTAGGTCATGCTAGTATGAAACTAATATCTCAAATCTCATCCAAAGAACTTGTAAGAGGAATTCCTTACATTAAGTTCGTTAAGACAATGTGTGTGATGCATGTCAACTAGGAAAATAAATAAAAAGTAGTTTCAAATCAAAAAACCAAATAAGTACCTCTAGACCATTGCAATTGATCCATATGGACTTGTTTGGACCAATTACTACATCAAGCCTAGGAGGTAGCAAATACGCCTTTTTCATCGTGGATGATTATAGTAGATATACTTGGACATACTTCTTGGCACATAAAAATGACTGCTTTAGGTATTTTTCTAAGTTTTGTAAACTTGTTCAAAATGAAAATAGTTTTATGATTACATTAATTCGAAGTGATCACGGTGGTGAATTTCAAAACCGTGATTTTCAAGAATTTTGTGAATCTAATGGATACAACCACAATTTCTTTACTCCAAGAAATCCTCAACAAAATGGAGTAGTAAAAAGAAAAAATAGAAACTTACAAGAAATGATAAAAACTATGTTAAACGAACATAGCCTACCCAAATATTTTTGTGTCGAAGCCATAAATACAACATGCTATGTCATGAATAGGGTTCTAGTGAGACCATTACTTTCCAAAACTCCTTATGAGTTATGGAACAACAAAAAACCCAACATTTCATATTTTAAAGTTTTTAGTTGTAAATGTTTTATCTTGAATGAAAAAGATACCTTAGGAAAGTTTGATGCAAAATTGGATGAAGAAATTTTTTTTGGCTATTCTTCTATTTCTAAGGCCTTTCGTATTTTTAATAAAAGAACATTGGTTATAGAAGAGTTCATTCATGTTGTTTTTAATGAAGCTTCCAAAGTTAAGAAAAATGATCTTGATGATGATGTTAATTTTGATGCTTTGAATTTAAATGAAACCCTTTCTCCATCTAGCAACTTGGATGCATCTTCTTTCGAAACATCCTTACCTAGGGAATGGAAGTATGTAGATGCTCATCCTAAGGAGCTAATCATAGGAGACATAACAAAAGAGGTTCAAACTCATTCTTCTCTTAAGAATTTTTGTGCCAACATCGCTTTTCTCTCCTAAATTGAACTTAAATGCATTGATGAGGCCTTGAAAGATGATTCATGGGTTATCGCATGCAAGAAGAGTTGAATCAATCTGAGAGAAATGAGGTGTGGAAGCTTGTTCCAAGACCAAATGACCATTTAGTTATTGGTACTAAATGGGTCTTTAGAAACAAGTAAGATGAACTTGGTATCATGATTAGTAATAAGGCTAGATTAGTGGCCAAGGGTTTCAATCAAGAAGAAGGTATCGATTATAAAAAAATCTTCGCTCCTGTGGCACAATTAGAAGCCATAAGGATGCTCCTTGCCTATGCTAGTAGTAACAATTTTAAGTTATTTCAAATGGATGTTAAAAGTGCTTTTCTTAATGGCCTTATTTTCAAAAAAGTTTATGTTGAACAGCCTCCCGGATTTGAGAATGATAATTTTCTTAATCATGTGTTTAAATTGACTAAAGCTCTCTATGGATTGAAACAAGCCCCAAGGGCTTGGTATGAGAGACTTAGCTCCTTTCTTATTCAAAGTAATTTTTCTAAAGGCAAGGTCAATACTACATTGTTTATTAAAAATTTTAAAAATAATTTTTTTATTATTCAAATTTATGTTAATGACATTATTTTTGGTTCCACAAATGAATCATTATGTGAATCATTTGCCAAAAGTATGAGTCAAGAGTTTGAAATGAGTCTAATAGATGAACTAATCTTCGTTTTAGGCTTACAAATCAAACAACTTAATAATGATATTTTTCTTAGCCAAACAAAATATACATTAGACTTGCTAAAACGGTTTAATATGGATAGTTCAAAGGCTATCAACACTCCTATAAGTACCTCCACTAAGTTAGACGTTGAGGAAAGTGGAGAAAGCTTTGATAAAAAGCTTGTAGGGGTATGATAGTTAGTTTATTATATCTCACTATAACTAGACCAAACATCATGTTTAGCGTAAGACTTTATGCTAGGTTTCAATCTAATCCTAAACTATCTCATCTTAAAGCGATCAAAAGAATATTTAGATATCTTAAAGGAATCACAAATCTAGGGTTATGGTATCCAAAATATGAAAACTTTAAACTAATTACTTATGCTGATGTGGATTTTGCTGGATGTAAATTGGATAGAAAAAGCACATCTGGCATGTGTCAAATTTTAGGACACGCACTAGTCTCTTGGTCTTCTAAGAAATAGAACTTGGTTGCATTATCCACAACCGAAGCTGAATACATTGCAGCTAGTGCATGTTGTGCACAAGTTGTATGGATGAAAAATATAATGGAAGATTATAAAATTTATCTTAAGAATATTCCTATAAAATGTGATAATATAAGTGCAATATGTTTAACAAAAAATCATATTCAAAATGCTAGAACTAAACACATTGACATTAGGCATCACTTTATATGAGATCTTGTTAATAATCATGATGTAATCTTAGAGTTTATTGATACAAAATACTAATTAGCTGATATCTTTACAAAACCTTTAAATGAAGAATAATTTGATTTTATTAGAAGATAATTAGGAATGTTAAATTATCCGAATGCATGAATTTGTTGAATTTCATTTTCAGACTTTCTTAATTTTTTTTTCACTCACTTCACTCATGAACTACGCAATGAGTCATATGAATCTTATCATATGCATTTTGTTTAAGATGATTGCGTACAAATTTTATATGATGAATCACGAATTTTGGTATGAATTTTTATACGATGCAAATCTTTACACGATGAGCTTATGATCTGTAAATGAGTGTCCTTCACAATGATAGAAATATTGCAAGATGGAACCCCTTAATGTTAGCACCACAACACACCACAATCGGAGCAGTGCTCACTACCTATAGGCAGTAGCACCGTTAGTTGTCATGGGTGGTAGGCGGTAGCATCGCTCAGTTGGCGGTGCCACCACTCGCAACCTGCCTTTCATAAACAAGAAGTTAGGGTCGGCAATAGAGCCGACCCCAACCCAAACAACACCAAACTTCTTGAATCTCTTGCTCTCCCTCTAGCAACTCAAAGATCCCCACTTCCTCCTAAAACAAGGATCAATCTCCAACATCGTTTTGAAGATCACTAGAAAGAAAAACTACTAAGGTAAATCTCTAAACCAAATTGATTCCCCCTTTGTATTACTTATTTCTGTTCCTTATTTGTCTTCATAATTGTAGTCTCCATGAGTTCTAGAAGATCCTTTAGGGACAAATTATGACTCTTTACGTTTTGATTCTAATCAACATGTCCTTAAATTTTTATCCATAGAGTCTAGGAATATGTTCATAAGGGTAAATATATTGATTTAGAGGAATTAAGTGATTTAGAACCTATTCAATGGTTTGCTAATCTAGACATTCTCCCAATCCTTCAAATAAATGAACCCATCTATCATAGGCTTGTTAGGCTATTTTATAACAATTTACATGTAGATGAAAATGAAAAGGTATCTACCTATCTCTTAGGTCATCATATACCCATTACGAATAGCATGATTTGCAACCTCATAGGAATTACAGAAAAAGAAAAAGGTTGTTATTTTAGAGGATAATAGGATGAAGAATCAGTTGGGACTACTTATACTGATGCCTTAGGAATGATTTTTGGTAATCCTAACTTGTCTACTCTTCCAAAAAGCTGTGAACATTTATTATCTTTCAACACCAAAACACTTCATCATATTTTGATAAGCATTATAATTTCAAAATAATATCATCATGATGAAGTTAACCAAATGGAAGTAGGAACGATGTACTGGATTATGAAAGGGCATAAAGATTATTTTGGCTACCTAATTCAATAAAATATGATTGAACTATCGAAAAAGGATATGATGCTTTCATATGGTGGCCTGATCACAAGACTAATCCATGCTTATGACATAGTTATCCCACCTGACGAAGAAGTTATGAAATTAGATAGATTTAATATCATAAATAGAAATCTACTTTGAAGATTAAGGTGTATATTTAGAAATGAGATATGGACTAGATTACCTAGAAGGACTGATCCCCTCCCACCTAAACTAGAATATGAAACACCAATATTTGGAGGTAATCAATCTCCTCCTACCGATCCCTTTGAGGCAACACCTCCAGCAGAGCAAGTTCCCCCTCATCTATCGACGACAAAGGGACTCAAATGGATCAATTTGAACAACGTCAAGAAAGATTTGAACAACGTTAAGAATAAATTTTGACTAAGTTACAACAGATTCATCAACAACTTAATACCTTGTTTAGATATTTTGACTTGCCCCCACCTGAATAAGCTATGTATCTCTTTTTGTTGATGACAAAGGGGGAGAAGTGGACGAGAAACCCTCTCTTTTATTGTGCTAACTTTGATGTTGTAATCTTATGTTGTTTACTTTGATCTTAAAATGTTGCTTTGATGTTGAAACTCTGTGCTGAAAATTTCTATGATGTTGTGATCTGTTCAATGCTAAAAAATTCTATGATCTATTCAATGCTGAAAATTTCTATGAAGTTGTGATCTCTTTATCATACAAATGATGCATAATAGGATTCTTAATACTGTGAACATTTGAATGCTATAATGATGATATTTCATACAAGGAGTGATGAAAGGCTATTTTATCATGCATAAAGTGATTATGCATTTAATATCTTAATGACTTGAAATTATGGTGATGCACAATGCATGTGAATTCAAGTTTGTATGGCATATAGATAGGGGGAGTTTAAGCTAACTCCTTCACCAATTGGTTGTCATCATAAAAAATGGGGAGATTGTTGAATCTCAGATTTTGATGATGAAATCAATTAGTAAATTGTTTGACCTAATCTATGTGTTAAGATAAATATGCAGGATTAATTGTGATAGTAGTAAGGCGTAAAGTAGATGAAGTGTCAGAATCGAAGATTCGGATAATTTACCGGGAGCTCGCCGAGAGCTCATTTAAAGATCACCGAGAGTTCATCGGAAGATCGTTGAGAGTTCGTCGTCAGAAGCTCATTGGAAGATTGCAAAAGCTCATTAGAAGATCACCGAGAGTTCATTGGGAGTTCGCCAGAAGTACGCTGGAAAACTTGCCGAAGGATCGTCGAGAGAAATCGACATACCGAACTAATTGCTTGCTTTAATCGTAGGTAGTACATTAGTTGAGTTAGGATTGGGAGGTAATCCAACTAACTCAGATAGGGGCCAACTGGGCCCTTAACAGGACTGAATTGGGCCGGATTGAACAGCCCATTCAGCACATGAAAACATAGCCGGCGGTGCCACCACTGTTGAATCTCGGATTTTGATGATGAAATCATTTGATGGGTTAATTGATTTGATCTATATTATTGAGTTAAATATGCAGGATTAACTATAATAGCTTGAAGACATAAAGCAAGTCTACCGGAGTCAAGTTCGATGGGTGTTCGAGAGTCTGCCGAAAGTCCGAAAATTCGTCCGAAGTGCTGCTGGAACCAACCGAGAAGGAATCGGGGACTTGCCGAAGTTTTTGGAAGTCCACCGGAGAGATCGTCGGAGGTTTGCAGAGATCACCGAGAAGGTTCAGCTACTTGCCAAAGACTCGCTAAACTCGCCACAAGACTGGGAGCCTGTTGGGAGTCCGCTAGAAGAAATCCGAAGGTGTATCGGAAGTCCGCTAGAAGTTCATCGGAAAGCTCACCGGAAGGAAACTTGACATTGCCGGTTAAAAACTTGCTTAGGACTATGTCTTAATTTTATAGTTTACATGTAATTAGGGTTAGGATTAAGAGGTAATCCTATAATCTGGTTAGGGGCCAACTGGGCCAGAATTTAGACTGGTTTGGGCTAAGTTTGGAGCCCAACCGGTGATCTGAAAAGTCCAAGCGGTGGCATCGCCAGACTAGGCGGTGGTACCACCCAACACCCGAGAGGTCTAGCGATGGCACCGCCAGTACACTGTCAGTGTCAAACACTAACAGGAGGTGGCACCGTCAGCATTGGGAACCCAAAAGTAATTCAAATTTGGAGCCCAAATTTGAATCCTCTTGGGGCCTATAAATATCCCTCAATTCTTAGCAAAGAAAACAACTTTTGAGAAGTAAGAGATTGAGATAGAAGCCTTAGCAAAGTCTTTAGCAAGTTTTGTTTTTAATAGCTTAAGTGTTCACCTCCCTCATTCTTTTTGAAAATTTATAAGAGTGTGAACCACTTGTAAAAGGTTGTAAGAGGGGTATTTGTCCTTTCCCTTCAAAATGATTTGCTAGTGGAAGTTGGGAGCCTCATTGAAGAAAGCTTCGTAAGTGAATATAGGTCATTTTGACCGAACCACTTTAAATTGGTGTGTTCCTTGAATGTGTGAGTATTTACTTTTGTGAAACCATTATTTACATAACTGCAAGCTTTTGGTTTTCATCTTCTCATTTGACTCGAGCTACTTTCTCTAAGTCATTGACGAATTGAAATCTCTACGTATTTACGAAATAATTTTCAAATTTATAAATTTTAATCCGCTGCACTAATTCACCCCCCCCCTCTTAGTGCCGCTCCGATCCTAATAATTGGTATCAGAGCAAGACTTACTCCCATTTTTGGTTTAATACCCAAGAGAGATGGCTTATTCCGGCATGCAAGAGGGTCACTTTATTACACATCCGCCTATGTTTAATTGGTCGGATTACACGTATTGGAAGACTCATTTGAGGATCTTCCTTATTTTCATGAATTTTGAGCTTTGGAATATTGTCGAAAATGGATTTCAAAAATCTTCTCTTCTGATGAGCGAATAGGATGAATCAGAGAAGAAGGTTTTTGCTTTAAACGCAAATGCTATGAATGCCTTGTTTTGTGCACTTGACAAAAATAAATTTAATCGCGTTTCGATTTACGATTCGGCTTGTGATATTTGGAGAACTCTTGAGGTCACTTATGAAGGCACTAGCCGAGTGAAAGAGTCCAAAATTAACATTCTTGTACATTCTTACGAACTTTTCCGAATGAAACCAAGTGAGTCCATCAGAGACATGTACACCCATTTCACGGATGTCATCAATAGACTCAAAGCCCTTGGTAAAAGTTTTCTAACTTTGAACTAGTATCTAAAATTTTAAGATCCCTTCAAAAGAGTTGGAATCTAAAAGTTATAGCCATACAAGAGGCCAAGGACCTTAAAACATTTCCTCTCGAAGAACTTATTGGGTCTCTTATGACCTATGAAATGACGTGCCATGCTCATGAAGAGCTCGATAACCCCCTTCCAAAGAACAGGAAGGATATGACACTTAGAACACAAGAAGACCACTTGAAAGGAACATCAAGTGATGAGGACAGTGATGATGACATTGCACATTTAACTCGAAAATTTAAAAATTTATAAGAAAGAACAAATTTAAAAATGACACCAAAAACAAACTTGAACAGACTAAGTAATATGCTATGAATGCAAGAAGTCAGGGCACTTCAAAAATGTATGCCCCCAAGCCAAGAAGAAGTAACCGAAGAAGAAGAAAGCTTTGAAAGCGACTTGGGACGACTCAAGTGATTCCGAGAATGAAGAAGCTAGCAACAAAGAGGAGGCAAACTTTGCGCTAATGGCTTTAGGAGGAGAGGTATGTGATCTAATTAATGAAGATTTATCTTTCGATGAACTTTCTATCGCTTTTCATGAATTATTTGATGAGTGTAGAACTATTAGTTAGAAGTTCAATCTATTAAAAAAAGAGCATGCCTTACTACAAAATAAGCTTGATAATCTTCAAACTCCTCCATGCTCTAAGTGTGAACACTTAGAAGTAATAAAAAATAAGAATTGCTACTTAAAGAGACCTTAAACAAGTTTAAGGTCGATAGCAAAGGCTTGGACATGATCCTTGCAAACAAGGGTCATGTCGTAAATAAAAGTGGAATTGGTTTTGTGAGAGGATCTCACCAAAATCCTACCACCTTCATTAAAGGACCCACATTACATGTATTATCTCATTTGAAATGTAACTTTTGTTGTAAAGCTGGACATGTTGTTTACAAATATCCATTTAAGAAAATTAGCCCACGTAAGTTGATATGGGTTCCTAAAGGAACTATAAATAATTAAATGATGAATAACAAAATAAGTAGATCAATTTTTGATGCACCCAAAATCAAATGGGTACATAAAAATCATCCTCTTTTGTAGACAAACTCATAAGCTAGGAGCAAGAGATGGTATCTTGATAATGGATGCTCAAGGCACATGACCGGAGATCCATCTCATTTCTCTATGCTCACTAGCAAAGAAGAAGGGTATGTCACCTTCGGAGACAACAACAAAGGTAAAATCACTGGCAAGGGAACCATAGGTAATAAATCAAGTTTTTCAATTAATAATGTGTTGCTAGTTGATGGATTGAAACATAATTTCTTAAGCATTAGTTAATTATGCGATAAAGGTTGCATCGTTAGATTTGAATCTAATGTGTGCATTATTAAAAAACCAAATAATAACATATCAATGATTGCCTTAAAATAAAATAATGTCTACACCATTAACTTTGATGAACATAATAATGAAATGTGCTTTTCCGTTTTAAATGATGATGCTTGGCTTTGGGATAGGAGATTAGGCCATGCAAGTATGAAACTAATATCTAAGATTTCATCTAGAGAGTTAGTACGAGGGATTCCTAATATGAAGTTTGTTAAGGACAAAGTGTGAGATGCTTGTCAACTAGGAAAATAAATAAAAACTAGTTTCAAATAAAAAAATCAAATTAGCACCATTAGACCATTGCAATTGGTCTATTTATACTTATTTGGACCAATTGACACGAGTCTAGGAGGAAGCAAATATGTCTTCGTAATTGTAGATGACTATAGTAGATATACTTGGACCTACTTCTTGGCTCATAAAAGTGATTGTTTCAAATGTTTCTCTAAATTTTGTGAACTTACTCAAAATGAAAAAGGTTTCATGATTTCATCAATTTGAAGTGCTCACGGTGGCGAATTTTAAAACCATGACTTCCAAAGTTTTTGTGAATCCAATGGATATAATCACAACTTCTCCACTCTGAGAAATCCTCAACAAAACGGGGTAGTTGAAAGAAAAAATATAAATTTACAAGAAATGGCAAGAACCATGTTAAATGAACATAGTCTACCTAAGTATTTTTAGGTCGAAGCTGTTAATACGACTTGCTATGTCATGAATAGGGTTCTAATAAGACCATCTCTATCAAAAACTTCTTATGAATTATGGAATAACAAAAAATAAAATGTTTCTTATTTTAAAGTTTTGGTTGCAAATGCTTTATTTTGAATGAAAAGGATGCCTTAGGAAAATTTGATGCTAAATCCGATGAAGGCATCTTTCTTGGTTACTCTTTCGTTTCTAAGGCTTTTCTTGTTTTTAGCAAAAGAATCTTAGTTATAGAAAGTCTATTCATGTAGTTTTTAATGATATTTCTAAGTTAAAGAAAAATGATTTTGATGATGATCTTGGTTTTGATAATTTGAATTTAAATGAACCCCCTCCTCAAAATAGCAACTTGGATGCATCTTCTTCCAAAATTTCCTTACCCAAGGAATGGAAGTATGTAGATGCTCATCCAAAGGAGCTAATTATAGGAGATATATCAAAAGGGGTTCAAACTTGTTCTTCTTTCAAGATTTTTTGTGCTAACGCGACATTCCTTTCTCAAATTGAACCTAAATACATTGACGAAGCCTTGAAAGTTGATTCATGGGTTACTGCAATACAAGAGGAATTGAACCAATTTGAGAGGAACGAGGTATGAAAGCTTATTCCTAGACCTAGTGACCATTTAGTCATTGATACTAAATTGGTCTTTAGAAACAAGTAAGATGAATGCGGTATCATGATTAGAAATAAGGCTAGACTAGTGGCCAAAGGTTTTTAACCAAGAAGAAGGTATCGACAACGAAGAGGCCTTCGCTCCTATGGCAAGATTAGAAGCCATTAGGATGCTCCTTGCCTATGCTAGTAGTAATGATTTTAAACTATTTCAAATGGATATCAAAAGTGCTTTCTTGAATGGTTTTATTTCCAAAGAAGTGTATGTTGAACAATCTCCGGGATTTGAAAATTCTCTTCTTCCTAATCATGTATTTAAATTGACTAAGGCTCTCTATGGCTTAAAACAAGCTCCTAGAGCTTGGTATGAAAGGCTTAGTTCCTTTCTTATTTTAAATAATTTTACAAAAGGCAAGGTTGATACTACATTATTTATCAAATATTTTGAAAATAATTTTCTTATTGTTCAAATTTATGTTGACGATATTATTTTTAGTTCTTCGGATGAATCACTATGTGAATCATTTGCCAAATGTATGAGTCATGAATTTGAAATGAGCCTAATGAGAGAATTAACTTTCTTTTTAGATTACAAATTAAACAACTTAGTAATAGTATATTTTTTAATCAATTTAAATATACATTAGAATTGTTAAAACAATTTAACATGGATGGTTCAAAAGCTATAAACACTCCTATGAGTACTTCCACTAAGTTAGACATGGATGAAAGTGGTGAAAGCGTTGATAAAAAAATATATAGGGGAATGATTGGTAGTTTACTTTACCTCACCGCAACTAGATTGGATATCATATTTAGTATAGGACTTTGTGCTAGGTTTCAAGCTAATCCTTAATTGTCTCGTCTTAAAAGTATTAAAAGAATCCTTAGATATGTTAAAGGAACTCCTAATTTAGGATTATGGTATCCAAAATCTAATAATTTTGATTTAATAGCTTATGCAGATGCGGATTTCGGCGGATGTAGGATAGATAGAAAAAGCAGATCCGTAACATGCCAATTTTTAGGACATGTACTTATTTCTTGGACTTCCAAGAAACAAAATTCGGTTACACTATCTACGGTGGAAGCTGAATACATAGCTGCAAGTGCATGTTGTGCACAAGTTGTTTGGCTGAAGAATACATTGGAAGACTATGGAATTTACTTGAAGAACATTCCCATAAAATGTGATAATACAAGTGTTATTTGTCAAACCAAAAATCCAATCAATACTCTAGAACTAAGCATATTGACATTAGGCATCACTTTATATGAATTTATTCATACAAAGCATCAATTAGCGGATATTTTCATAAAAGCCTTAAATGAAGATCAATTTGACTTAAATGAAGATTAATTTGACTTTATTAGAAGGGAATTAGGCATGTTGAATTTTCCTTATGAATGAGCTTGATTGTATATATTTTAAAAAAATTCTTCATCCTCTTTTCGATTTTTATGGATTTGATTTCTGTCTTATTATTGTAAACCTCTATGCTACCTTAATATGTGTTTGACATTATCCTAGTATATGATGTTGGATGTTTCTTTTTGAAATTTTGTCAACATTTTGATGGCTCCTTCATGTTATTTTGGATGATTAGATGTCTTCCTTTAATGATCAATCTTAATGCCAAGTTGAAGCTTTGTCAATTTTGCCATCTCCTTTTCAAGAATTTTTTCTTATGAGATGATTTTATGAATAACTTCAATGATCATGAGTTTTATGCTTAAAACCTCATCTCCTTTTTGTTGATGACAAAGGGGGAGAAGAATGTACAAAAGATTGATGACTTGTGCAAAATATGAATTGCAAAAGCTAATATGTTGTGTAATGCAAATGTCTTATATGCATCGATAGCATGACTTATATGAATTGCAAAAGCTTGTGTAATACAAATGTCTTATATGCATCGATAGCATGACTTATATGAATTGCAAAAGCTTGTGTAATGCAAATGTCTTATATGCATTACAAATGTGATAGCATGACTTATATGAATTGCAAAAGCTTGTGTAATGCAAATGTCTTATATGCATCGCAAATGTGATAGCATGACTTATATGAATTGCAAAAGCTAATATGTTGTGTAAAGCAAAAATGCCTTATATGCATCGCAAAACCTTTTGAGAATATCGCAATATGAAAGTTTTTAGATTGGTTGTCGTTTCATCTCATGATCATGTGAAATCATGCCTTACATTTATATCATGAGATTTATGTTGAAAGTTCATATCTCTTATCGAAATGATAATTATCTTTTATCATTCGACTTGAAAATAATTTTCATAGCTTGAAATTATGAGAAATACGAAGTTTCGTATTTGCTCATTCTTATAGAAAATAACGATAAGTTTAACGGATAGAACTTATCGGTTTGGGCTTGAATTCAAAGAAATTGAATTCAAGAGTTTTTATCTTCTCATTATATGGCATGTAGATAGGGGGAGTTATGTTTAACTCCGTCATCAATTGATTGTCATCATCAAAAAGGGGGAGATTGTTGAATCTTGGATTTTGATGATGAAATCAATTGATGGGTTAATTGATTTGATCCATATTATTGAGTTAAGTGTGTAGGATTAACTACAATAGCTTGAAGACATAAAGCAAGTCTACCGGAGTCAAGTTCGATGGGTGTTCGAGAGTCCATCGAAAGTCCAACCGAGAAGGAATCGGGGACTTGCCGAAGTTTTCGGAAGTCCACCAGAGAGATCGTCGGAGGTAAGCAGAGATCACCGAGAAGGTTCGGCTATTTGCCAAAGACTCGCTGAACTCGCCACAAGACTGGGAGCCTACTGGGAGTCCGCCGGAAGAAATTCGAAGGTGTATCGGAAGTCCATCGAAAGTTCACCGGAAAGCTCGCCGGAAGGAAACTCGACATTGCCAGTTAAAAACCTGCTTAGGACTATGTCTTAATTTTATAGTTTGTATGTAATTAGGGTTAGGATTAGGAGTTAATCCTATAATCTGGTTAGTGGCCAACTGGGCCTGAATTTGGACTGGTTTGGGCCAAGTTTGGAGCCCAACTAGTGATCTGAAAAGTCAAGGCGGTGGCACCGTCGGACTGGGTGGTGGCGTCCGACAGTGCCACCGCCAGTACACTATCAGTGTCAGACACTGACAGGCGGTGGCACAGCCAGCATTAGGAACCGAAAAGTAATTTAAATTTGGAGACCAAATTTGAATCCTCTTGGGGCCTATAAATACCCCTCAATTCTCAATAGAGAGAACAACTTTTGAGAAGCAAGAGATTGAGATAAAAGCCTTAGCAAAGTCTTTAGTAAGTTTTGTTTTCAATAGCTTGAGTGTTCACCTCCCTCATTCTCTTTGAAAATTTATAAGAGTGTGAACCACTTGTAAAAGGTTGTTAGAGGGGTATTTGTCCTTCCCCTTTAAAGTGATTTGCTAGTGGAAGTTGGGAGCCTCATTGAAGAAGGCTTTGCAAGTGGATATAGGTCATTTGGACCAAACCACTTTAAATTGGTGTGTTCCTTGAATGTGTGAGTATTTACTTTTGTGAAACCATTATTTACATAGCAGCAAGCTTTCGATTTTCATCTTCTCACTTTACTCGAGCTACTTTCTCCAAGTCATTGATGAATTGAAATCTCTACGCATTTACGAAATCGTTTTCAAATTTATAAATTTTAATCCGCTGCACTAATTCACCCCTCCACTCTTAGTGTCACTCCGATCCTAACAACCGCTGGGACTCGATCTCCCAGAAGTTATAGATGGTGGTACCACCCTTGTCAGGCAGTGGTACCACCAGAGCACGGTCTCTGAGCCCTGTTAAGCGGTGGTGCCACCCAGTGTCAGGTGTCAGGCGGTGGTACCGCCAATACCCCGAAAATCGAGGATTTGACACTTTTTGGCTCCAATTTAGAAGCCAATTGGGGGTTATAAATACTCCACCCTTTTCTACATGAAAAGGCATGAAAGTATTGGCATTGTCCTGAATTCTTGAGTGTTAAAGTGTTGCAAAAGTGGTAGAGTCCTCCTCCCTTTCTAAGTATTAAGATCATTCAAGTGAGGTGTGAGACTTATAAGGGTTCTCTCCTAAACCCGTGAAAAGGAGAAAGTACTATAAAGACGTGATTGGTCTTCGCCTATTGAAGAAAGGCCATTAGTGGATGCTGGTGATCTCGACGAAGGAGGAATCCGAAAGTGGATGTAGGTCACAACGACCGAATCACTCTAAATTTTGGTTTACTTTTCATTTATGCAATTTACATTACTGCAAACCTCTTTAATCTTCTTTTTTCACTTTTATGAAAGCTTTCAATTTCAATTTCTCTCTGAAATGGATCGAATCAAAATGAATATTTCATAGAATCATATTTAATCGGAAAAGTTTTCCACTGTAATAACTTACCCCCCCCCCTTGATCCTAACAATCTACTAATCCAAGAGGCTTGCGTAGTTGGATGGAGATCCAATACCAAATAGGATATGATCCATTAGGGTTAAGTTGACAAGGACCTCTATAAATAAGATGGAACCAAAAGAACATAGGCTAGACCCTTTTTAGCTACTATCTCTTATTCTCCTCCCTCACTCTCCTACTTAGTCGACAACCCCAGTTTGGGGCATGTGGATTGCAAGTAGAGTGGGCCAAGGAGTCAGCCTAGCTCAGTCCATGGGCCAATGTTCGGAGATCCCGAGGGGTTGGCAGTGCTTTTCTTGGTCGGATGGTGGATAAGCCAGGGACAAGCTGAGTCGCTAGTCTGGTCGGTCGCTCCTCCGGGGTGGCCAAACTCCTACACACAAACCCTGGTTGGGGTGTTCCCGAGTTGGGTCCTTCGTAGATTAAGTTAGTGGTCTTCTCCTCTTTTTTGTCCTTGCCCCTGGCTAGGTGCTGGCTAGGAGTTTTTATACTATAGCCCGAGGATCAATCGTACGTGGATTTGGTGCGATGGCCAACCCCCGAGTGTCCAGAGAGTACCTTTGTACGGGTGCGGCCTAGCGAGCATAGAATGACGCCATACGATGCCATCTCGGGCTTTTCAAGATGGGACATACCGAGGGGACACTTTCTCGAGCGGGCTTCGGTTCAGCATGGGGAGTCAGTCCTCGTGTTGACTCGGCAAGGGCTTGACGTGGCATGGGTCGTGACGTGGCCGGTATCCAAAATATGCCTTATTACTTCTCCTACCCACCTCCCCCCCACCACCGAGGCATGCCTTGGGATCATTGCGAGGGGCCAGGGGCATGCCTGGTTCATGGGAACACGACACACAGATCGATCCCTCGCATTGGGCGCTTCGGGTAATAATTGGGTGCGTCAGCCGAGTTGCTCAACCCGAACGGCGGTCGAACTGATTTTCCGTGTGGCTACTCAGCAGGCCGTACTTACAGCTTGGGCAAGGCCGAACATGTTGGCTGAGCAACCGAACTCGGGCTCAAGTCAATCTAGCAAGTCGCTGGTCGGCTAACCGAGCCGTACGACTCGGGCAAAGATTGGACCTGCTGGCCGAGCATCTGAACTCGGGCTCAGGTTGATCTGGCGAGTCACTGGTCGGCGGACCGAGCTGCATGACTCAAGCAAAGATTGGACCGAGCTGCGTGACTCGGGCAAAGACTGGACCTACTAGTCGAGCATCTGAAATTAGGCTCAGGTTGATTTGGTGAGTCATTGGTCGGCGGAGCGAGCTACACAACTCGGGCAAAGACTGGACCTGCAGGCCGAGTATCTAAACTCGGGCTCAGGTTGATCTGGCGAGTTGCTAGTTGGTGGACCGAGCTGCACGACTCGGGCAAAGATTGGACCTGTTAGCCGAGCATCTGAACTCGGGCTCAGGTTGATCTGGTAAGTCACTAGTCGACGGACCGAGCTATACGACTCGGGCAAAGACTAGACTTGTTGGCCGAGCATCTGAACTCAGGCTTAGGTTGATCTGGTGAGTTGTTGGTCAATGAACCGAGCTGTGCAACTCGGGCAAAGACTGGACCTACTGGCCAAGCATCTGAACTCGGGTTCAGGTTGATCCGGCGAGTCACTAGTCAGCGGACTGAGCTGCGCGACTCGGGCTTAGGTTGATCTAGCTAGTCGATGGTCGGTGGACAGAGCTACGCGACTCAGGAAAAGACTAAACCTATTGGCCAAGCATATGAACTTGGGCTCAAGTTGATCTAGCGAGTCATTGATTGGCAAACCGAGCTGCGCGACTTGGGCAAATACTGGACTTACTGGCCGATCATCTGAACTCGGGCTCAGGTTAATCTGGCGAGTCGCTGGTCGACGGACCGAGCTGCACGACTCGAGCAATGATTGGACCTATTGGCCGAGCATCTGAAGTTGGGCTCAGGTTGATCTGGTGAGTCGTTGGTCGGTGGATCGAGTTGCGCAACTCGAGCAAAGACTAGACTTGCTAGCCGAGCATCTGAACTCAGGCTCAGGTTGATCTAGTGAGTCGTTGGTTAGCGGACTGAGATGCATGACTTGGACAGAGACTGGATCTATTGGTTGAGCATCTGAACTCGGGCTTAGGTTGAGTTGATCTGCTAGGGGGGTCGTCGGATGGTGGGCCAGAATGCACGTGCAGTAGTGCATGTACGTGGCATAGGGCACTTGCCATAATGAGCAGAGCTACTTTGGGGGTCACGCGGGTTCTAGTGAGAAACTCCTTGGTGGGAAAATTCCTAGCTTGGATGGGCGCTTGGTACGAGCTCATCGCTGGAGGATCTAGGGAGATCTGGGGGCGTTATAGCGAGTTTAAATGTTGCGATCATCTCTTCCCTCAGGGAGGCTAAATGTCACCTCAAGGAGGGGAAGTCCTTCCTTTATAAGCCCTCTTCTGGAGTAGTTGTTGTGACACCATCCGGTTTTCTGTTCCAAGCCTTGGATTTCTCCTAACCTCGAGGTCGGGATGTCTTCATCTTCCTCTTCTTCTTCTTCTTCTTCTTCTTCTTCTTCTTCTTCTTCTTCTTCTTCTTCTTCTACTACTACTACTACTTCTTCTTCTTCTTCCTCTTCTTCCTCTGGTTAGTCAGTGCCTGAGGTCCTTGAGTCGACCTTTGGGAGCCCTAGGGTAGAAGAAATTAGCTCATCTTCGGGAGACGTGTCCCTGAGGGGCACAAAGGCCTCTACCGCTCTTGAAATAATGAGGGCGTGGCATGACATAGACTCGGTGATAACCGAGGAACTTTTAGGTATGATTCGGGATCGTTATTGTATCTCAAGGAGCTACAAGCTCCATACTCCATCTGCTGGTCAATGTCCTTACGACCCATTTCCCGATGGGTTTGGGCTAACCACAAATGCTCTCAAGGCAGGGCTATGGTTTCCTTTGCATCCCGTCATCGAGGAGTGTCTCCGCGGGTGGAGGGTTTCTCCATCCCAAGTGGCACCCAACTCCTGGTGCTACCTAGTGGCTTTCCTAGGGGAGTGTCGGGGGGCAGGATCGAGCTAACCCGAACACTCTTCTTGGCCTGCTTCCACCTATGCAAGGGGTGAGGGGGGTACTACCTTGTTGAATCTCAGATTTTGATGATGCAACCAATTAATAGAGTTTATGATTTATCTGCATTTTGAGTGATGCAGGATGCATCGATCAGGGAGAGATAATTAAAGCAGGAAAAATCATGCTGGGCCAAAGAAAAATATGTTAGAAGATTGGACATCGAGCTAAAGGATCGATCGACATATCGACAAAAGGCTTCGGGCTATGAGTTCAAGCATTGGGCCAAGAAGAGCAGAAATTACGCCAAGGAAATCAGATTTACGGAGGTCAATGTTGAATCTCGTATTTTGATGATGAAACCACTTGATATGTGTTTATGATTTAATTTGTGTTTTTGAGTGTTGCAGGATGCTTCGATTAGGATGAGACAATTAAAGTAGAAAAATCATGTTGTGCGGAGGAATATGTCAAAAGTTTGGATGTCGGGCTAGTGGATTGGTTGACGTATCAACAGAAGGCTTCGAGCCATGGATTCGGGCATCGGGCCAAGAAGAGCGGAGCTTATGCCAAGGATATCAGAGTTGCGGAGTCAATTTGCCAATTGGGCAATAGGCCGCAAGAGAGGACGATGTGCCGAAGAATCGGACAAGGCATCGAGGGACCAATGACATGCTGGACAACTTGATTAATTTGCTTAGGATTAATTATCTCGATCGAAGTTTTGTTTTAAGTGTGCAAGATTAACTATGATAGCTTGAAGACATAAAGCAAGTCTACCGGAGTCAAGTTTGATGGGTGTTCAAGAGTTCGTCGAGAGTTCGAAGATTTGTCGGAAGTGCTGTTGGAACCAATTGAGAAGAAATCAAGGGCTTGTCGAAGTTTTCGGAAGTCTGTCGGAGAGATCGTTGGAGGTTTGCAGAGATCATCGAGAAGGTTCGGCTACTTACCAAAGACTTGCTGAACTCGCCACAAGACCGGGAGCCTACTGGGAGTCCGTTGGAAGAAATCCGAGGGTGTATCGGAAGTCCACCGGAAGATCGCCGGAAGGAAACTCGACATTGCCGGTTAAAAACTTGCTTAGGACTATGCCTTAATTTCGTAATTTGCATGTAATTAGGGTTAGGATTAAGGGTTAATCTTATAACCTGGTTAGGGGCCAATTGGGCCCAAGTTCGGATTGGTTTGGGCCAAGTTTGGAGCCCAACTAGTGAGTTGAAATAGTCTAGGTGGTGGCACCACCAGATTGGGCAGTGGCACTGCTTGGAACCCGAGAGTTCTGGCGGTGGCACCACTAGCAAACTGCTGGATTGGGTGGTGGCACTGCCCAGCACCCGAGAGGTCCAGCGGTGGCACTGTCCAGAACCCGAGAGGTCTGGCGGTGATACCGCTAGTACACTGTCAGTGTCAGACATTAACAGGCGGTGGCACCGCCAGCACCGGGAAACCCAAAAGCATTTCAAATTTGAAGCCAAATTTGAATCCTCTTGGGGCCTATAAATACCCCTCAATTCTCAATAGAGAAGATAACCTTTGAGAAGTTAGAGATTGAGAAAAAGCCTTAGCAAAGTCTTTAGCTAGTCTTGTTTTCAATAGCTTAAGGGTTCACCTCCCTCTTTCTCTTTGAAAATCTGTAAGAGTGTGAACCACTTATAAAAGGTTATAAGAGGGGTATTTGTCCTTCCCCTTCAAAGTGATTTGCTAGTGGAAGTTGGGAGCCTAATCGAAGAAGGCTTCGCAAATGGATGTAGGTCATTTTGACCGAATCACTTTAAATTGGTATGTTCCTTGAATGTGTGAGTGTTTACCTTTCTTAAACCATTATTTACATAGCAATAAGCTTTCGGTTTTTATCTTCTCACTTTACTCGAGCTACTTTCACCAAGTCATTCAATGTCGAATCAAAATCTCTACGCATTTATGAAATCGTTTTCAAAATTATGAGCTTTAATCCGCTGCACTAATTCACCCCCCCCTCTTAGTGCCGCTCCGATCCTAACAGTCAACTAGCCGATTGGGCAATAGGCCATAAGAGAGGACGATACACCGAAGAATCAGACGAAGCGTCGAGGAACCAATGATATGCTGGATAACATGATTCAAGCTTTGTAATAATTGTCTAGATCGAAGTAGGTTTTTATATATGCAGGATTAACTATGATAGTAAGGCATAAAGTAAAATGAAGTCCTGGAGTTAATAACACGATTTCGTTGGAAGTTCGAGAGTTTGTCGAAAGTCTGAATGTTCGTCAAAAGTTCTACCAGAATTGATCGAGAAGTCTAGGAGCTTACCAAAGAAGCTTATCGGAACTCTCTAAGAAGATTATCATGCAGTCCAGGAGCTTGCCGAGAGTCCGTTGGAACATTGTTGACAGATCATCGGAAGTTCGCCGGAAGATCGCCGGAAGCTCACCGAAAGAAACCTATACTTACAAACTTTATTTAGCTTAGTAAATGTCTTAAAATTCATAGTTAGCACATAATTGAGATTAGAATTGGGCCAACCCAATTAAGGGATAGTTGGGCCTAAGTTTGGGCTATGTTGGGCTAAGAAAAAGGCCTAACACAATGACCAAACAAGTAAAACCGTCATGGCATAGTCTCTGAGATTGTGTTAGGCGGTGGTACTGCCAGTCTGGGCGGTGGTACCACCTAGACATTGTCTTCTAGGTGGTGGTATTGCCAGACTAGGTGGT
Organism: Musa schizocarpa; assembly: GCA_900464855.2. NCBI lineage: Eukaryota > Viridiplantae > Streptophyta > Magnoliopsida > Zingiberales > Musaceae > Musa > Musa schizocarpa. Next base: position 17,016,730 of record LS990920.1, read on the forward strand.
GGTACCGTCTAGTGTCAGATTGTAGGCGGTGGTATTGCATAATGCAGGCGGTGGTACCGCCCGTACCCTGAAATTTCGAAGGATTTAAATTTTGGCTCCATTTTTAAAGTCATTTGGGGTCTATAAATATCCTAGCTATTTCTGTATGGAGAAGTAAGAAAAGTGAACAAAAACTCTATATTTCTAGAGTTGAAAACTCTTATAAAGTATAGAGTCCCTCCTCCTAAAGTTTAGAGACTATTCTAAAGGAGAGTATTGTTAGGACTCTAGCTAGGAGAGTCCTAATTGAGAGGGGCATTTATATAAAACCTACCTTGACCTCTATTAAAGAGGTGAAGAGGCCAGCTAGGGTTAGGAGGTTGTTTCTTAGAGAAGAATTAGGAGTTGTAAATAAATGAGTCTTGAGTAGGAGTCCTATTAGGAGTTGGTTAGAAGTAGGAGTCTTGAGTAGGAGTCCTATTAAGGAGTTAGGATTTAGAAACTCTATAAATAGCCATATATTCCTCCTCTTTTGATAAGCAATAGATAAATCTTTTCTACAGCCTTTGAGTAGTAACTTGGAGGGAGGAACCCCTATGGAGTTCCAAGGAGGTCTATCCCCTAAAGAGATCAACCCCAAGTTTAGAATCTGCAAGGGTTCTATCACCTAGTATTAGAGCAGTATTCTTGACATCTTGCTGCCCTTCCACAGCCATCCATCAGCCCTCCACAGTCGCCCAAAGCAATTCCCACAATTGCTTAAATGATCGTCGTTAAATTCTCCCGTCATCTCCACCACCCTGGATCATCATTTGATCTCCCCATGAATTGCAACAGGTTCTCATTTCCTACCTTACCGCTGCTACAATTTAGTTATCCTTATTAAAAAAAAAAAAAAATTGTTCTTATATTTCTGCATAAACTTTTCATCGTAAAATTTTCATATCTACGACGAAAGTTACATTGCAGAATTCCAACCGCATAGCACAGTCTTTTTGATCTTGCTACTGTATTTTTTCTATCCAAATCTCTACAAAATTTTTATAACAGCTTACACTTCCTAATAGAAGATTTTCCTTTAGTTTTGTTAAAAAATTCTTAATATAAACCATTGATCTTTTATGTCTAAACTGCTATAATTGAAAATCTACACTATAAAATTCCAACCGCATAGCACAATATGTTTGATCTTGCTACTACGCTTTTACTATCCAAATCTTCACAAATTTTTATGACATATTTGACACTTCCTAACAGAAGATTTCACTTTGTTTTTGTAAAAAAAAACTCAATATAAACTATTGATCTTTTACGTCTAAGATGCTATACTTGAAAATCTGCACTGTAAAATTCCAACCACATAGCACAGATTGTTTAATCTTGCTACTATGTTTTTTCTATCTAAATTTCTATAAAATTTTTATAATAGTTTTAACACTTCATAAAGATAGATTTTCCTTTAGTTTCCTAAAAAAATTCTCAATATAAACTACTGATATTTTACATCCAATCTAGTACACTTGAAAATCTGTGTTGCAGAAAATTTCAACTGCATATTGTTACCTTAACCCATCTATTTGTAATCTTTTTTGAATGAAATTTCTTATATGCTTTGTAGATCATCTTGGCTTCCATCTAAGATTGATTAATGAGAAATTTATCTCTAACAATGATTTTGTGTTGCTGCAAATTTTTGTCGCAAACTGCTAAAATTTTTCGACGAGAATTTTGTTATCGCAACTTCCACCAATTTCCTTGCTATTATACTGCCAAAATTTTCTTGATTAAATTAGACATCTTTGCTATCATATAAACTGAGATTTTTCTGTCAATTCCCTCCTCAAATTTCTTAAGTTTTGGGTGGAAATTTCATCGAGAAACCGCTGTTTCTTTGACGATAATTCTGCTTTTACAAGACAACACATACCTGTAGGAACTTTCATTGATTTCTATCAAACTTTTGCTGCCATCTATCACACAGATGTAAAACTTTCATCCAAGTCCTAAAACTCTACTAAACCACACCCTCAAACTGTACCCAAAACAACCATAAAACAAGCCTAAACCGTAGCCTACGTCCACCAATCCACCAACCCTTTCAACTATCACTTCTCTCAACCTATATATGTCTTTAACCTGACAACAAAAGAGAGATCTTAATATTACAGATTTGGAAGCATATACTATAATATCTAAAGAGACAATCAATGCTAAATTCGAAGCCTTTGAGGCACAAATGAAAGATAAGATTCAAACTCTCTTTACCAAACTCAGTTTGGGCTGACCACCAAGCCCAAAGAAATCACATCAAGGGGAGAGCTCTAACCAATCACACCAAGCCTGAAGAGATAACTTCCAAGAGATGGGAGGTTCTATGATCAATCCTAGGTATCCATACATGAGGGTGGACTTCCCTAGATGGGAAGAAGGAGACCTGATTGGTTGGATTTCGCATGTGGAACGATATTTTCGGTACTACAAAACCGCGGTCGCATCTATGGTGGAAATTATGGCTATACATCTTGAAAGGGATGCCATACAGTAGTTTGACTAGTTTGAACACACTCATGGATTCCTCTCATGGCAACAATTCAATGAAGGACTACTGATACGCTTCGGACCAACCGATTATGAGAACATTGACGGACAACTAGCAAAGATCTAACAAACCTCCACCATTCAAGAGTGCCAAACCAGATTTGAAAAGTTATCGAATCAAACTCATGATTGGTCTTAAAAACAACTATCGGGGACCTTCATTGAGAGCTTGAAGCCAGAGATCCGGGGAGAAGTTAAAGCGCGATAACCGTACACACTTATGGCAGCCATGTCTTTCGCACGACTTCAAGAGGAGCGATTGACCCATGAAGCCTGGAGGACTAGGGTCGCTCCCAACCAATAATACTAAAGCCCTCAGCCCCCCCTACTATCAACTGAGTCCTTGCACCAAAAAGGTTGACAAGAGAAGAGCTTCAGGAGCGATCTATGAAGGGGTTATGTTGGTACTACGACGAACCATGGAGCCGTGAGCATTATTGTAGTAAAAGGAGACTTCTTATGATTGAATTAGGAGAAGAAGAGGTCATTGAACATCCAAAAGAGAGCCTTGAACATGAAGAATAAGATACAAAAGAAGAGCCATAACCGACCGACGTTATGGTACAAGCACTAGCTGGCTATTAAAACCCGCAAACGATGAAAGTTGGAGGCCTTCTGAAACAACAACCGATCACTGTTCTCATCGACACGGGCAGCACTAATAACTTCCTAAATAGTAAGGTTGCAACTCGGATGGTACTCCACATCGAAGGTTGCAGCAAGTCTGATGTAAAGGTCACCGATGGCAGAACCCTAAAGTGCGACCAAAGATGACCGTGGGCGAAACTACTACTGTAGGACCAAGAGATAATTGCATATTTCTTCCTCCTCCCTTTTGATGATCATGAGGCCATGCTCAAAATTAAATGGTTGATGACATTAGGTGATATTTCTTGAAATTTTATGAAACTAATTATGAAATTTTACAGTAAGGAGAAACAGGTGATATTGCACGGGAAACGTTGGCGCGACATAATGACGATTTGTACACAACAAATGAAGAAGGTTTTGCATAAAGCATGCAGCAATTTTTTGGTACAGCTTGAGCAGAAAACTAAGTGAGAGCCAACATAATTTGAAGATCCAAATTTACTTCCTTTGCTTGCTGAATTTTTAGATATATTTGACGAACTACGCAAACTATCTCTTACCCATTGGCATAATCATTGTATAATGATTCTTCCAAGCAAATTTTCAGAAAATACTCAGCTATATCAGTATCCACATCACCAAAAGGATGAAATAGAAAGAATTGTAAAAAAGATGATCAAAATATGAGTTATTCGGCCAAGTTGTAGCCCTTACTCTTCACCAGTGCTCCTCGTACGAAAGAAGGACAGAACATGGCGATTGTGTATTGATTACTGAGCTCTCATTGGCACAACCATCAAGGACAAATACCCTATCCCAATAGTCGATGAATTGCTAGATGAAAGGGAGCATAAATCTTCACAAAGTTGGACCTTTGATCTGGGTATCATCAAATACGAGTGTGCGAAGAAGACATACCGAAAACCACCTTTTGAACACACAACGACTACTACAAATTTTTGCTTTCTTCAACAGAAGGTGGAATATCTTAGGCTTATCATATCAGAGGAAGACGTGGCAGTGGTCCCCTCCATAATTAAAGCAATGCAGAACTAGTTGACCTAGAGGAATATAAAATTGCTGCATGGCTTTCTAGGTTTAATAGGCTACTACCGTAAGTTCATGAAAAACTAAGGAAAGATCAGTGCACCACTTACTACCTTGCTAAAAAAAGATGCTTTCCAATGGTTGGACAAAGCTGTTAGGATCGGAGCAGCACTAAGAGGGGGGGTGAATTAGTGCAGCAGATTAAAACTTGTAAGTTTGAAATCGAATACATAAATGCGAGGAGATTTTGATTCGACAATAACTTGAGTAAAGTGAGAAGATGAAAATGAAAGCTTGCTGCAGTGTAAATAACAATTTCAGTAAGGTAAGTACTCACACATTCAAGGAACACACCAATTTAAAGTGGTTCAATCAAATGACTTACATCCATTTCCGAAGCCTTCTTCGATGAGGCTCCAAACTTTCACTAGCAAATCACTTTGAAGGAGAAGGACAAATAGCCCTCTTACAACTTTTACAAGTGGTTCATACTCTTACAAATTTTTAACGAAAAGAAAGGAGGTGAACATTCAAGCAATTGAAAATAAGGCTTGCTAAAAACTTTACAAAGGCTTTTGTCTTAATCTATTGCTATTCAAAAAATTGTATTCTCTGTTGAGAATTGAGGGGTATTTATAGGCCCCAAAAGGATTCAAATTTAAGCTCCAAATTTTGAATTCTCTAAGGTTCCTGATGTTGGCGGTGCCACCACCTATCAGTGGTGGTGCTACCACCTGTCAGTGTCTGACACTAACAGTGTACTGGCGGTGCCACCACTGGACCTCTCGGGTGCTGGGCAGTGCCATCGCCCAGTTCAGTAGTACCACCACCCGATTCTCGGGTTCTGGCCGGTGCTACTGCCCAGTCCGACGGTTCCATCGCCCAACTTTATTGGTCATTGGTTGGGCTTCAAATCCAGCCCAAACCAAGTCATATTCGGGCCCAATTGGCCCCTAGCTAGGATATAGGATTATCTCTTAATCTTAACCCTAATTACATGCAAACTACGTAACTGAAAACATAGTCCTAAGTATGTTTTTAACCGGCAAATGTCGAGTCTCCTTCCGACGAGCTTTCCGGGGATCTTCCGGCGGACTTCCGATACACCCTTGGATTTCTTCCGACGGACTCCTAGCAGGCTACTGATCTTGTGGCGAGTTCAGCGAGTAGCCGAGCCTTCTCGGTGATGTCCGTGAACCTCTGACGATTTCTTCGACGAACTTTCAAAAGTCCCCGATATATTCTCAATTGGTTCCGGCAGCATCTCCGACGAATCTTCGGATTCTCGAACACCTATCGAATTTGACTCCGGTACCTTTGCTTTATATTTTTAGGCTATCATAGTTAATCCTACACACTTAACTCAATAATATAGATTAGATCAATTAATCCATCAATTGATTTTATCATCAAAATCCGAGATTCAACAATCTCCCACTTTTTGATGATGACAATCAATTGATGACGGAGTTAAACTTAATTCCCAAAGTTTAAACAAACTCCCCCTATTAATATGCCATATTGATAGAACCTTGAATTCAACAAGTAATTACAAATATTAATCATGAATATTTACAACACGTCATTATGTATAATATGATCATACTTCTCCCCCTTTGTCATCAACAAAAAGGAGAAGTATCACTTTCTATGTGTTTGAGATATAAAGTTCAATACATTGCATGAAAAAATATAGTGTTAAATTTTATCATCATGCAATCGAGCAATTAAAGATGTGCAAGTTTAGTATGTTTTCTTTTCTTGAGATAGCAACCATTTACTTCTCTTTAGACTATAAGTTAGTAATTTTTATAATATGCAAGTTTTGCTACATGCAAGCTAGCAAAAAATTTCGAAAGCAAATGCAAGATAGCTTTCTTGTGTAAGCTCATGATTCTTGCTTTCTATTGCAATGTGCAAGTTGCAAGTTTTTGAAATATCCAAGTTCAACACATTACATAATTAATATAATCTCATAGTTTTATCATCATGCAAATTTGCTATTATCATCGATATGCAAGGTAGTATGATAGCAATTACTACAACATACAAGCTAGCAAAATTTACAACACTTTTAGAATATGCAAGCTAGCAGTTTTGAGATGTTCAAGAAAGCATCCCTTGCTTCTTGAAATATGCAAGTTTGCTAGATGTGCAAGTTAGCATGTTTTGCTTCTTGAGATAGGCAAGATTGCACATTTGGTATGCAAATTTATAGTATACAAGTTATCAACTTTTACACATAAAAAGTTAGCAAAAAGATGTGCAAGATGGACTATTTTTCCTCTTTTCAAAATATGTAACTTGGCACATATTGCTTCTTTGAGATTTGCAAGATAGCACTTTTACTTGAGATTACAAGATAGCATTTCTTGCTTTTGAGTTGAGCAAACTGATAAGTTTTGCCCCTTTTTGCGATATGTACATTTATAATTTTTGCTTCTCTTGTCTTGAACAAGCTAGCTAGCTCCCCCTTTGTCATTGTCAAAAAGAAGGGAAGACCCTTTACATCAATTTCTAAATTATGACAAAGGTAAGTATCAATCTTATTTGTGCATCATGATGTTTTCAAATTAAAATATACACAACTTCAAAACTTTACATTTGTATCCTTACTTCATGCATTATACAAATAAATTAATCACTATGGGCATATCATACATGATACATCATTTTGGTAATAAATAATAACATTTATCAATATTTTGATCATGATACCAAGCATTCATCATTTAGAGCATTCATGATACACATTATATGCATATATCATCACAATAAAAAGCAATTGCATGCATAATTTTAAATCATAAATATTTCAAATCATGATGGTATTAATTTATCAAATTGTATCCTACCATGCATGATCAAAACTTCTCCCCATTTGTATTTCTTGCATAATTTCATTTCATCACATTAGGAGTATTAAGAGGAATTAATTGGGTGATGAGATAAATATTTCATGAATACATGGAATTATATAAAAAATCATATCATAAGTGTTTCAAACATTCATATCATCACATGAAGGAATATAAACAAAAATTGGTTATGAGACATTACTTCATGAATGCAATAAAATTCATATAGCATATCATTGTTTATTAGAACTAGTCTTCTTTTTGGTGAATAGAAAAAATAGTAGGAGAGTAAGATCTCAATTCATGCGTATCAAATATTCAATCATCAAAATCATGATTTATCTAGAAAATCCTCCTCTTTAAATATTCAAGGAGAGATCTTAGGAGATCAAATAATAAGAGATTTTCAAATAAAATTTTAAGTCAAGAATTAAAAAAAAAGATATTCTCTTTAGTAAATCATAAAAGGAAACATATGAGAAAAAAATTTCAATTCATACATAAGAACTCTTATGATTCATATTGAAAATTTTATCAAAATGTAAGAGAATAAAGAGTAAGAAATCTTTATTCATAAAGGATTTCATGTTATAAATTTCAAGAGATCAGGATCATAATTTCGATAAAAAATTATTCAAATTTAAATCATCAACATCATTATCAAAATCCAAGATATTCACAAAGATGATACAAATGGATTCATCAAAATCAATAAGATAGAGCAAAATAATTTTCAAGAAGAATGGTTTCCTCTTTTTGGTTGTTTCAAAACATATGATATTGTTTCATTTATGCCAAATAAAAACATGTATTATGTTTAAAATCGAAAGTGTAAGATTTATTACAACAAAAATCAATAAGGCACTTTCATTATGGTAAAAATCTATAATCCATAAATCTCAAGATTCATTATGCATAATTTCGAAATTTATTAAGCATGATCATTATGCATGACACTAAAACATGGTTTCAAAATATTTAATATTTTCATTACATAATTTCATCATTATGCATCATCATATTTTCAAATTAGAACATGCACAATTTCAAAACTATATCTTTCATTTTTCATGCATGATACAAATAACTCAATCATCATTATGAGCATATTATATATGATATTCAAGCATTCATGATACATCATTTTGGCAGCATGATCATAGCTTTTCAAATGATGGTATCTAAATGTCAAAGTTCATTACATACTATCATGCATGATCATTAACTTCTCATTTGTATTTCATACATTATTCAAAATGTCAAGAGAATTTTGGTGATGAAATATACATTTCATGAATGCAAGAAATTTTACATAATAAAATTCAAGTCATAAATTATCAAGATGTCGAGTAGCATAGGTTAATTTGAATAAATAATTTTTAGTGAATACCAAGAGGAATCACATCATGAAAGAATTTTGATTCAAGGAAAAATTTCATGTATCGAGAAATCAAGATGATAATTTATAAAAAAAAAATTACAAGTTATATTCAAGAGAAAAATCATCATTCGTTTTCAACTCATTCAATTTGTCAAATCAATATCATGATTTTGATATAACTCATTTCAAATTCAAATCATCAAATCAAAATCATTTTCAAGAGATTCATATAAATCAATAAGATAGAGAAAAATAATTTTCAAGAACAATGCTTTTCTCTTTCTAGTTATTTAAATTCATATCATTTATTTCATTTATGTTAGATAAATATGTGCATCGACATTTAGGATCGAAAAATGAATATTTTCATAAAAACATCAAGATCAATAAACCACAAAAATTATTATATATAACTTTACAATCTCATGCATAAAATCATCAAATCATAGTATCAAAATTTCAATATTTTCATTCCATCATTTTGCATTGGTTTCATTGAACATAATTTTAAATTAAAACTTCTTTAGTTTTAATTTATATGATTGACTTTATATTAGCATGCTCAAATTTTGTTCTTAAGTCAAAACCATACATCATGTTTGACAACCAAAGACAATGTTCGAAAAAAAAGATCATCAAGCCTTCCATTCAAAAGCCATGCATCATTATTAAGCATGATATTAAACTTCTCAATATTTTCATTAAAACATCAAGCATGGTTTCAATCAAAATCGTAAATCATCAAAATACACATTCTTACTTCTCAAGCACATACATAAGATTTATATTTAACATTTTATTGCATTTTCATTTTTAAACATTAAATTATTAAACATGTAATTTTCAAGAAAATTAATCCTAAACTAAATTAAAAATAACTCATGAAAAGTATTATGTAATTTCAAAATAAATTAGGGGGATTTCGATTACCTCATCATTGAAAGCGGTTAAGGCGTAGTTTGCCACCTCGCCTTTCTTGATTTTCTCCTCATCTTGGGAGGAGCTTGATTCATCCCAATTTGTGTTCTTCTTCTTGCGTTCAAAGCAAGTAGTTCCATTCTTTTTGCTTTTTAATTATTGTTTCATTTGTAGTTTAAGTTTATCATCACTTGAGCTTATGCTTGAGTGGTCTTCATTTGTTCTATGTCCCAAATCCTACCTGTCCTTTGGAAGGTTATTCCTGAGTTCCCTTTTTGTCACATTGTTCATTTCGTAGGTCATTAAAGACCCAATTAGTTCTTCGAGAGGAAATGTCTTAAGGTTCTTGGCCTCTTGAATGGCCGTAACTTTTGGATCCCAACTTTTTGAAGGGGTCTTAAGATTTTAGTTAATAATTCAAAGTTAGAAAAACTTTTACCAAGAGTTTTGAGTCCATTGATGACATCCGTGAAACGGGTGTACATGTCTCCGATGAACTCACTTGGTTTCATTCGGAAAAGTTCGTAAGAATGCACAAGAATGTTGATTTTGGACTCTTTCACTTGGCTAGTGCCTTCATGAGTGACCTCAAGAGTTCTCCAAATATCAAAAGCCGATTCACAAATCGAAACACGATTAAATACATTTTTGTCAAGTGCACAATATAAGGCATTCATAGCCTTTGCGTTTAAAGCAAAAACTTTCTTCTCCGATTCATCACATTCGCTAATCGGAAGTGAAGATTTTTGAAATCCATTTTCGACAATATTCCAAAGCTCGAGATTCAACGAAAGTAAAAAAACTCTCATTTTAGTTTTCTAATAAGTGTAGTCTGTCCCATTGAAAAAGGGAGGACGAATGAGAGAGTAACCCTCTTGAAAGCCATAAAGAGCCATTTCTATTTGGGTGTTAAACTAAAGTAGAAAACTGTGGCTCTGATACCAATTGTTAGGATCGGAGCGGCACTAAGAGGGGGGTGGTGAATTAGTGCAGTGGATTAAAACTTGTAAGTTTGAAATCGAATTCGTAAATGTGAGGAGATTTTGATTCAACAATAACTTGAGTAAAGTGAGAAGATGAAAACGAAAGCTTGCTGCAATGTAAATAACAATTTCACAAAGGTAAGTACTCATACATTCAAGGAACACACCAATTTAAAGTGGTTCGATCAAATGACCTACATCCACTTATGAAGCCTTCTTCGATGAGGCTCCCAACTTCCACTAGCAAATCCCTTTGAAGGGGAAGGACAAATACCCCTCTTACAACTTTTACAAGTGGTTCACACTCTTACAAATTTTCAATAAAAAGGAAGGAGGTGAACACTCAAGCAATTGAAAATAAGGCTTGCTAAAAACTTTACAAAGGCTTTTTGTCTCAATCTATTGCTACTCAAAAAGTTGTATTCTCTACTAAGAATTAAGAGGTATTTACAGGCCCCAATAGGATTCAAATTTGGCTCCAAATTTTAAATTCTCTTGGGTTCCCGATGCTGGCGGTGCCACCGCCTATCAGTGTCTGACACTGATAGTGTACTAGTGATGCCACCGCCATACCTCTCGGGTGCTGGGTGGTGCCATCGCCCAGTCCGACGGTACCATCGCCCGATTCTCGAGTTTTAGCGGTGCCACCACCGAGTTCGGTGGTTCCACTGCCCGACTTTACCGGTCATTGGTTGGGCTTCAAATCCGGCCCAAACTAAGTCATATTCGAGCCCAGTTGGCCCCTAACCAGGATATAAGATTATCCCTTAATCTTAACCCTAATTACATGTAAACTATGCAACTGAAAACATAGTCCTAAGCAAGTTTTTAACTAGCAAACGTAGAGTCTCCTTCTGGCGAGCTTTCCGATGATCTTCCGGCGGACTTTCGATACACCCTCGAATTTCTTCCAACGAACTCCCAGTAGGCTCCCGATCTTGTGGCGAGTTCAGCGAGTAGCCTAGCCTTTTTTATGATCTCCGTGAACCTCTGACAATTTCTTTGGCGGACTTCCAAAAGTCTTCGATTTCTTTTTGATTGGTTCCGGTAGCATCTCTGACGAATCTTCGGATTCTCAAATACCCATCAAATTTGACTCTGGTATCTTTGCTTTATGATTTCAGCCTATCAAGTTAATCTTGCACACTTAACTCAATAATATGGATTAGATCACTTAATCCATCAATTGATTTTATCATCAAAATCCGAGATTCAACAAAAGCCACCATCGCCTTCGATGAACTTAAATCCGTAATGACGACAACGCTCGACTTCGGCAAGACTTTTGTTATTGAAGCTGATGCCTCCAGAGTTTGAATTGGTGCTGTACTAATGCAAGATGGCCACCCCCTCACTTATACTAGTAAGGCGTTATCTCCTTCCCATCTCAAGATGCTTATTTACGACAAGGAGATGCTCACGATTGTGCATACGGTGGCCAAGTGGAGACCATACTTGATCGGGCAATACTTTTAAATCAAGGCTGACCATAAAAGCCTAAAGTATTTCTTGGAGCAGAAGATATCTCCCCTCGAGCGGCAAAAATGGATAACAAAGCTTCTTAGACATGATTATGAAATAACTTATAAAAAGGCGAAATAGAATGTTGTTGCAGATACACTTTCGCGGCTACCCAAGCAAGCTGAATTTTCGGTCATTTCACTTTTGACCAGTGACTTTTTTGAGGATATTAAGATAGAATGGCAAGAAGATCTAGAGACCAGTAAGATCATAAAAAAAATTGGGGGAAACACTAAGCTCTATGGCTAATTACAGTTGGGACTCAAAAGAATTACGCTACAAGGGATGCATTGTGCTTGTGCCAAATTCTACTTGTATCTTCACAAGCATATTTTGAACAGAGTTATTCCAGATGTAGGGCACTAAATTGATAAGGAGTACAGCGTATCATCCACAAATCGATGGCCAAACGAAAGTGGTGAACAGGTGCTTGGAGACAACCCAAAGTCATCCACCAAATATGACTACCCAAGGAGAACTCCAAACCCAATCAAGTGCTATTATTGATCAATTGATCATGACCCGATGATGGTGAACCACTACTAAAGTGCTAATACAATGGGCGAACTTACCAGCAGAAGGTGCCACTTGGGAGAACTATGAGGACTTGAAGATCAAATTCCCAAAGTTCATGAAATTTCAGCCTCGATGAAAAGTCTGATTTGAAGAGGGTGGGTCTGTTAGGACTCTAGCTAGGAGAGTCCTAATTGAGAGGGGCATTCATGTAAAACCTACCTAAGCCGACCCTTATTAAAGAGGTGAAAAGGCCTGCTAGAGTTAGGAGATTATTATTTCTTAGAGAAGAATTAGGAGTTGTAAAGGAATAGGAGTCTTGAGTAGGAGTCCTATTAGGAGTTGGTTAGAAGTAGGAGTCTTAAGTAGGAGTCCTATTAGGAGTTAGAGTTTAGAAGCCCTATAAATAGCCATGTATTCCTCCTCTTTTGATAAGCAATAGATGATTCTTTTCTGTAGCCTTTGAGCAGCAAATTGGAGGGAGGAACCCCTATAGAGTTCCAAGGAGGTCGATCCCCTAAAGAGATCAATCCCAAGTTTAGAATCTACAAGGGTTCTAACAAGTGTGAGGGAAGCTTTATAAAAAGGAGGTGTAAAGGTTTTCTCCCGAGCCTGCAAAAGGAGAATAGAGTTGTAAGAAGAAGATTGATCTTCGCCTATTAAAGGAAGATCGTTAGTGGATGCTGGTGGCCTCGACGGAAGGGGAATTAACGGAGTGGATGTGGGTCACGGCGACCGAACCACCATAAAAACTTAGTTTGCATTTCTTTTCTTGCTATTTACCTTCACTATAAACTTACTTGCTTTACTTCCATTATGCTTATGAATACGATTTCAAAGTTAACATATCTCTGAAACGGTTTTCATCGAAATTATTTTAATCGAATGAAAGATTTCTCGAATTGTTGATTTTATCCACTACACTAATTCACCAAGGGTTCTAACAAGTGTGAGGGAAGTTTTGTAAAAAGGGGGTGTAAAGGTTTTCTCCCAAACCCGCAAAAGGAGAATAGAGTTGTAAGAAGAAGGTTGATCTTCGCCTATTAAAGGAAGATCGTTAGTGGATGCTGGTGGCCTCGACGGAAGGGGAATCGACGGAGTGGATGTAGGTCACGATGACCGAACCACTATAAAAACTTAGTTTGCATTTCTTTTCTTACTATTTACCTTCACTACAAACTTACTTGCTTTACTTCCATTATGCTTATGAATACAATTTCAAACTTAACATATCTCTGAAATGGTTTTTGTCGAAATTGTTTTAATCGAATGAAAGATTTTTTGAACCATTGATTTTATTCACTGCACAAATTCACCATCCCCTCCCCCCCCTTCTTAGTGCCGACTTATTCCTAACATACCTGACCGCCCGAGGTGGGTTCAAGATCAGTAGTGCGCCTTCTAATAACAAAGGATGAAAAACTCGTTATTTTTTCGTGAGTTGTAGTTGGGGGTGGGGTTTTCATGTTGGATGAATTTCCTGAACCATCAACAATATTCTCCAGTTTCTTTCTGATGGAGATACCGCGAACGTGAATCATTTAAGGGAGATTTTGTTGTCCTCTCGGGTAATTAGGGGGATGACCAAGGATTGGCTGGTCAAGGTGGGACTAAGCATAACCATTAGGGGTATGGTCACTTTTATGTTATGGAATGTTCACTTTGCCTCGGGTGCAACTGACTAACTGGTTCTTTATTCGTAGAGATGGTGAACCTCCGGTCACTGAAAGGGATGCCTTATGCCTAGGTTATCGTGCCATCGTCTCGAGATGGCAAGGGTCCTTGCCCTAGGGATGCTTCGAAGAGGGGCAAGCCAAGGAAGAAATTGGGGTCACCGGAGATAGGTCACCTAAAGAAAAGGGTGAAAATGGGGACTCGGAAGATGTCCGAGGGCTCGGCGACTCGCGGGAGGGCAGTCCAGGGGTCATCTGAGGTGAGGGTTGCACCCCAAGGAGAGGGCTCAGCAAGCGTGAGGGGGAAAGGGAGGGTCGGATCATTTGGCAATGGTCCCTTAGGGAAATCGACCTACCCAAAGTTAATGCGGGACTTGTCCCGCGTCTAGCCTCATTCCGAAGGCAAGCAGTTTCAGGCCCTGAGCATGGCCGACCTTCAAGTGGGGGAGCCGAGGGTTCCCTATGCCTGGCGGTGGTCAACCCTTAAGACCGATAGTCAAATCTGGGCCGATGGGTCAACTGCTCAATAGTTTACCCGAGGGGCGCTTCATCCGATGCTAGCGATAGAGCTCTACTATTCCCCCTCTGTGGTGCTGATGGATCGGGTGTCCAAATCCCTCATCTGGATAAGTCGATGTATTCCTCATCACCCCTTTTTGCTTTCCACTTATCGATTCTGATGCTAGTCCTTATACAGGGTTAGTATTTTACCATGGCGCAGATCGATCGAGTCTATGACGCTGGACAAGTGATTGAACGCTTGGGGGAAGCCAACGCTAGTACACTATCAGTGTTAGACACTGACTGGCGATGGCATCGCCGCTGATAGGTAGTGGCACCGCCAGCACCGAGAAACCCAAAAGCAATTTAAATTTGGAGCCCAAATTTGAATCCTCTTGGGGCCTATACATACCCCTCAATTCTCAGCAGAGAACACAACCTTTGAGAATTTAGAGATTGAGATAAAGCCTTAGCAAAGTCTTTAGCAAGTCTTATTTTCAATAGCTTAAGTGTTCAACTCCCTTTTTCTCTTTAAAAATCTGTGAGAGTATGAACCACTGATAAAAGGTTATAAGAGGGATATTTGTCCTTCCCCTTCAAAGTGATTTGCTAGTGGAAGTTGGGAGCCTCATCGAAGAAGGCTTCGCAAGTGGATGTAGATCATTTGACTGAACCACTTTAAATTGGTGTGTTCTTTGAATGTGTGAGTATTTACCTTTCTGAAACTGTTATTTACATAGCAGCAAGCTTTTGATTTTCACCTCCTTACTTTACTCGAGCTACTTTTACCAAGTCATTCTTTGTCGAATCAAAATCTCTACGCATTTACGAAATCATTTTAAAACTTACAAGTTTTAATCCACTGCACTAATTTACCCCGATCCGATCCAATCCTAACAATTGGTATCAGAGCTAGGCTCACTCTCTTATTGGGTTTAATACCCAAGAGAGATGGCTTACTCCGGCATGCATAAGGGTCATTCCATTACACATCCGCCTATGTTTAATGGGTCGGATTACACGTATTGGAAAACTCAAATGAGGATCTTCTTGATTTCCATAGATTTTGAGCTTCGGACTATTGTTGAAAATGAATTTAAAAAATCTTCTCTTCCGATGAGCGAATAGGATGAATCGGAGAAGAAGGTTTTTGCTTTAAACGCAAAGGCTATGAATGCCTTGTTTTGTGCACTAGACAAAAACGAATTTAATCGTGTTTCAATTTGTGATTCGGCTTTTGATATTTGGAGAACTCTTGAGGTCACTCATGAAGGCACTAGCCGAGTGAAAGAGTCCAAAATCAACATTCTTGTGCACTCTTACGAACTTTTCCGAATGAAACCAAGTGAGTCCATCGGAGACATGTACACCCGGTTTACGGATGTCATCAATGGACTCAAAGCTCTTGGTAAAGATTTTACTAACTTTGAACTAGTAACTAAAATCTTAAGATCCCTCCCTAAAAGTTGGGATCCAAAAGTTACGGCCATTCAAGAGGCCAAAGACCTTAAAACATTCCCTCTTGAAGAACTCATTGGGTCTCTAATGACCTACGAAATGACATGTCAAGCTCATGATGAGCTCGAGAACCCCCTTCCAAAGAACAGGAAGGATATGGCACTCAAATCACAAGAAGACCACTTGAAAGGAACATCAAGTGATGAGGACAGTGACAATGACATTGCACTTTTGACTCAAAAATTCAAAAAATATTTAAGGAAGAACAGATTTAAAAATAATACAAAAAATAAATTTGAACAAAAGAAGGACTAAGTGATTTGCTATGAATGCAAAAAACCGGGACACTACAAGAACGATTGCCCTCAAGCCAAAAAGAGAACACCAAAGAAGAAGGCGCTCAAGGCAACATGGGATAACGCAAGCACATCCGAAGAAGAGGAGTCCAACACCGAGCAAGTTGCTCACTACGCCCTAATGACCTTCGAAGAAGAGGTAACAGATTTAATTAATGCAGATTTACCTTATCATGATTTATTAAATGCCTTCCATGAGTTATTTGATGAATGTAAGACAATTAGTAGAAAATACAAATTGCTAAGAAAGGAGCATGATAGTCTTACGTGTGCTTTTGATAAATTAAAAACTGAATATCATGATTGTCTAGCTCCATGTGTTAAATGCCATGATTTAGAAACTCTCCAAAATGAGAACTTAGTACTTAAGGACACCTTGAAGAAATTCGAGGTCGGTAGCAAGTCCTTAAACATGATCCTTACAAATAAGGGTCACGTTCCTAAAAGGAGTGGAATCGGATTTGTGAGAAGTACTCACCAAAATCCAACCACCTTCGTTAAAGGTCCTATCTTACATGTTCAACATCAAAGCAATTGCAACTTTTTTGTTGCAAATATGGACATATAACTTACCAATGTCCATTCAAGAAAATTAGTCCGAACAAATTGATTTGGGTTCCTAAAGGAACCATGATCAAGTCTATGCAACATGATAAACAAGTTAGATTAGTTTTTGAGGCACCAAAAAAGTAAATGGGTACCTAAAAATAATTCCTTCTTGTAGAAACATACACCATCACATGCTAGGAGCAAGAGATGGTATCTTGATAGTGGATGCTCAAGGCATATGACCGGAGATCCATCCCAATTCACCAAGCTCACTAGCATGGACGAAGGCTATGTCACCTTCGGAGACAACAACAAAGGCAAAATCATTGGCAAGGGAACCATAGGTAACAAATCAAGTTTTTCCATTGATGATGTGTTACTAGTTGATGAATTAAAACATAATCTATTGAGCATTAGTCAATTATGCGATAAAGGTTATATCGTTAGATTTGAATCAAATATGTGCATTATTGAAAACCAAATCATAACATGACTATGATTGCTTTAAAACAAAATAATGTCTATACCATCAATCTTGATGAACTAAGTAATGAAATGTGTTTTCTCGCCATAAATGATGATGCTTGGCTTTTGGCATAGGAGATTAGGCCATGCAAGCATGAAAACAATATCTAAAATCTCATCTCAAGAATTAGTACGAGGGATTCGAATATAAAGTTTATTAAAGATAAGGTATCGATGCATGTCAACTAGGGAAACAAATAAATACAAGCTTCAAAACAAAAAAAAATCAAATTAGCACCACTAGACCGTTACAATTGATCCATTTGGACTTATTTGGACCAATTGATACAACAAGTCTAGGTGGAAGCAAATATGCTTTTGTGATTGTGGATGACTACTCTAGATACACTTGGACCTATTTCTTAGCTCACAAAAGTGATTGTTTCAAGTGTTTCTCTAAATTTTGTAAACTCACTCAAAACGAAAAAGGGTTCATGATTTCATCAATTCAGAGTGATCATGGTGGCGAATTTCAAAACCATGACTTTCAAAATTTTTGTGAAGTTAATGGATACAATCATAACTTCTCCACTCCGAGAAATTCCCAAAAAAATGGAGTAGTTGAAAGAAAAAATAGAAACCTACAAGAAATGGCAAGAACTATGTTAAATGAACAAAGTTTACCCAAGTATTTTTGGGCCGAAGCCGTAAATACGGCTTGCTACATCATGAATAGAGTCCTAATAAGACCTTCCTTATCAAAAACTCCCTATAAATTATGGAATAACAAAAAACCAAATATTTCCTATTTTAAAGTTTTCGGTTGTAAATGCTTTATTTTAAATGAAAGGGATGCCTTAGGAAAATTTGATGCAAAATCCGATGAAGGCATCTTTCTTGGTTACTCTTCCGTTTGAAAGTTTTTTTAGGGGTTTTTAATAAAAGAACCTTAGTAATTGAAGAGTCTATTCATGTAGTTTTTAATGAAGTCTCAAATTTTAAGAAAAAATGATTTTGATGATGATCTTGGTTTTGATAATTTGAATTTAAATGAACCCCTCCTCAAAATAGCAACTTGGATGCACCTTCTTCCAAATTTCCTTACCTAAGGAATGGAAGTATATATATGCTTATCCAAAGGAGCTAATTATAGGGGATACATCTAAAGGGGTTCAAACTCGTTCCTCTTTCAAGAATTTTTTTGCTTAATGCAGCCTACCTCTCTCAAATTGAACCTAAGTGCATTGACGAGGCCATAAAAGATGATTTTTTGGATTATTGCAATGCAAGAGGAACTGAATCAATTTGAGAGAAACAAGAATGTGGGAGCTTGTTCCTAGACCTAGTGACCATTTAGTCATTGGTACTAAGTGGGTCTTTAGAAACAAGCAAGACGAAAATGGTATCGTGGTTAGAAACAAGGCTAGATTAGTGGCCAAAGGTTTCAACCAAGAAGAAGGTATCGATTCTGAAGAAACCTTCGCCTCCCGTGGCTCGATTAGAAGCCATAAGGATGCTCCTTGCCTACGCTAGTAGTTATAATTTTAAACTATTTCAAATGGATGTCAAAAGTGCCTTCTTGAATGGTTTTATTTCCGAAGAATTATATGTCGAACAACCTCCCGGATTTGAAAATTCTCTTCTTCGTAATCATGTATTCCAATTGACTAAGGCTCTCTATGGTTTGAAACAAGCTCCTAGAGCTTGGTATGAAAGACTTAGTTCCTTTCTTATTTTAAATAATTTTACCAAAGGCAAGGTTGATACTACATTGTTTATTAAACATTTTGAAAATAATTTTCTTATTGTACAAATTTATGTTGATATTTATTTTTTGGCTCTTGGATGAATCACTATGTGAATCATTTGCCAAATCTATGAGTCATGAATTTGAAATGAGTTTAATGGGGAATTAACTTTCTTTTTAGGATTACAAATCAAACAACTTAAGGATGGTATATTTCTTAACCAATCTAAATATACATTAGAATTGTTAAAACGATTTAACATGGATAATTCAAAAGCAATAAACACCCCTATGAGTACTTGACTAAGTTAGATATGGATGAAAATAGTGAAAACTTGATCAAAAAAAAACATATAGGGGAATGATAGGTAGTCTACTCTACCTTACCGCTACTAGACCAGATATCATGTTTAGTGTAGGACTTTGTGCTAGGTTTCAATCAAATCCTATACTATCTCATCTTAAAAGTGTTAAAAGAATATTTAGGTATCTTAAAGGAACTCCAAATTTAGGTTTATGGTATCCAAAATCTGAAAAATTTGATTTAATGGCTTACTTGGATGCCGATTTTTTTTAAGGATGTAGGATAGATAGAAAGAGTACATCCGGAACATGCCAATTTTAGGACATGCACTTGTTTCTTGGACTTCAAGAAACAAAATTCAAGACACTATCTATCTGGCAGGCAAAATACATTCTTCTTGAGTGCATGCTGTGCACAAGTTGTTTGGATGAAAAATACATTGGAAGACTATGGAATTCACTTTAAAAATATTCCCATAAAATGTGATAATACTAGTGCCATATGTCTTACTAAAAAAATCCAATTCAGCATTCTAGAACTAAGCACATCGACGTTAGGCATCATTTCATCTGTGATCATGTCCTTAACAATAATGTTGTTCTAGAATTCATTGACACGAAGCATCAATTAGCAGACATATTCACAAAAGCCTTGAATGAAGACCAATTTGAATTCATTAGAAGGGAATTAGGCATGTTAAATTGTCCCTAAAATGAGCTTCACGAAAAATGACTCGTCCTTTTCCTTTCTTTTGTGGATTTGATTTCTTCTTTCTTCTTCACTTTAAAATGATCCATTAAAGTATAACTTATTATCTTGAGGGAAGCAAACAAAAAGGGGGAGAGGAAGAAAATTTTTTTTCTTTCCTCCGCGGGATGCCAGCGGTGGCACCGCCAGATCTGGCGGTTGCACCGCCTAAGCGCTCGGGCGCCAGGCGGTGACACCGCTCGGTTTGGCGGTGGCACCGACCGAGCGACCCTTATTAACCCAAGGGGTTAGGGCCGGCGGTGACACCGCCCCCAACCCGAAGAACGAGCTCTCAAAACCCTCTCCCATTTCCTCTAACCCTCATTCTACCTCTTAGAAGCATTGGAGAAGGATTCTTGGGTCCAAGCCTTCCATCTCTCAACATAAGGTAACACTTGAAATCCCTCTTTTTGGTATCTCATTCCCTCTTTTCCTTTCTCTTTCCCTTGCTTATTTTTCACAATTTCATCATCATCTTGTCTAGATAATGGCTCCTAAGAGATCAAAAGGAAAAAGGATTGAAGGAGATTCATTTGACCATGATCTTTTTAGATCAAAAGAGGTAGCCCTTAGTTTTCCAAAATTTGAAAGACGAGGTATCCATAAGGGAAAATATGTTGATTTGGATGAACTAGAAGACTTAGAACCCATTAGGTGTTTTGCACACCTAAAAGCTCTACCACTGCTACAACTAGATGAACCAATCTATCCGCGATTAGTTAGATTGTTCTATGCCTAAGCACTTACCTTCTAGGAACACCCATTAGAATATTTGACAGCACCATTTGTGAGCTAATTGGCATAACTGAAAAAGATAGAGGATGCTATTTTAAAGGTAAATGGGACGTCAACTCAATAGGAGCAACCTATACCGAAGCCGTAGAAACAATCTTTGCAAATCCAAACCTTGACTTCCTACCCAAGAGCTGTGAACACTTACTGCCTTTCAACTCTAAAATTCTTCATCACATTATCACCAGCATCATATTCCCCAAACAATTTCATCTTGATTTAAATAAGTCAAATTAAGATGAGTACCATGTATTGGATTATGACCGGGTCGGGATAATTGTTTTGGGTACTCAATTGGCAACACATGCAGGATATTATGGCTAAAAAGATACTATGCTGCCATATGGGAGGTTAATCACTAGATTTCTTCATGCCTATGACATTTGCATCCCACCCGATGAAGAATCTATTCAAAATGATAGATATAACATAATAAATAAAAACCTGCTTTGAAAAGACTTAGGTGCACCTTTAGCAATGGCATATGGGTTAGGCAGCCTAGAAGGACGGATCCAATTCCTCCACAAATAGAACACCAAACACCAATTCTTATGGGAAATGAATCTCCTCCTCCTAGTCCTTTTTTTTTGCAGCACCTTCACTCCTATTTCCTCCTCTCAAGATCGCATTATGGCGGAATTGTCTCAGATCAAATCACAGAAGAACAAATTCAAAATCAACAAGTTGAAATTTTGAAGACACTACATTTCTTGAATGAAAAAATAGATATCATGTATCAGCATTGTGGATTACCTCCTAAGGATTAAACTGATGTATCTTTTTTATTCTGTTTCTGTTTTGCTTTTAACAACAAGTTCAAAGTTTGTCATCGATTAAACGATAACTGATCCTTCCTTTTAGATAACTACTGTTTTGATCTGCATGATTTCTTTTGGATAAACTATTTCTGGCAAAACCTTGTTAAATGCTATTTTTTTTATGATCATCAATTCGATGGCTTGTCTCTTTTTGTTGATGACAAAGGGGGAGAAGTGATGACCTACACCATAATGATAGCATGACTTATATGGATTACAAAAACTTGTGTGATATGATTGACTTATATGCCTTGCAAAATCCTTGAAAATATCACAAGATTGATTGATCATATTGAAAGCATGCCATACATCTAAATCATAAAATATATATTGAAAGTTTTTATCTTCTGTCGTAGTAAAATTTGTCCATTTTCATTTAACTTATGATTTTCATAGAAGTTTTGTATTCACTATTGTTTAAAGAGGATCACGATAAGCTCTACGGTTAGAACTTATCGGGTTATGCTTGAATCCAATGGGATGGAATTCAAGTGGTTTTTATCTTCTCATAATATGGCATATAGATAGGGGAGTTTATGTTTAACCGTCATCAATTGATTGTCATCATCAAAAGGGGAGATTGTTGAATCTCGGATTTTGATGATAAAATCAATTGATGGGTTATTTGATCTAATCCATATTATTGAGTTAAGTGTGCAGGATTAACTTCGATAAACAGAAAACACAAAGCAGAAATACGAGTCGAAGTTGATGAACGTTTAAGAGTTTGAAGAAGAATCGCCGGATATCTTGCGGAACCAACCGAGAAGAAATCGGGAAACTGTTGGAAGTTCAAGAAGAGATCGTCGGAGGTTCGCAGAGATCATCCCAGAAGTCTCAGCTACTCTTTAAAGTCATCACAAGTTCGGGGGCGTGCTTGGACCCCGTCGAAGGAAGTTCGTCGGAAAGCTTCGTCGAACAAAACTTGGCGTTCGCGGTTAATAAATTGCTTAAGATGTGTTTTGTTATGTAGTTCACTTGTAATTAGGATTAGGATTAAGAAAAATAAGCCTATATCCTGGTTAGGGCCAAGCTGGGGCCAAAGTCAGATTTGGTTTGGGCTAAAAGAAAGCCAAACCAAGTGAACGGAGAGCAGCGGTGGCACCGCTTGGTGGGTGGTGACACCTCTGAGCTGGTGGTGGCACCTCCCCACACCGAAGGTGGGGTGGCACCCTTGGCTGGTGGTGGTGGCACCCAAACATCGGGAACCCAAAGAGGATTTGAATTTTGGAGCCCAAATTTTGGAGCCCAAATTTGAATCCTCTTGAGGCCTATAAATACCCCTCAAATCTCATTTGAGATAACAACCTTTTGAGCAGCAAGAGTTTGAGAGAAAGATCTTAGAAAAGTGTTAGCTTGCTTTCTTTTCAATTTGCTAGTGTTCACCTCATCTCTTCTTGAAAATCTGTAAGAGAGTGAACAGCTTGTAAAGAGTTGTAAGAGGGTATTTACCCTTCCATTTCAAGAGACTTGCTAGTGGAAGGTGGGAGCCTCATCGAAGAGGGGCCTCGCAAGTGGAGTAGGTCATTTGAGTAGAACCACTCTAAAAAATCGTGATCCTTGGTTTTGCGTTTCATTATTGTTATTTATATTATTGCAAACCTTCTTATATGCTTTAGTTCCTTATTACTTTCGGCAAGCATATTTAAGAATACGCTTTCAAGATTAAGCTTGTCAAGTTCAGCTCTCTTCATACGAAAGATTTTTTAGAAAACCGAAGTTTTAATCATCACTAATGCACTAATTCACCCCTCTTAGTGTCTTTGCTCCGATCCTAACAAGAGAGACACTAACGACTTAGTTGGAACTCTGTTCAGAAGGTAAGCTACGGTTTCTAGGGCATATCCCCAGAATGAGATGGGTAGGTCAGCGAAACTCATCATGGACCGTACCATATCTAATAATGTACGATTTCTCCTTTCAGAGACACCATTGGTGAGGTGTATAAGGAGGTGTCCATTGGGATAATATCCCATGGTCCTTGAGGAACTGAGTAAACTCTGTACTTAAGTATTAGCCTCCTCGATCTGATCGAAGAGTTTTGATACTCTTTCGGTCTGGTTCTCCACCTCATTCTTATACTCTCTGAATTTCTCAAAGGTCTGGGACTTATACTTCATTAAGTACACATATCCATACCTTGAGAAATCATCAAGTAAATGTAATGAAGTAGGAGTAACCTCCAATGGCATGAGTTGACATGGGTCCACATACATCACTATGTATGAGTTCCAACAACTCATTGGCTCTCTCTCCAGTTCTACTAAATGGAGATTTGGTGATTTTTCCACGAATGCAAGGCTCACAAGTTGTATATGACACATAGTCGAATGGATCTAGATATCCATCATTTAGCAACTTTTGAATCCTTCTTTCATGGATGTGACCTAGCATACAATGCCCCGGTATGCCTTTGTTCAACTCATCTCGTTTACTTTTGGACATATTTACATTCATGATATGTGGAGTGGTGTCTAACATAAATAAACCATTATGCAATGTTCCTTTAAGTGATGATCTTATCATCTAATAATATCGAACAACCATTGTTCTAAAAAAAACAAATTTATATCCACTAATTTGTTAAACATGTAATGGAGATAATGTTTTTGATAATAGAAGGAACAAAATAACATGCATCTAATGCAATAAAAAAGCTCCACTAGGCGGATGTAGGGCGACCTGCCAACAGACTAATACAGACAACTTTTGCTCCATTACCCATCTTGAGGTCCATCTCGCCTCTCTATAGTCTCCTAGGCCTTGCCAGAACCTGCAACGAATTGCATATATGATAAGCACTACCGGTATCCAATACCCATGTGTTATCATAAGAGTTTGACAAATGGTGACTGATCATGAATGTACCTGAAGCTTCATCAAGCTTTTGTTTCGCCCTTTCTACAAGGTACTCTTTACAGTTTCTCTTCCAATGCCCATCTTTACCACAGTGGAAGCACTGGCCTTTGTCCTTTGCTGGGTCTTTCTTAGCAACCTTTGCTTTACCTTGTTTGCCCTTGCCCTTTCCCTTCTTAAGGGACCTTTCTTCTTTCCTTTTCTCTCTGGTCTCACCAGTGTAGAGAACTGGCTTCTCTTTCTTAATAGTACTCTCTGCCTCCCTCAACATATTGAGGAGCTCTGGGAGAGTCACCTCAAGCTTGTTCATATTAAAATTCATTATGAACTGTGAAAAGGAATCTGGTAGGGACTGAAGCACAATGTCCACACACAAGTTATCCTCTAGGACCATTCCTAGACCTGTGAGTTTCTCTATCCACTCAATCATCTTTAGGACATGGTTCTAAACCGGTGTCCCCTCGGTCATCCTAAGCGGAAAAAGGCTCTTGGATATCTCATATCGTTGAGTCCTTCCCTGTTCCTCAAACAATTTTTGGACATGTAGGAGAATGGATCGGCATCCATCTTTTTTATGTTGTCTCAGTAACTCGGAGTCATAGAGCCCAACATATAGCACCTGAAAGCAAGAGTGGAGTCATCAATGTACTTCACGTAGCGGCGATCTCATCCTCGCTTGCCCTTCTTCGGTAGGCATCCTTGTATCAGGGCGTACGACGATTTTCTCTTTGTGAGAACAATTCTCAAGTTACGGAGCCAATCCAGGTATAATTTGGACCGATGAGGCGGTTGACATCAAGTATGCCACGTAAAGGGATTTGAAAGCGACATTTTCTGAAAATAAAGATGTAGCAGAAATGAATAACATGCAGATTTTACAAGAAATAAACTATCAAGATATGGACTTCTATCTTAATATGCTCCCCACTATTTTACTAACGAGTCGCGACACCCTCGGCCGTGAAACGGAAGTCTCCAGCCAGAACTTCTAGTGGGGATCGGGATCTAATCGAGAATCTTAGAGTAACCTCGAGGGACTCGACCAATCACACTAAGCCTAAAAGGTAGGCAACTCTTGCCGATCACAACTCCTTGTGATTCCGTCTGTTCGACCTCCGAATCACCATGGCCTCGAGGGACTCGACCAACCATGATGCTCGGTTAAGTTAACACCCGCCGTTACAAGATGAGTGCGATTTGATGATATACCCTCGAGGGACTCGACCAAGCATACCATGCCCTCCGGTCACCGGTGACATCTCTATGTCGTAAGCAAGATAGCGAATCGCGATATAGGTGAGTCTCGAGGGACTCGACCAACTCAACCTTCACGGGAATGGGTTCCTACTCATAACGATGGAAGGCCCGTGGGTCAATCTAATTGCCTCACGTTTACCGACTTAATATTATCGAGATGTTTCTATAATTTGGTCTCCTAATATGACATGTCACACATATACATATTTAATATATATCTACATCGCATGCAAATATATATACATATCTAGTATGTGTATAAGCAATCACATCAGATGATCATGGACCACAACCTAATATGATTAGGCCCGAGCCAGTAGGCCTAATCACTCACATCAAGATCTATGTGTGCAACGGTGCATCTCCATGCCCTTGTGATCGTCCATCTCGTCCTCGTCGGTTCCGTCGACATCTTGATGCATCTCCATGCATCACGATCGTCCGTCTCGTGGGTCCTGCTATCGCATCCACGCTCCCGCTGCGCCTCCTCATGTGATTAAAACTTAATCATAGGCACGTAGGCCCGACAATAAACGAGAAATATAATGGAGGTTCGCAGACCTTAATAATAATAATCACAAGTACACACATCACACGGTTCATGATCATCCGTCCACACATCATACATCACATGTATAAATAATCATCATCATGTAGGACTACTAGATAATAATAAAAATAATAATCAACTAAACCTTTTAATTAATTAATATTTTTCTGAAATCAAGGACATGTAGGGAATTTCTCAATTCCTAAGGGTATTTTCGTAATTTGGACAAACGACAGAAACTGGAATTTGTCAAATTCACAGGGGCAAAACTGTCCTTTTGCCTAAAACCCTAATTCCCTCTGCTGCTGTCGCCGCCACGCCCCCATGGCGGCGGCTTCTGGCGAGGGCGGCGATGCCGAGGGCCTGGCGGCTGCCTTGCGTGAAGCGGCGCCCCGCATCGGCAGTGGGCCCCGGTGTCGCCGCCTCCTGGCGGTTCTGCCCATGAGGCAGCGCCATGGCGGTGCTGCCTGTTGGCGGCCGACCGCGAGGGGTTTTTGCTAGTGGGAGGCGCGGACCCGCGCGCCGCCCTCTGGTGCCTCACCCGCTGGCTCGCGCCTTCATGGCGCCTCTGCCCATGGGGTCTGCGTGCTAGTCATAGGTGCCCGACAAGCCAATCCGTGAGTGATGGCACGTGTGACTTGATACAGAATCTTTTTTGCTTATTATATTTTGGCGTATATCACTTTATAACTATTGCATAAATGCATATATATATATATTGTGATGTCCTTGGATTTGTGCAATGGGAATCGGATCGTGATGAGATCACGATAATGAGATCGATTCACCTTTAAACACATATCCTAAATAATCCGGTCATAGGTTTTTCGAGATGAACATCGTGATAACCGGATAGACTGGTGTCTTTGTATACCGTCCATATGATGGATGCAATCGGTCTCATATAGCTTTCGTGTAGGGACACTAGGGATACGATGCAGGTGCTCATTGGAGAATGAGTTCACTTTGATTGATCCGCCACGGAATCTTTGGATGGTTGATGATGCCTTATTGTCGGACGGCGATTCCGTAGTCCTAGTGGTGTATCTGGTCCTTAGACTTGAGACAACAAGGATGTCTGTATGAGTGCTCCACTCTTTGATACCGAACTTATAGGTTTGGCTGTCCCGGATCTAGTACAACCGGTCATTGGGAGTGGTAGTCGACCTTACGAGGGCGATTGAGTGTCGATAGAGGATCATCCACTCTCGTCATGAGGAATATCCCATGTGTTCTTGCTCGGACAAATCCTAGCCAGGGTCATTCGGGGTGAGAGAGAAAGAGTTCTCTGGGGAGAATCCGATTAGAGCGAGACTTAGTAGAAACCGTATGGGTCCGACAACACCATGCTCGATATACGGTCTTTGGGATATTAGATGGATGAGAGACTATAGGTACATGGTGGCGAGGACGGATAGTTCCAATGGATTGGATTCCCCTATATCGTCGGGGACTACAGGCGTGGTAGTGGCCTAGTCGTCGTCGTCGTAGTCGATGAGTGAAGTGAATTATTACAGAGATAATAATTGGCGAAGTTAGAAGGAGTTCGGCGGTATGACTCACGGACATACTTCGATATTGGGCCTAGAGGGTCACACACACATATGGTAGGCATTGCGATGAGTAGAGGTTGGGATATGAGATATCCGAAGAGAGCCCTTGTCTTATTGGATGCAGATCCAATACCCACTAGGGAAGGACCCATTAGGGTTTGACATGGGATCTCTATAAATAGGAGGGATTCATGACCTCATAGGCTAGAGTCTTTGCTTGCCCTTCCTATTCTCCTCTCCCTCTCCACCTCGTGAGGCACGGAGTTTTGAGGAGGGTCGCCGCAACCCCTGCTGTGTGGATCACCGCTAGAGAGGAGGACACTTGACCTCCTTCACCCTCTCCTAAGGATCTGCAAGGAAACAGGGATATACGCTCTCCCTAGGTAACACAATCTCTATATGCAGTTTTGTGTTTTTTGGTTTTTTTTTACGCACCAATCTTCGCCTGACGACGAACATCTTTTTTTGGGAATCGGATTTTTTTGTTTTCTTGTTCTTCCCTGCGCGCATATGATGTCGCCCCCCCATGATTTCCCAACAGTGGTATCGAGCCAGGTTGTTTGATGCGAATGATTGGTTTTTGAAGCTGCGTGTGTTGTGTTTAGGAAGAATATTGACGCAAAAAATCGTTTTAAAAGCGAGGAAGGGCAGCAACAGTTGTTGCCCTCGATCTACATCGTCGCGGCAACGCGATATGGCGAACAGCGGCGCCTGCCGCCCGAAAAGAAGCGGCGCTGCCGCCAGGGCAGCGGCGCCTACGCGCCCCCGCTCCATGGGCGAAACCCCCCCCACAGGGGCGGCGCCTAGCGGGATAGCGGCGCCATGGAGGCGGCGGCGCGGCGCCAGGGCGCCAACCTGCAGGGAACAGCACCGCCCTCTCGCGGGCGTTGCCCGCCGGCAGAACTACCATGAGGCGGCGATGAGGCGGCTCACGGCCGCCGCCAGCAATGGCGTGGCATGCGGCAATGCGACGGGCGGCGCCCGCCCTCGCCCCTAAACGCCGCCGAGAGGGTGGTGGCGGCGGCAGCAGAAAAGGGCATTAGGGTTTTCTGAGAAAAAGACAATTTTGCCCCTGTGAATTTGAGAAATTCCAGTTTCTGTCTTTTGTCCAAATTACGAAAATACCCTTAGGAATTGAGAAATTCCCTACATGTCCTTGATTTCAGAAAAATATTAATTAATTAAAAGGTTTAGTTGATTATTATTTTTATTATTATCTAGTAGTCCTACATGATGATGATTATTTATACATGTGATGTATGATGTGTGGACGGATGATCATGGATCGTGTGATGTGTGTATTTGTGATTATTATTATTGAGGTCTGCGAACCTCCTTTATATTTCTCGTTTATTGTCGGGCCTGCGTGCCTATGATTAAGTTGTAATCACATGAGGAGGCGTAGCGGGAGCGTGGATGCGATAGCGGGACCCACGAGACGGACGATCGTGATGCATGGAGATGCATCAAGATGTCGACGGAACCGACGAGGACGAGATGGACAATCACAAGGGCATGGAGATGCACCGTTGCACACATAGATCTTGATGTGAGTGATTAGGCCTACTGGCTCAGGCCTAATCATATTAGGCTGTGGTCCATGATCATCTGATGTGATTGCTTATACACATGCTAGATATGTATATATATTTGCATGCGATGTAGATATATATTAAATATGTATATGTGTGACATGTCATATTAGGAGACCAAATTATAGAAACATCTCTCGATAATATTAAGTCGGTAAACGTGAGGCAATTAGATTGACCCACGTGGCCTTCTATCGTTATGAGGAACCGATTCCCGGTGTAGGTTGAGTTGGTCGAGTCCCTCGAGACTCACCTATATCGCGATTCGCTATCTTGCTTACGACATAGAGATGTCACCGGTGACCTGAGGACATGGTAT
Source organism: Musa schizocarpa (assembly GCA_900464855.2). Lineage (NCBI taxonomy): Eukaryota > Viridiplantae > Streptophyta > Magnoliopsida > Zingiberales > Musaceae > Musa > Musa schizocarpa. Next base: position 17,046,656 of record LS990920.1, read on the forward strand.
GCTTGGTCGAGTCCCTCGAGGGTATATCATCAAATCAGACTCATCTTGTAACGAAGGTGTTGACTTAACCGAGCATCATGGTTGGTCGAGTCCCTCGAGGCCATGGTGATTCGGAGGCCGAACAGGACGGGAATCACAAGGAGTTGTGATCGGCAAGAGTTGCCTACCTTTTAGGCTTAGTGTGATTGGTCGAGTCCCTCGAGGTTACTCTAAGACGCTGATTGGATCCTGATCCCCACTAGAAGTCTGCTGGAAACTTCCGTTTTACGTGCTGAGGGTGTCGCGTGACTCGTTAGTAAAAAAGTGGGAGCATATTAAGATAGAAGTCCATATCTTGATAGTTTATTTCTTGCAAAATCTGCATGTTATTCATTTCTGCTACATCTTTATTTTCAGAAAATGTCGCTTTCAAATCCCTTATGTGGCATACTTGATGTCAACCGCCTTACTGGTCCAAATTATATGGATTGGCTCCGTAACTTGAGAATTGTTCTCACGGCGGAGAAAATCGTGTAAAATCCTTGATCTGATGATGCCTACGCCCGAAGAAGAAGGGGCAAGCGAGGATGAGATCGCTTCGCTTACGTGAAGTACATTGATGACTCCACTCTTGCTCAGTGCTATATGTTGGGCTCTATGACTCAGAGTTACGAGAGACAACATGAAAAGATGGATGCCAGATCCATTCTCCTACATGTCCATAAATTGTTTGAGGAACGGGGAAGGACTCAACGATATGAGATATCCAAGAGCCTTTTCCGCTAGGATGGTGAGGGGGACGGTTCAGAACCATGTCCTAAAGATGATTGAGTGGATAGAGAAACTCACAGGTCTAGGAATGGTCCTAGAGGATAACTTGTGTGTGGACATTGTGCTTGGTCCCTACCAGATTCCTTTTCACAGTTCATAATGAATTTTAATATGAACAAGCTTGAGGTGACTCTCCCAGAGCTCCTCAATATGTTGAGGGAGGCAGAGAGTACTATTAAGAAAGAGAAGTCATTTCTCTACTTGGTGGTGAGACCAGAAAGAAAAGGAAAGAAAGAAAGGTCCATTAAGAAGGGAAAGGGCAAGGGCAAACAAGGTAAAAGCAAAGGTTGCTAAGAAAGACCCAAACAAAGGACAAAGGCCAGTGCTTCCACTTGGTGGTAAAGATGGGCATTGGAAGAGAAACTGCAAAGAGTACCTTGCAGAAAGGGCGAAACAAAAGCTTGATGAAGCTTCAGGTACATTCATGATCGTCTCCATTTGTCGGACTCTTATTATAACACATGGGTATTGGATACCCGGTAGTGCTTATCATATATGCAATTCGTTGCAGGTTCGGCAAGACCTAGGAGACTACTGGAGAGGCGAGATGGACCTCAAGATGGGTAATGGAGCAAAAGTTGCTGTATTAGTTGGCACAGGTCGCCCTACATCCGCCTAGTGGAGCTTTTATTGCATTAGATGCATGTTATTTTGTTCCTTCTATTATCAAAAAACATTATCTCCATTTCATGTTTAACAGTTAGTGGATATAAATTTGTTTTTTGAGAACAATGGTTGTTCGATATTATTAGATGATAAGATCATCACGAAAAGGAACATTGCATAATGGTTTATTTATGTTAGACACCACTCCACATATCATGAATGTAAATGTGTCCAAAAGGAAACGAGATGAGTTGAATAAAGTGCATACCTATGGCATTGTAGGCTAGGTCACATCCATGAAAAAAAAGGATTCAAAAGTTGCTAAATGATGGATATCTAGATCCATTCGACTATGTGTCATATACAACTTGTGAGCCTTGCATTTCGTGGAAAACCCGACCAAATCTCCATTTAGTAGAACTGGAGAGAGAGCAAATGAGTTGTTGGAACTCATACATAGTGATGTATGTGGACCCATGTCAACTCATGCCATTGGAGGTTACTCCTACTTCATTACATTTCTTGATGATTTCTCAAGGTATGGATATGTGTACTTAATGAAGTACAAGTCGAGGCCTTTGAGAAATTGGAGAGTATAAGAATGAGGTGGAGAACAGGGACCGAAAGAGTATCAAAACTCTTGATCAGATCGAGGAGGTGAATACTTAAGTACATAGTTTACTCAGTTCCTCAAGGACCATGGGATATTATCCTAATGGACACCTCCTTATACACCTGAGCTCAATGGTGTTGTCTCGAAAGGAGAAATCGTACATTATTAGATATGGTACGGTCCATGATGAGTTTTTCACTGACCTACCCATCTCATTCCGGGGATATGCCCTAGAAACCCAGACTTACCTTCGAAACAGAGTTCCAACTAAGTCGGTAGTGTCTACACCATATGAGATATGGAAAGGGAAGAAGCCTGATCTTAAGGTTGTTAAGATCTGGGGCTGCCCTGCCCATGTTAGAAGACACAACCCGATAAGTTAGAATCAAGGACGAGCGATGCAAATTTGTGGGATACCCTAAGGAAACTTGTGGGTATTATTTCTATCATCTCGAGGACCAAAAGGTCTTTGTAGCTAAGAGAGCAGTGTTCCTTGAGAAGGAACACATTCTCTTGAGACAGTGGGGGGAGAATGATAGAATTGAGCGAGGTTGGAGAACCAAGCTCAAGCACCACTCTGACAGAAGTCCTTTCGGGTACCTAATACACAAGTATCAACTTTACGCAGGTCTCGATAGAGTATCCCATCCTCCTGAGAGATATGTGGGACATATTAGAGCAGAGGATGTAGAGGATATTGATCCTCGAGACCTACGAGGAGGCTATTATGAGTATAGACTCGGGAAGTGGAAAGAAGCCATGAATTCGAGATGGATTCTATGTACTCCAATAAGGTTTGGAACCTAGTTGATGCTTGAAGGTATTGTACCCATCGGTTGCAAGTGGATATTTAAGAAAAAAGATGGGAGTAGATGGAAAGGTAGAGACCTATAAAGCAAGGCTAGTGGCTAAGGGGTATCGTCAAAGGCAAGGTGTTGACTACTGAATTTAAACTTTTCACCAGTAGCAATGCTAAAATCCATCAGAATTCTATTGGCTATTGCAGCACACTATGATTATGAGATCTGGGATGGATGTGAAAACCGCATTCCTCAACGGGAACCTCGAGGAGGAGGGTATATATGATGCAACCCCGAGGATTCGTGTCCAAGAACTGCCTGAGATAAGGTGTGTAGGTTGCTTAGATCCATTTATGGACTAAAAGCAAGCTTTCGAAGTTGGAACATAAGATTTGATGAGGCAATCGAGATCTTATGACTTCGTTAAGAACGAAGATGAGCCTTGTGTATCTGAGAAAGGTAAGTGGGGAGTGCTATCACCTTTTTTGGTGTTATATGTGGATGACATCCTCATCATTGGGAATGACATAGGAATACTATCCACAGTAAAGGCTTGGTTATCTAGACACTTCTCCATGAAGGACTTAGGGGAAGCATCTTATATCGGGGATTAGAATCTATAGAGATAGATCCAAGAGGATGCTTGGCTTGTCCCAGTCAGTACATAGAAACTATTGTCAAAAGGTTTGGCATGGAAAATTCCAAGAGAGGTCTCATACCGATGAGACATGGGATATCGCTTTCTCTAGTATGTCCCCAAAGACTCCGAAGAAAGGGCTAACATGGATATGATACCTTATGCCTCAGCAATAGGGTCTATCATGTATGCCATGCCATGTACTAGGCCCGATATAGCGCATGTTCGAGTGTCGGCAGGTATCGCGGATCTGAGCTTGGAGCATTTGGAAAGCAAGAAAGTGTATCCTTAAGTACTTGAGAAGGACTAAGGATCTTTTACTAGTATATGGAGGTAATAGCCTTAAGGTTGAAGGCTACACCGACTCAAGTTTTTGGTCGATGTCGATGATAGCAAGTCGAATTCAGGGTATGTGTACACCTTGAATGGAGGAGCAGTGTCTTTGGAAGAGTTCCAATCAAGATACCTTCACGACTTCGACCCACGAGGCGGAGTACATTGCTGCATCGATCGTAAAGGAGGGAGTCCGGGTGAAGAAGTTCATCACAGATTTGGGAGTCGATAGAGATAACGACAAGTCGACTTCCTTATATTACGACAACTATGGGGTGATTACTCAAATAAGGGAACCCGGGTCTCATCGAAGTGTTCGAGGAGGTTCCAGCTTATAAGAGAGATCGTAACCCGAGGAGATGTAGCAAATGGAAAGAGTTCCATCCGAAGATAACATTGTAGATCCACCGACAAAGCCGTTGTCTTATTTTGTCTTTTTTGCGCTGGTGCGATGGGGATGGGGACACATAGGTAATTGGCTTTAGGTCAAGTGAGAGATTGCTAGTCATAGGTGCCAAGCAAGCCAATCACGTGAGTGATGGCACGCGTGTGACTTGATCTGAGAATTTTTTTGCTTATTATATTTTTGGCGTATATCACTTTATAACTATTGCATAAATGCATATATATATATTGTAATGTCCTTGGATTTGTGCAATGGGAATCGGATCGTGATGAGATCATGATAATGAGATCGATTCACCTTTAAACACATATCCTAAATAATCCCGGTCATAGGTTATTTTCGAGAGGGACATCGTGATAACCGGATAGATCGGTGTGTTTGTATACCCGTCCATATGATGGATGCATTTGGTCTCATATTTGCTCGTGTAGGGACACTAGGGATATGAAGCAGTGCTCATTGGAGAATGAGTTCATCGATTGATCCGCCACGGAATTTGGATGGTTGATGATGCCTTATTGTCGACGGCGATTCCGTAGTCCTAGTGGGTGTATCCTGGTCCTTAGACTTGAGACACCAAGGATGTCTGTATGAGTGCTCCACTCTTTGATACAGACTTATAGGTTTGGCTGTCCCCATCTAGTACACCTGGTCATTTGGAGTGGTAGTCGACCCACGAGAGGGCTATTGAGTGTCGATAGAGGATCATCCACTTCTCGGCGTCATGAGAGGAATATCCCATGTGTTCTTGCTCGGACAAATCCACGGCCAGGGTCATTGGTTGAGAGAAAGAGTTCTCAAGGAGAATCCGATTAAGCGAGACTTCAGTAGAAACCGTATGAATATGGACAACACCATGCTCGATATACGGTCTCAGGATATTAGATGGATGAGAGACTATAGGTACATGGTAACTAAGGACAGGCAGGTCCAATGGATTGGATTCCCCAGATCGCCGGGGACTACGCGTAGTGGCCCAAATACGTCCAGAAGTCGATGAGTCAGTGAATTATTACAGAGATAATAATTCATTTGAAGTTAGAAGGAGTTCTAACAGGTATGACTCATGGCCAGCTCGATATTGGGCCTAGAGGGTCACACACATATGGTAGGCATTGCGATGAGTAGAGGTTGGGATATGAGATATCCCGAGCCCCTTTGTCTTATTGGATGCAGATCCAATACCCACTAGGGAAGGACCCATTAGGGTTTGACATGGGATCTCTATAAATAGGAGGGATTCACTGACCTCATAGGCTAGAGTCTTTGCTTGCCCTTCCTATTCTCCTCTCCCTCTCCACCTCAGAGGCACTGGAGTTTTGAGGAGGGTCGTCGCATAACCCTACTGTGTGGATCACCGCTAGAGAGGAGGGCGCTTGACCTCATTCACCCTCTCCTAAGGATCTGCAAGGAAACAGGGGATATACGATCTCCCTAGGTAACACAATCTCTACGCAGTTTTTTGTTTTTATGGATTTTTTATGCACCAATCTTCGCATGACGAACAACATCTTTTTTTGGGAATCGGGATTTTTGTTTTCTTGTTCTTCCACGCGCATATGATGTCGCCCCCATGATTTCCCAACAGCTGGCCCACAGCCTCTACCCGCTGGCTACCAGCCCCCCGCCCGTCATAAGCTTTGCTGCAAGCAGACCGCCGGCCTGCTCTTGTAGGCACAGTGCTTGCGCATGCACCGGCGCTGTGGTGCTTGGCTGCGGCTGCGGCTGCTGCTGCAGGTGGCTGCAGGCATGCAGATCGAGGGCAGCAACTGTTGCTGCCCTTCCTCGCTTTTGCGTCAACGATTTTGATGTCAATATTCTTCCTAAACACAACACACGCAGTTCAAAACCAATTATTCGCACGAACAACCTGGTTCTGATACCACTGTTGGGAAATCATGGGGGCGACATCATATGCGCAGCGGAAGAACAAGAAAACAAAAATCCCCGATTCCCAAAAAAATGTTCGTTATCGTGCGAAGATTGGTGCGCAAAAATCCGCAAAACACAAAACTGCATATAGAGATTGTGTTACCTAGGGAGATCGTATATCCCTGTTTCCTTGCAGATCCTTAGGAGAGGGTGAAGGAGGTCAAGCGTCCTCCTCTCTAGCGGTGATCCACACAGCAGGGTTGCGCGACCCTCCTCAAAACTCTAGGCCTCTGAGGTGGAGAGGGAGAGGAGAATAGGAAAGGCAAGTAAAGACTCTAGCCTATGAGGCTGTGAATCCCTCCTATTTATAGAGATCCCGTGTCAAACCCTAATAGGTCCTTCCCTAGTAGGTATTGGATCTGCATCCAATAAGACAAGGGCTCCGTCGGATATCTCATATCCGAACCTCTACTCATCGCAATGCCTACCATATGTGTGTGACCCTCTAGGCCCAATATCGAGCTGGCCGTGAGTCATACCTGTCAGAACTCCTTCTAACTCAGTGAATTATTATCTCTGTAATAATTCACTCGACTCATCGACTACGGACGTACTAGGCCACTACGCCGTAGTCCCTAGACGATACAGGGGAATCTAATCCATTGGACCTGTCTGTCCTCAATTACCATGTACCTATAGTCCCTCATCCATCTAATATCCGCAGACCGTGATATCGAGCATGGTGTTGTCGGACATGGGCGGTTTCTACCGAAGTCTCGCTCTAATCGGATTCTCCCAGGAGAACTCTTTTCTCTCAACCCGAATGACCCGGCCAGGGATTTGTCCGAGCAAGAACACATGGGATATTCCTCTCATGACGCCGGTAGAGTGGATGATCCTCTATCGACACTAAATAGCCCTCGTAAGGTCGACTACCACTCCCAATGACCAATTGTACTAGATCCGGGACAGCCAAACCTATAAGTTCGGTATCAAAGAGTGGAGCACTCATACAGGGACATCCTTGGTGTCTCAAGTCTAAGGACCAGATACACCACTAGGACTACGGAATCATTTGTCGACAATAAGGCATCATCAACCATCCGGCATTCCGTAAGCGGATCAATCAAGTGAACTCATTCTCCAATGAGCACCTGATCAGTATCCCTAGTGTCCCTACACGAAGCAACTATGAGACCAACTGCATCCATCATATGGACGAGTATACAAAGCACACCAGTCTATCCGGTTATCACGATGTCCCTCTCGAGTAACCTATGACCGGGATTATTTAGGATATGTGTTTAAAGTTGAATCGATCTCATTATCGTGATCTCATCACGATCCGATTCCCATTGCACAAATCCAATGACATCACAATATATATATGCATTTATGCAATAGTTATAAAGTGATATACGCCAAAAATATAATAAGCAAAAAGATTCTGTATCAAGTCACACGTGCCATCACTCACGTGATTGGCTTGCTAGGCACCTATGACTAGCCGAGTGAAAGAATCCAAAATCAACTTCTCCACTCCGAGAAATCCTCAACAAAATAGGGTAGTTGATAGAAAAAATAAAAATTTATAGGAAATGGCAAGAACCATGTTAAATGAACATAGTCTACCTAAGTATTTTTGGGCCAAAGCCGTTAATACGGCTTGCTATGTCATAAATAGGGTTCTAATAAGACCATCTCTATCGAAAACTCCCTATGAATTATGGAATAACAAAAAACCAAATGTTTCTTATTTTAAAGTTTTCGGTTGCAAATGCTTTATTTTGAATGAAAAGGATGCCTTAGGAAAATTTGATGTTAAATCCAATGAAGGCATCTTTCTTGGTTACTCTTCCGTTTCTAAGACTTTTTCTATTTTTAACAAAAGAACCTTAGTTATAGAGGAGTCTATTCATATAGTTTTTAATGAAATTTTCGAGTTAAAGAAAAATGATTTTGATGATGATCTTGGTTTTGATAATTTGAATTTAAATAAACCCCCTCCTCAAAATAGCAACTTGGATGTATCTTCTTCCGAAATTTCCTTACCTAAGGAATGGAAGTATGTAGATGCTCATCTAAAGGAGCTAATTATAGGAAATACATCAAAAGGGGTTCAAACTCGTTCTTCCTTCAAGAATTTTTGTGCTAACGCCGCCTTCCTTTCTCAAATTGAACCTAAATGCATTGATGAAGCCTTGAAAGAAGATTTATGGGATATTGCAATGCAAGAGGAATTGAACCAATTTAAGAGGAATGAGGTATAGAAGCTTGTTCCTAGACCTAGTGACCATTTAGTCATTGGTACTAAATGGGTCTTTAGGAACAAGCAAGATAAATGCGGTCGTGTGGTTAGAAACAAGGCTAGACTAGTGGCCAAAGGTTTCAACCAAGATGAAGGTATCGACTATGAAGAGACCTTCACTCCTGTGGCAAGATTAGAAGCCATTAGGATGCTCCTTGCCTATGCTAGTAGTAATGATTTTAAACTATTTCAAATAGATGTCAAAAGTACTTTCTTGAATGGTTTTATTTCCGAAGAAGTATATGTAGAATAACCTCCTCGATTTAAAATTTCTCTTCTTCCTAATCATGTAGTTAAATTGACTAAGGCTCTCTATGGCTTAAAACAAGCTTCTAGAGCTTGGTATGAATGGCTTAGTTCCTTTCTTATTTTAAATAATTTTACAAAAGACAAGGTTGATATTACATTGTTTATCAAATATTTTGAAAATAATTTTCTTATTGTTCAAATTTATATTGACGATATTATTTTTGGTTCTTTGGATAAATCACTATGTGAATCATTTGCCAAATGTATGAGTCATGAATTTGAAATGAGCCTAATGGGTGAATTAACCATCTTTTTAGGATTATAAATTAAATAACTCAGTGATAGTATATTTCTTAATCAATCTAAATATACATTAAAATTGTTAAAACGATTTAACATGGATGGTTCAAAAGTGATAAACACTCCTGTGAGTACTTCCACTAAGTTAGATATGGATGAAAATGGTGAAAACTTTGATAAAAAAACGTATAGGAGAATGATAGGTAGTCTACTTTACCTCACTGCGACTAAACCGGATATCATATTTAGTGTAGGACTTTGCGTTAGTTTCAATCTAATCCTTAATTATCTCATCTTAAAAGTGTTAAAAGAATTTTTAGATATCTTAAAGGAACTCCCAATTTAGGATTGTAGTATCCGAAATCCGATAAATTCGATCTAATAGCTTATGCAGATGCCGATTTTGGCGGATGCAGGATAGATAGAAAAAGCACATCCGGAACATGTCAATTTTTAGAACATACACTTGTTTCTTGGACTTCCAAGAAATAAAATTCGATTGCACTATCTACGACAGAAGTTGAATATATAGTTGCAAGTGCATGCTGCGCACAAGTTGTTTGGATGAAGAATACATTAGAAGACTGTGGAATTTACTAGAAGAGCATTCCCATAAAATGTGATTATACAAGTGCCATTTGTCTTACCAAAAATCTAATTCAACACTCTAGAATTATGCATATCGATATTAGGCATCATTTTATACACTATCATATCCTTAACAATAATGTCATTCTAGAGTGTATTGATACAAAGCATCAATTAGCAGATATTTTTACAAAAGCCTTAAATGAAGATCAATTTAACTTTATTAGAAGGGAACTAGGCATGTTAAATTGTCCTTGTGAATGAGCTTGATTGCATGTATTTTCCAAAATTTTTCATCCTCTTTCCGGTTTTCGTGGATTTGACTTCTTCTTTGTTTTTCGATTCCAAATGACATCTTAAAGAGCAATCTAAGACCCTATTCTATCTTGAATCAAACACTTTTGAAAACAAAAAAAAAAAGGAGGGAAAGAAAATTTTTTTTTGGTATGCCAACGGTGGCACCGCTAGGGCGCACGGTACTAAGGCGGTGGCATTGCTCGGATTAGCGGTGGCATTGCCTGAGAATCCTCATATAAGTACATGAGTTATGGTCAATGATGGAACCGCCCCCAACCTGTGAGAACCCTCCCTAGAACCCTCTAAACATCTCTCACCATCAATCTTGTTGAATCTCGTATTTTGATGATGAAACTACTTGATATATGTTTATGATTTAATCTGCGTTTTGAGTAACGCAGGATGCTTCGATCAGGATGAGACAATTAAAGCAGGAAAATCATGTTGTGCCGAAGGAACATGTTAGAAGATTGGACGTCGGGCTGGTGGATCGGTCGACGTATCGACAGAAGGCTTCGGGCCGTTGAATCGGGCATCGGGCCAAGAAGAGCGGGTATTGTGCCAAGGATATTGGAGTTGCGGAGTCAACTGGCCGATTGGGCAATAGGCTGCAGGAGAGGACGATGCGCCAAAGAATCGAACGAAGCGTCGAGGGACCATTGACATGCAGGACAACTTGGTTAATTGCTTAGGATTAATTGTCTCGATCGAAGTTTTGTTTTAAGTGTGTAGGATTAACTACGATGGAAGAAAGACATGCAGCAGGAGTTGTGCCGGAGTCAAGTAAATGATCACGTTGGGAGTTCGAGAGTTCGACGGAAGTTCGGACAGTCGTCGGAGGTTCTACGGGAACAGATCCGAGAAGTCCAGGAGCTTGCCAAGCAAAGCTCGTCGGAACTCGCTAAGTGGATCGTCGCAAGTCCAGGAGTTTGCCAGAAGTCCGCAGGAGTATCACCGAGGGTTCATCGGATGATCGACGGAAGTTCACCGGAAACTCGCCGGAAGAAGCGATTGATGCACCGGAGCAAGCTGCAGAGATTGTCTTAGGATTTATCGTAGTTAGCACATTGATTAAGTTGGAAATGGGAGGTGATCCAATTAGCTTAATCTTGGGGCAATCGGGCCCCTGAAAAACCTAAATTGGGCCGAATGGAGCTACCCATTCGGACCCTAATTACTGTGGGAGGTGCAACCGCCCAAGCCAGGAGGTAGCACCGCCTGGGCTAAGTCTCCCAGGGAGACTGGGCGGTGCAACCGCCCCAGCCTGTAGGTGGCACCGCTTGGGCTCACACTCCGAGCGAGACTGGGCGGTGCAACCTCCCCTGACAAAGAGGTAGCACCGCCTGAGCTCGGTCTTCGAGCTCTGGCAGGCGGTGCAACCACCTCAGTCAGGAGGTGCAACCGCTGGGCTCGGGCTCGATCTTGAGCCAGGCGGCGGGGCAACCGCCCGACAGAGCTGCAACCGTGCTGGGCTCGGTCTTCGAGCTCTCGCAGGCGGTGCAACCGCCCAATCGAGGAGGTAATCGCCGATCCGGAATTCGGGATTTGATAGTTTTGAGCTCCAAATTTGAACTGGGTTGGGGCCTATAAATACCCCACCCATTCAGCACTAAAAGGATCTGACACACACTGAAATCTTGATCTTTTTCGTGATTCTTAGAGCTCAAAATTGTTGTAAAGGCCAAAAGTTCTCCTCTTCTGTTCTTCAAGTTTTGAGTTGTAAAAGAGAGAGAGAAAAGTTCTGTAAGGGTTGTCTCCCCGAGCCCGTCAAAAGGAGTGAAACTGTAAAAGGGCAGTTGGCCTTCGCCTATTGAAGGAAGGCCTCTAGTTGACGTCGGTGACCTCGTCGGTGGAGGAAGCCAAAAGTGGAGTAGGTCAAGGCTGACCGAACCACTCTAAATCTCGATTTGCATTTACTTTGAGCACTTTATCATTTCTGCAAACCTTCTAAATAGCTACTGCCTTCTGCGCTTTTACGAACGAGTTTCTAAGTTCAGATCTTTCTAAATCAGCATTTAGGCGTAAATTGGCGTTTTCGTGCGATCATTACATTGCAGTTTACGTTTACATTTTAACTCCAATTATAACTGCAAACTGTCTTCTGTGCATTTACAAAACATATCTCAAAGTTCAGTATCTTCAAAGTTGACGTTTAGACGTAAACCAGTTTTATCGTACGAACATCACATTTCAGTTTGCGCTTGCATTCTGATTTTTATCATAAACTGCAAACTACCTTTGTAGATTTACTCTAACGTCATCTCACTTAATCTTAAGCTAAAGGAGTCTAAGAATTTGGTTTTACATCGAAATCATCTTTGTCGCAGCTTTCGATTTTAATCGCCGAATGTTTTATGCTGCACTAATTCACCCCCCCCCTCTTAGTGCTCTTGATCCTAACAATTGGTATTAGAGCCCGGTTTTTCTCATTTCGGATTTACACCCAAGAGAAATGGCTCTTCATGGATTTCAAGAGGGCTTTTCGGTCTTTCGTCCATCATTGTTTAACGGATTGGACTACACTTATTGGAAAACTCGAATAAGAGTTTTCTTGATTTCTACGAATTTGGATTTATGGAATATCATTGAAAACGGTTTTCAACTTCCCTCTAAACCGACGAACGAATTGTCGGATTTGGAGAAGAAGTATTTTTCTTTAAACGTAAAGGCTATGAATGCCTTATTTTGCGCTTTAGACAAAAATGAGTTCAATCGGATTTCTACGTGCGAAACGGCTTTTGACATTTGGCGAACACTTGAAATCACGCATGAGGGAACTAGTAGAGTCAAAGACTCGAAAGTTAACTTTTTATTGCATGATTTTGAGCTTTTTCGAATGTAACCAAGCGAGACTATAGGCGACATGTACACCCGTTTCACGGATGTCGTCAATAGTTTAAGAGCTCTTGGAAAATATTTTTCGGATTTTGAACTCGTAAACAAGATTTTACGTTCTCTTTCTAAGAAGTGGGATTCAAAAGTAACTGCAATACAAGAAGCTAAAAACCTAAATAACTTACCACTTGAAGAACTAATTGGTTCGTTGATGACATATGAAATGGTGCACAATGCACATGATGAATATGTTGAACACAATCACCTTCCAAAGAACAGGAAGGATTTGGAACTCTGGACAAATGAATGCCACTTGAGCGATGACTCAAGTGATGAGGGCAATGATGAACAAAACAACCTTCCAAAGAACAGGAAGGATTTGGGACATAGAACATTTGAAGACCACTCGAGCATAAGCTCAAGTGATGGTGAACTTAAACTACAAATGAAACAAAAATTAAAAAGCAAAAAAAATGGAACTACTTGCTTTAAACGCAAGAAGAAGAACAAAAATTGGGATGAATTGAGCTCCTCCGAAGACGAGAAAGTCAACAAAAGCGAGGCTGCAAACTACGCCTTAACAGCCTACGACGTTGAGGTAATTAAAATGCCTTTGGTATATTTTGAAATTACTTGATGCTTTCATGATGTATTTTCTTTTTTAGTTTAAAAATTAATTTTCTTGAAAATTACATGTTTAAAAATAAAAATACAAAAATTATGATCATGCTAGTAATTTTGAAAATGATAATATTGCATGATAAACAAACAAAATGATTTTGATTGAAAATATGAAATCATGGTTAAGAAGTAATAATGTGTATCATGTTTGATTAACATTGTTGAATGAAATCATGTTTGATTTAAAGTAATGCATAATGATGTAATATTAAATGGTTATGAAACAATGATTAATAATTTTATGCATGAGATTTTAAGTTATCCATGATCATGAGCTTGTTTGATCTTCATGATTTAATTTCAAAATCTATAGCAAAAATCATGTCTGAATATATAAAAGTGTTAAATCTCATTTTCAGATTTTCGTGATCCTAACAATTTATTTTTGAGAATCTATTGATGTTGTGGTTTTATGACGAAATTCATTTTTCGATCCTAAACATTGATGCATGTTTTTATTTAACATAAATGAAAAAGCATGCTAACATGAAATCAATTGTATGAAATGGAAATAATTTTCTATCTTATTGAGATTAATAAATTTATTTTACCAATCTTGTGAGTCTCATGAAAATAAACATGATTAATATTTTGAAAATAAATGAGTGTATCATGCATTTGGTCTTAATGATTTCTCTTTAAGATACTTTTTGAAATCATACTTGATGATGAATATTAAAAGGATGTTATCATGGAATCATGCTTGATGAGTTGTTTTATAAGATTTTGCCTTATGTCTTGAACTTTCATGCTTATCTTAATTTGGCATATAAAGACTAAGGCATGCTTAGATGAAAAAGAATCTCTTAAAAAAATGCTTTTCCCATCTGATCGAGATTAATGATTTCATGATATTTTGTGAATCTCGAAATTAATTTTAATGACTTGATTATGAATTTCCAGTTAATGATTTGATTTGAATAAGTTTTATCTAAATCATAATCTTGATCTTGTAAAATTGAAGTCACAAATAATATCTTGTGGTATTCATGAATTGATACTCACAATATGAAAGCATTGATATTCATGACTTGAATTGGATTGAAACATTGTATGCTTAAATTAATCATTCTCCTATATTCCTTAAATGCCTTATGTGATGATTGAAAACTAACTTGCTTTATGATGAATCACGAATCATGACTTGATCTATGATATAAATGCCTTGAAATGATTGAAATATTTAACACTTTTATGCTCTTCCCCCTACTTGCTTCTTGTTTTCAATGATAAAATGGGGAGAAGTTTTGATCATGCATGGTAGGATATAATTTGACAAAATTGATACCATCATGATATGAAACATTTATGATGTGCAATTATACATGCAATACTTGCGCTTTCTAATTATGATGTGATGTATTGCATATGATGTAAATCATGATTTAAAATGCTATGAGTGCTAAGTTACACACTTTGAGAAGAAATTACTGTATTGAAACATTAATGTAATTATGAATGGTGATATGAAATTATGCATGTAATACTTCAACCTATGATAACGATGCATGCAATGATAAAATATTCATGATGAAAAATTGTCTTGACATTCATGACTTGATTATTCATCCTTTGTCATGATTTTGAAAGCATTATAAAAGGAAAAAGAACTACAAAACTGTATTCTTCCTTTCTTTTTTACAATGACAAAGGGGGAGATAGCTAGCTTGCACAAGTCAAGAAGATGCAAAAACTTGATTGCTAGCTTGCCTATCTTAAGTAGCAAAGAAGCAAAAATTGACTTCTTGAACATCACTATCTTGAGTTTCTCAAGAAGCAAAACACGCAATTTGCACATTGCAATAGGAAGCAAGAGCTTCCACAAGAAAGCTATCTTGCATTTGCTTTCGAAATTATTGCTAGCTTATATATTGTGAAACTTGTATATCGTAAAAATTGCTAGTTTGTGGTCTAAAGAGAAGCAAAAACTTGCTATCTCAAAAGAAGCAAATGTGCTATCTTGCCTATCTCAAGAGGCAAAAATGCTAACTTGCACATCTAGCAAAACTTGACAAATTTGCATATCTCAAGAAGCAAGAGTTGCTTTCTTGAACATCTCAATATTGCTAGCTTGCACGATGTAGAACTTGCTATCTTGAACATTACCAAAAGTGCTATCTTGTATGCTATAAAACTTGCATATATAAAACTTGATAGCTTGAATGTTTTAAGCATTATGTAACACTTGATAAATTTTCTAGCTTCAAAACTTGCATGATGATAAAACTTGATATTATGTTTTTCATGCAATAAGTTGAACCAATATCACAAACGCTTGATTGTGGTACTTCTCCTTTTTGTTGATGACAAAGGGGGAGAAGTATGATGTTATGCATAAGTTTATGCATAAGTGCATGATGACGTGTTGCAAGTATTCATGATGAATATTGCAATAACTTGAATTCAGTTTGAATTCAAGGTTTTATCAATATGGCATATTGATAGGGGGAGTTTGTTTAAACTCCGGGAGTTAAGTTTAACTCCGTCATCAAGTGGTTGTCATCATAAAAAAGGGGGAGATTGTTGAATCTCGTATTTTGATGATGAAACTACTTGATATATGTTTATGATTTAATCTGCATTTTGAGTGACCCAAGATGCTTCGATCAGGATGAGACAATTAAAGTAGGAAAATCATGTTGTGCCGAAGGAACATGTCAGAAGATTGGATGTCGGGCCGGTGGATCGATCGCCGTATCGACAGAAGGCTTCGGGCCGTGGAATCGGGCATCGGGCCAAGAAGAGCGGGTATTATGCCAAGGATATCGGAGTTGCGGAATCAACTGGCCGATTGGGCAATAGGCTGCAGGAGAGGACGATGCGCCGAAGAATCGGACGAAGCGTCGAGGGACCAATGACATGCCGGACAACTTGTTTAATTGCTTAGGATTAATTGTCTCGATCGAAGTTTTGTTTTAAGTGTGCAGGATTAACTACGATGGAAGAAAGACATGCAGCAGGAGTTGTGCCGGAGTCAAGAAAATATCATGTTGGGAGTTCGAGAGTTCGACGGAAGTTCGGACAGTCATCGGAGGTTCTGCGGGAACAGATCCGAGAAGTCCAGGAGCTTGCCAAGCGAAGCTCGTCGGAACTCGCCAAGTGGATCGTCGCAAGTCTAGGAGTTTGCCGGAAGTCCGCAGGAGTATCACCGAGGGTTCGTCGGATGATCGACGGAAGTTCACCGGAAACTCGTCGGAAGAAGCGATTGATGCACTGGAGCAAGCTGCAGAGATTGTCTTAGGATTTATCATAGTTAGCACATTGATTAAGTTGGAAATGGGAGGTGATCCCATTAGCTTAATCTTGGGGCAATTGGGCCCCTGAAAAATCAAAATTGGACCGAATGGAGCTACCCATTTGGACCCTGATTGCTGTGGGAGGTGCAACCGCCCAATCCAGGAGGTAGCACCGCCTAGGCTAAGTCTCCCAGGGAGACTGGGCGGTGCAACTGCCCCAGCCAGGAGGTGGCACCGCCTGGGCTCACTCTCCGAGGGAGATCGGGCGGTGCAACCTCCCCTTACAGAGAGGTAGCACCGCCTGAGCTCGGTCTTCGAGCTCTGGCAGGCGATGCAACCGCCTCAGTCAGGAGGTGCAACCGCCTGGGCTCAGTCTCCGAGCTAGACTGAGGCGGTGTAACCGCCCCTGACAGAGAGGTGCAACCGCCTGGGCTAAGTCTTCGAGCTTTGCCAAGCGGTGCAACCGCTCCAGTCAGGAGGTGCAACCGCCTGATCCCGGAATTCCAGGATTTGATAGTTTTGAGCTCCAAATTTGAAATGGGTTGGGGCCTATAAATACCCCACCCATTCAGCACTGAAAAGATACAGACACACACCGAAATCTTGATCTTTTCTGTGATTCTTAGAGCTCAAACTTGTTGTAAAGGCCAAAAGTTCTCCTCCTTCTGTTCTTCAAGTTTTGAGTTGTAAAGAGAGGAGAGAAAAGTTCTGTAAGGGTTGTCTCCTGAGCCCGTCAAAAGGAGTGAAACTGTAAAAGGGCAGTTGGCCTTCGCCTATTGAAGGAAGGCCTCTAGTTGACGTAGGTGACCTCGTCGGTGGAGGAAGCCAAAAGTGGAGTGGGTCAAGGCTGACCGAACCACTCTAAATCTCAGTTTGCATTTACTTTGAGCACTTTATCATTTCTACAAACCTCCTAAAT
Organism: Musa schizocarpa; assembly: GCA_900464855.2. NCBI lineage: Eukaryota > Viridiplantae > Streptophyta > Magnoliopsida > Zingiberales > Musaceae > Musa > Musa schizocarpa. Next base: position 17,064,146 of record LS990920.1, read on the forward strand.
AGCTACTGCCTTCTGCACTTTTACGAACGAGTTTCTAAGTTCAGATCTTTCCGAATCATCATTTAGACGTAAATCGACGTTTTCGTACGATCATTACATTGCAGTTTACATTTATGTTTTAACTCCAATTATAACTACAAACTGCCTTATGTGCATTTACAAAACATATCTCAAAGTTCAGTATCTTCAAAGTTGACGTTTAGACGTAAACCGGTTTTATCGTACGAACATCGCATTTCAGTTTGCGCTTGCATTCTGATTTTTATCATAAACTGCAAACTGCCTTTGTAGATTTACTCTAACGTCATCTCACTTAATCTTAAGCTAAAGGAGTCTAAGAATCTGGTTTTACATCAAAATCATCTTTGTCGCAGCTTTCGATTTTAATCGCCGAAAGTTTTCCGCTGCACTAATTCACCCCCCCCCTCTTAGTGCTCTTGATCCTAACAAATCTATCCTCTAGTAGCCTAAAAGAGAGATTCTTGTTGGATTAAACTCTCTACCTCCCAAGGAAATCTCCATAAGGTAAAATCTGAAATCTTTCTTTCATCCTCTCATCATTTGACCTACTCTTTACAATTTTTTCTTGATCTATCATCTTGATTAGATATGGATCCTAAGAGATCATCAAGAACAAAAGGGAAGAGGGTGGAAGGAGATTCCTATGACCAAAACCAATTTAGATCTAACGAAGTAGCTCTTAGGTTTCCTAATTTTGAAACAAGAATAATACATAAGGGTAAACATGTTAATCTAGATGAACTTGGAAACCTAGAACCCATTAGATGGTTTGCATAATTAGATGCTTTACCTATCCTACAAATCAATGAACCAATTTATCCTAGGTTAGTTAGGTTATTTTACTCAAACTTATGTGTGGACAATGATAGCTTAACTATCTATCTCTTAGGAATACAGATTCAAAATCTTTGATAGCACTATATGCGAATTAATTAAAATTACCGAAAAGGATAGGGGCTGTTATTTTAGAAATAAATGGGATATCAATGCAATAGGAGCAACCTACTCTGAAGCCTTAGAAACTATTTTTGCAAATCCAAATCTAGGCATGATTCCCAAAAGTTGCAATCACTTATTGCCCTTTAACTCTAAATTTCTTCATCACATCATGACTAGCATACTACTTCCCAAATAATTTCATCATGATGAAATTAGTCAAATAGAGCTAAGCACTATGTATTAGATAATGACCGGCCAACATAATTGTTTGGATACTTAATCTAGCAACATATATAGGATATAATAGCCAAAGATACAATATTACCATATGGGGGGTTAGTCATATGATTAATACTTGCCTATAATATTTGTGTCTCACCCGATAAAGAAATAATTCAAGTTGATCGATTTACCACTATCAATAGAAACCTACTCAAAAGACTTAGGTGCACTTTTAGTAATGGTATTTGGGTTAGACAATCTAGAAGGACTGATCCAGTTCCCCCACCAGTAGAACACCTCGAAACACCAATTTTTACGGGAAATGAATCTCCTCCTCCTAGTCCCTTTAGTGTAGCACCTTCAGAATCAGCTCCTGCTTCATCTTCTGAAGATCTCATTATGGCAGAATTACATCAGATCAAATCACAACAAGAGCAACTCAAATCACAATAAGAGCAAATTCAATTACAGCAAGCTGAAATTTTGAGGGAACTATGACAAATGAATCAAAAGATAGATGTCAAGTATAAGAACTATGGATTTCCTCATAAGGATTAATCAATATGCCTTCTTATTTTGCTACCTTGACATGCGATCCTTGTATGATTAATCTTAATGCAAACTTAAAGCTTTGTCATTTTGCCATCTCCTTTTTGTATGAATGCTGAATTTTTCTAATGAGATGAATTTTGTATGATCGATCTTTATGATGAATTTGTATGATCGATCACAAATTATATGCTTAAAGTCTCATCTCCTTTTTGTTGATGACAAAGGGGGAGAAGAATGAGCAAAAGATTGATGACTTGTGCCAATGTGATAGCATGACTTATATGAATTGCAAAAGCTAATATGTTTGTAATGCAAATATCTTATATGCATCGATAGCATGACTTGTATGAATTACAAAAGCTTGTGTAATGCATATGTCTTATATGCATCGCAAATGTGATAGCATGACTTATATGAATTGCAAAAGCTAATATGTTGTGTAATGCAAATGTCATATATGCATTGCAAAAATGTCTTATATGCATCGTAAAACATTTTGTGAATATCGCAATATGAAAGTTTTTAGATTGGTTGTTGTTTCATCTCATGATCATATGAAATCATGCCTTACATTTATATCATGAGATTTATGTTGAAAGTTCATATCTCTTGTCAAAATGATAATTGTCTTCTATCATTTGACTTGAAAATAATTTTCATAGCTTGAAATTATGAGAAATACAAAGTTTCATATTTGCTTATGCTTATAGAAAATAACGATAAGTTCAACGGATAAAACTTATCGGTTTAGGCTTGAATTCAAAGAGATTGAATTCAAGAGTTTTTATCTGCTAAAAAAGTGGGAGATTGTTGAATCTCAGATTTTAATGATGAAATCAATTGATGGGTTAATTGATCTAATCCATATTATTGAGTTAAGTATGCAGGATTAACTACAATAGCTTGAAGACATAAAACATGTCTACCGGAGTCAAGTTTGATAGGTGTTCGAGAGTTCGCCGAGAGTCCAAAGATTCGTTGGAAGTGCTGTCGGAACCAACCGAGAAGAAATCAGGGACTTGTTGAAGTTTTCGGAAGTCCGCCAAAGAGATCGTCGAAGGTTCGCGGAGATCACCGAGAAGGTTCAGCAACTTGCCAAAGACTCGCTGAACTCGCCACAAGACCAGGAGCCTACTAGGAGTCCGCCGGAAGAAATCCGAGGGTGTATCAGAAGTCCGTTGAAAGTTCGCCGAAAAGCTAGCTGGAAGGAAACTCGACATTGCTAGTTAAAAACTTGCTTAGGACTATGTCTTAATTTTGTAGTTTACATGTAATTAGGGTTAGGATTAAGAGTTAATCCTATAACCTGGTTAGGGGTCAACTGGGCCCTAATATAGACTGGTTTGGGCCAAATTAGGAGCCCAACCAGTGACCCGTAAGGTCGGGCGGTGGCACCGCCCAAAACCCAAAAGGTCGGGTGGTGGTACCGTCGGACTAGGTGGTGGCACCGCCCAGCACCCAGTCGGACTAGGCGGTGGCACCGCCCAGAACCCGAGAGTTCCGATAATGGCACCGCTAGTACAATGTCAGTGTCAAACACTGATAGGTGGTGGCACCACCACTGACAGGCAGTGGCACCGCCACTGACAGGCGGTGGCACCGCAATACTAGGAAACCTAAAAGTAATTCAAATTTCGAGCCTAAATTTGAATCCTCTTGGGGCCTATAAATACCCCTCAATTCTTAGTAGTGAACATAACCTTTGAGAAGTTAGAGATTGAGATAAAACCTTAGCAAAGTCTTTAGCAAGTCTTGTTTTCAATAGCTTAAGTGTTCACCTCCCTCTTTCTCTTTGAAAATGTGTAAGAGTGTGAACCACTTGTAAAAGGTTGTAAGAGGGGTATTTGTCCTTTCCCTTTAAAGTGATTTGCAAGTGGAAGTTGGGAGCCTCATCGAAGAAGGCTTCGTAAGTAGATGTAGGTCATTTGACCGAACCACTTTAAATTGGTGTGTTCCTTAAATGTGTTAGTGTTTACCTTTCTGAAACTGTTATTTACATAGTAGTAAGCTTTTGGTTTTCATCTCCTTATTTTACTCGAGCTACTTTTACCAAGTCATTCTTTGTCGAATCGAAATCTCTACGCATTTACGAAATCATTTTCAAACTTACAAGTTTTAATCCACTGCACTAATTCACCCCCCTCCCCCCCTTTTAGTACTACTCCGATCTTAACAAGAGGCTCCCCCGAACTGAGGGATGTAACCCCGCTTTTTTTTTTTGCTTCAGTCGGGTCAAATTTTGGAATGTGACACCCTGACCGTAATATACGTGCCCTTTTGATTAATGCAAGTTATCTTTTTCGAGTCTCGACTTCTTACTTTTATGGGTAAAACTTTTTCAAATTTGATGCATTCCAATTCCTCGGTAGGGGGCTCCCTCCCATGGTCTAGAGGCGGTAAGTTCCTTCTCGGACCACATCGCTAACTCGGTAGGGGCCTTCCCAGTTTGGTGCAAGCTTTCCCCTCACCCGGGCTGGGTCCCTTACTTTGGTCTTTCAAAGGACGAGATCTATATGTTTGAAAATCTTTGGGGTGACATCACATGCGCAGTGGAAGAATAGAAAACAAAATCCCCTATTCCTAAAGAGATGTTTGTCATCGTATGAAGATTGGTGCACAAAAATCCGTAAAGCTTAAAACTGCATATAAAGTAGATTGTGTTACCTAGAGAGATCGTATATCCCTGAATCCTTACAGATCTCGAGGAGAGGGTGAAGGAGGTCAAGCGCCCTCCTCTCTAGTAGTGATCCACACAGTAGGGCTGCGACAACGCTCCTCAAAACTTCAGGCCTACTCTAAGGTGGAGAGGGGGGAGGAGAATAGGAGAGACCAGCAAGGCTCTAGCCTATGAACCACTGAATCCCTCCTATTTATAGAGGTCTCTTGTCAACTAAACCCTAATGGATCCTCCCCTATTGGGTATTGAATCTTCATCCAACTACCCAAGCCTCTTAGATGAATGAATCTCCATCTAATAATCTCTCATGGGCTTTTATTGGATCTCGTCTGAGGGATCAAATAATTCAAGGGCTTATTCGATATCCAATAATATAAGGGGTCCGACGGATATCTCATATCTGAACCTCTACTCATCGCAACACCTACCATATGTGTGTGACCCTCTAGGCCCAATATCGAGCTAGCCGTGAGTCATTCCTATCAAAACTCCTTCTGACTTAGTAAATTATTATCTCCATAATAATTCACTTGACTCATCGACTACGAACGTACTAAGCCTCTACTCCATAGTCCCTAGACGATACAAGGGAATCCAATCTATTGGACCTATTTGTCCTCAGTTCCGTGTACCTATAGTCCCTCATCTATCTAGTATCCTAGAGACCATATACCGGGCATTGTGCTGTCAAACCCATACGGTTTCTACTCGAGTCTTGCTCTAATCGGATTCTCCCGGAGAACTCTTTCTCTCCCAATCCGAATGACCCTAGCTAGGGATTTGTTTTACCAAAAATACATGAGATATTCCTCTCATGACACCGAGAGTGAATGATCCTCTATAAATACTTAAGAGCCCTCGTAAGGTTGACTACCACTACCGATGGTCGGCCGTAATAGATTTGGGACATTCAAACCTATAAGTCTAGTATCAAATAATGGAGCACTCATATAGGACATCCTTGGTGTCTTAAGTCTAACGACCAAATACACCACTAGGACTACAAAATCGTTGTCTGACAATAAGGTATCATCGACCATCCAAGATTCCATAAGCGGATCAATTAGTGAACTTATTCTCCAATGAGCACCTATACTGTATCCCTAGTGTCCTCACATGAGTAGCTATGAGACTAGTTGCATCCATCATATGGACGGGTATATAGCACACTAGTCTATCCGGTTATCTCGATGTCCCTCTCGAGTAACCTATGACCGGGATTATTTAAAATTTATATTTAAAGGCGAATTAGTCTCATTATCGTGATCTCATCACGATCTAATTTCCATTACACAAATCCAAGGACATCACAATATATACATACATATATGCAATAGTCAATATAAAGTGATAAATGCCAAAATATAATAAGCAAAACGATTGCGTGTCAAGTCACACATGCCATCGCTCACATGATTGGCTTGCTAGGCACCTATGACTAGCAATCTCCCACTTGACCTAAAGCCAATAACCTATGTGTCTGATCCCTATTAGACCCCTATGATGCTAAAAAATAATTTGAGACAATGGCTTTGTTAGTGGATCTGCAATGTTATTTTCGGATGGAACTCTTTCTACTGCTACATCTCCTCGGGTCATGATCTCTTTGATCAAGTGGAACATCCTTAGAACATGCTTAGATTTCAGATGAGACCTAGGTTCCTTCACATAACCAATCACCCCGTTGTTATCGTAATATATGAAAATTGACTCCTCGCTACCCGGCATGACTCCTAGATCTGTGATGAACTTCTTCATCTAGACTCCCTCCTTTGCTGCCTCTGCTGTAGCTATGTACTCCGCCTCTATGGTCGAGTCAACAGTAGTATATTGCTAGGAACTTTTCCAGCACACTTCTCATCCATTCAAGGTGCACACATACCTCGAAATCGACTTGCTATCATCGAAATCAGACTAAAAACTTGAGTTCGTGTAGCTTTCAATCCTGAGGCTACTACCACCATATACTTGTAAAAGATCCTTAGTCCTTCTCAAGTACTTAAGGATATACTTTACTGCTTTCAGTGCTCCAAGCATGGATCCGCTTGATACCTACTCGTGACACTCAGAGCATGCGCTATATCAGGCCTAGTACATAGCACAACATACATGATTGACCCTATTATTGAGGCATAAGGTATCATATCCATGTTTGCCCTTTCTTCAAGAGTCTTTGGGGACATACTCCTAGAAAGGGATATCTTATGTCTCATCGGTATAAGACATCTCTTGGAATTTTCCATGCCAAACCTTTTGACAATGGTTTCTACGTATTTGGATTGGGATAAGCTACGCATCCTCTTCGATTTATCTCAATAGATCCGAATCCCCAAGATATAGGATGCTTCCCCTTAGTCCTTCATGGAGAAGTGTCTAGATAACCAAGCCTTTACTATGGATAGTATTCCTACATCATTCCTAATTATCAGGATGTCATCCACATATAATACCAAAAAGGTGATAGCACTCCCACTTACCTTCCTTTACACACAGGGCTCATCTTCGTTCTTAACAAAGTTATAAGATCTGATTGCCTCATCAAATCTTATGTTCCAACTTCGGGAAGCTTGCTTTAGTCCATAAATGGATCTAGGCAACTCGCACACCTTATCTAGGTAGTCCTTGGACATGAATCCCTCGGATTGTATTATATACACCTTCTCGAGGTTCCCGTTGAGGAATGCAGTTTTCAAATCCATTTGTCAAATCTCATAATCATAGTGTCCTGCAATAACCAATAGAATTCGGATGAATTTTAGCATTGCTATGGGTGAGAATGTTTCGTCATAGTCAACACCTTGCCTTTGACGATACCCCTTAGCCACTAGCCTTGCTTTATAGGTCTCTACCTTTCTATCTACTCCGATCTTTTTCTTAAAGATCCACTTGCAACCGATGGGTATAATACCCTCGGGCGCATCAACTAGGTTTCAAACCTTGTTGGAGTACATGGAATCCATCTCAGAATTCATGGCTTCTTGCCACTTCCTAGAGTCTATACTCATAATAGCCTTCTCATAGGTCCGAGGATCAATATTCTTAACATCATCTCCTCTAATATGTCCCACATACCTCTTTAAAGGATGGGATACTCTACCAGACCTATGTAAAGTTGGAACTTGTGTATTAGGTACCTGAACAGACTCAAGCTGTAGGGTGGTGCTTGAGATAGGTTCTCCAACCTCACTCAAATCTATCATGCTCCCACTATATTTTCCAAGAATGTGTTCCTTCTTAAGGAACATTGCTCTCTTGGTTGCGAAGATCTTTTGGTCCTCGAGATGATAGAAATAATACCCACAAGTTTCTTTGAGGTATCCCACAAACTTGCACCGCTCCGTCCTTGATTCCAACTTATCGGTGTTGTGTCTTTTAATGTAGGCAAGGTAGCCCCGAATCTTAACAACCTTAAGATCGAGCTTCTTCTCTTTCCACATCTCATATGGTGTAGACACTACCGACTTAGTTGGAACTCTGTTTATAAGGTAAGCTACGATCTCTATGGCATATCCCTAGAATGAGATGGGTAGGTTAGCGAAACTCATTATGGACTATACCATGTCTAACAGCATATGATTTCTCCTTTCAGACACACTATTGAGCCAAGGTGTATAAGGAGGTGTCCATTGAGATAAAATCCCATGGTCCTTAAGGAACTGGGTAAACTCTGTACTTAAGTACTCACCTCTTCAATCTGATCGAAGAGTCTTGATACTCTTTCTAGTTTGGTTCTCCATTTCATTCTTATACTCTCTGAATTCTCAAAGGCCTCGAACTTGTACTTCATTAAGTACATATATCCATACCTTGAGAAATCATCAATGAAGGTAATGAAGTAGGAGTAACTACCAATAGCATGAGTTGAGATAGGTCCACATACATCACTATGTTTGAGTTCCAATAGCTCAGTGACTCTCTCTCCAAATCCACTAAATGGAGAGTAGGTCATTTTTCCATAAAGGCAAGGCTCGCAAGTTGCATATGACTCATAGTCAAATGGATCTAGATATCCATCCTTTAGCAATTTTTGAATTCTTCCCTCATGGATGTGACCTAGCCTACAATGCCATAAGTATTCACTGTTCACCTCATCTCGTTTCCTCTTAAACACACTTACATTCATGATATATGGAGTAATGTCTAGTATAAACAAACAATTATACAATATTTCTCTCACCAATCTCCTCGGCTTTGCCAGAATCTACAACAAATTAAAGATGTGATAAGTAATACCGGTCTCCAATACCAATGCACTATCATAAAAATCTAACAATTAGAGACTGATCATGAATTACTTGAAGCTTCTCCAAGCTTCTGTTTCTCACTCTCTGTGAGGTACTCTTTATAGTTCTACTTCTAATGCCCATCTTTACTATAGTGGAAGCACTGGCCTTTGTCCTTTGTCGGGTCTTTCTTAGCAATATTTGCTTTACCTGCTCTGCCCTTGCCTTTGTTAAGGGACTTTTCTACTTTCCTTTTCGTTCTGGTCTCACTAGTGTAGTGAACCGGTTTCTCTTTCTTGATAGTGCTCTCTACCTCCCTCAACATATTGAGGAACTTTGGGAGAGTCACCTCAAGCTTGTTCATATTAAAATTCATTATGAACCATGAAAAGGAATCTGGTAAAGACTGAAGCACAATATCCACACATAAGTTATCCTCTAGGACCATTCCTAGACCTATGAGTTTCTCTATCCACTCAATCATTTTTAGGACATGGTTCTAAACCGGTATCCCCTCAGTCATCCTAGTTCAGAAGAGGCTCTTGGATATCTCATATCGTTGATTCCTTCCCTATTCCTCAAACAGTTTATGGACATGTAAGAGAATGGATCTAGCATCCATCTTTTCATGTTGTCTCTATAACTCAGGAGTCATAGAGCCCAACATGTAATATTGAGCAAGAGTGGAGTCATCAATGTACTTCATGTAGTGAGCGATTTCATCCTCGCTTGCCCATTCCTCGGGCGTAGGCAACATCTTCAATCAAAAAATAATACAAAAATCATCAAGATATACGTTATTGCTTCTTAAAAACATACATAGGATTAATCTTATTAGGTGTACAAGCATTAGATTTAAATCTAATATTTTGTTCCTTTATCATAAAACATATAATTGTCATTATCAATTTTCTTAATTTTCCAAAATCACTAGAAAGAAAAGCATGATCCACATTTTTTTTACATTTTATATACTAATTTAAAAACAACATATGAAATGTATCAAGTAATTTCATAATAAACTAAAGGGGTCTTGGTTACCTCATCATTGAAAGTCATTAAGGCAAAGTTCACCACCTTGTCTTTGTTGGTTTGCTTCTTGTCTTCGGATGAGCTTGATTCGTCCTAAGTTACCTTGAATACTTTCTTCTTCTTTAGCAGCTTCTTCTTTTTAAGTTCATTTTTATTCTTTGATTCTTGTTTTAAGAACATTTTAAGCTTTATTATGAGAAGTTCAAGGTCATCATCATCATTGTTAGGATTGAGAGCACTAAGAGGGGGGGGGTGAATTAGTGCAGCGGAAATCTTTCAGCGATTTAAAAACGAAAGCTGCGTTCGTCCGATAAAAACGATTTCGATGTAAAATTCGATTCACAGTTTGTATCTAAGTGTAGTTTACGCAGTTTGCGTCTAAATGCAGTTTGGTCTAAATGCAGATTGCGTCTAAGCGTAGTTTGCATTTAAGCGCAGTTTGCGTCTAAGCGCAGTTTGCGTCTAAACACAGTTTGCGTCTAAACACAGTTTGCGTCTAAGCGCAGTTTGCGTCTAAACATAGTTTGTGTTTAAGCACAGTTTACGTCTGAGCGCAGTTTGCGTCTAAACGCAGTTTTACGTCTAAGTGCAGTTTTACGTCTAAGTTCAGTTTTACGTCTAAACGCAGTTTTACGTCTAAACGCAGTTTTACGTCTAAACGCAGTTTTGCGTCTAAACGCAGTTTTACGTCTAAGAGTAATTTTACGTCTAAACGCAGTTTTACGTCTAAACGCAGTTTTACGTCTAAACGCAGTTTTACGTCTAAATGCAGTTTTGAACTTTGAAAAGCGTTTTATGAATACGCAGAAAGCAATTTGCAGTTATAAATGGAATCAAAACGTAAGCGTAAACTGCAGTGTAAAGATCGTACGAAAACACCGATTTGCGTCTGAATGCAGATTCGGAAAGATCAGAACTTAGAGACTCGTTCGTAAAAGCGCAGAGGGCAGTAGCTATGTAGGAGGTTTGCAGTAATGATAAAGTGCTCAAAGTAAAAGCAAACCAGAGATTTAGAGTGGTTCGGTCAGTCTTGACCTACTCCACTTTTGGCTTCCTCCTCCGACGAGGTCACCGACGTCAACTAGCTGCCTTCCTTCAATGGGCGAAGGCCAACTGCCCTTTTACAGTTTCACTCCTTTTGACGGGCTTAGGAGACAACCCTTACAGATCCTTTCTCTCCTCTCTTTACAACTCAAGACTTGAAAAACAGAAAGAGGAGAACTTTTGGACTTTACACAAATTTGAGCTCTTAGAATCACTGAAAAGATCAAGAATTCGGTATGGATCTGTGTCTCTTCAGTGTTGAATGGGTGGGGTATTTATAGGCCCCAACCCGGTTTAAATTTGGAGCTCAAAAGCGATCAAATCCCGAATTCGGGATCGGTGATTGCACCTCTTGGATGGAGAGGTTGCACCGCGGCAGAGTTCGGAGATCGAGCCCAAAGCGGTTGCACCTCTGTCGGCGGTTGCACCACCGAAGTCTCGGGCTCAAGATCGAGCCCCAGGCGGTGCCACCTCGACCGAGGCGGTTGCACCTCCGCCTCGAGCTCAAGACCGAGCTTCGGCGGTGCTACCTCTCTGGGGAGGTTGCACCGCCAGCCTAGCTCGAAGATCGAGCTCGGGCGGTTGCACCTCTGGCTGGGGCGGTTGCACCGCCTAGTCTCATTGGGAGACACAGCTCACGGTGGTTGCACCTCCGGCCTAGGCGGTTGCACCGCCTGGTGCAATCGGTCCGAATGGTTAGCTCCATTCGCCCAATTTCAATCTTTTAGGGGGGGCCCAATTGCCCCAAGATTAAGCTAATGGGATCACCTCCCATTTTCAAGCTTAATCAACGTGCTAACTACGATTAAATCTAAGACAACTTCTGCAGCTTTGCTCCGATGCGTCAATCGCTTGTTCCGGCGAGTTTCCGGCGAACTTCCGTCGATCATCCAATGAACCCTCGGTGATTCTTCTGCGGACATCCGGCAAACTCCTGGACTTTGCGACGATCCACTTGGCGAGTTCCGACGAGCTTCGCTTGGCAAGCTTCTGGACTTCTCGGATATGTTCTCGCAGAACCTCCGACGACCGTCCGAACTTCCGTCGAACTCTCGAACTCTCAACGTGATCATGATCTTGACTCCGGCGCAAATCCTGCTGCTTGTCTAACTTTCATCATAGTTAATCCTGCACAATTAAAATAAAACTTTGATCGAGACAATTAATCCTAAGCAATTAACCAAGTTGTCTGGCATGTCATTGGTCCCTCGATGCTTCGTCCGATTCTTCGGCGCATCGTCCTCGTTTGCAGCCTATTGCCCAATCGGCCAGTTGACTCCGCAATTCCGATATCCTTGGCACAATACCCGCTCTTCTTGGCCCGATTTCCGAGTCCACGACCCGAAGCCTTCTGTCGATACGTCGACCGATCCACCGGCCCGACGTCCAATCTTCTGACATGTTCCTCCGGTACAACATGATGTTCCTGCTTTAATTGTCTCATCCTGATCGAAGCACCCTGCGTCACTCAAAACGCAGATTAAATCATAAACATATATCAAGTAGTTTCATCATCAAAATACGAGATTCAACAATCATCACTTAAGTTATCACTTAAGTTGTATTCTATTGTTCGAAGTGTCAAATCCTTCATGTTCTTTGGAAGATTATTCTTATGTTCTTTAAATTTATCATGTGCTTTGCACATCATTTCATAGGTCATTAATGACACGATAAGTTCTTTAAGGGGAAACTTGTTTAAGTCTTTTGCCTCTTGTATTGCAGTTACTTTAGAATCCCAATTTTTAGGTATAGAACGTAAACTTTTATTGACAAGTTCAAAATTTGAAAAACTTTTGCCAAGTACTTTTAAACTATTGACAACATCAATAAAACAAGTGTATATGTCAACAATAGTTTCACTTGGTTTCATACAAAATATTTCAAAATCATGCATTAAAAGGTTAATTTTTTAATCTTTAACTCTATTAGTGCCTTTGTGTGTGATTTCAAAAGTGTGTCAAATATCGTATGTAGTTTCACAAGTCGAAATACGATTAAACTCATTTTTATTCAAAGCGTAAAATAAAGCATTCATAGCTTTCACATTTAAAGAAAATGATTTTTTTCTCAAAGCCATTTCATTCATTCATAGGTTTAGAGGGGGTTTGAAAACTAAGTTCAATGATATTCTATAAATCAAAGTTTAAAGAAAGCAAGAAAACTCATCCGAGTTTTCCAATAAGTGTAGTCCGTCCCATTGAACATAAGAAGACGAATGATAGACCAACCCTCTTAAAATCTAATGAAAGCTATTTCTCTTTAGTGTTAAACCAAATGAGAAAAAACGTGACTCTGATACCCAACTGTTAGGATGGAGTCAGCACTAAGAGGAGGGGGGGGGGGGTGAATTAGTACTTTCGTTAAAAATGTTAGTTTTGAAACTGCGTTCAATAAAAAACCATATCGGAAATATGTTAACTTGAAAGCATATGAAAGCATATGAAAGCATAGTGAATAAGTAAATAAAACAATTTGCAATGAAAGTAAAGAGCTTAAAGTAAATGTAAACTGAGTTTTATAGTGCTTCGGTTGTCGTGACCTATATCCACTCCCGATTCCTCTTCCGTCGAGGCCACCGACATCCCACTAATGGTCTTTCTTCAATGGGCGAAGACCAACTACCTTCACAACTCTATTCTCCTTTTGACAAGCTCAGGAGAAAACCTTTACACTCCCATTTACTCCTCTCTTAAACAGAAATTAATACTTAGACTAGAGAAGGGGAACTCTCACAAGATTACAACAGAATTTTTTCTTATTTTTGTTTTTAATTCTTGTGTTATCTGAGTAGGGATAAGAGGAGTATTTATAGGCCCAAAATGGATTCAAACTTGGAGTCTAAAAGTGTCTCATCCCTAGTTTTTGAGGTACTAGCGATACCACCACTTGTGTTGGGTGGTACCACTGCCTGTAGCACTGACACTAGGTGGTACCATTGCCCAGTCTAGCGGTACCACTGTCTGACATTGGGCGGCACCACCACCCAGTCTAACGGTACTACCACCTTATATAATCTTGGAGATTGTGTCTCAAAGACTGAGCCATTGGTGGTGCCACCGCTTAACCCAACTTTTGGGTCATTGAATGGGCCTTTCTTTTGGCCCAAAATAGCCCCACTTTGGGCCCAATTAGCCCCTAATTAAGTTGGCCTAATTACATTCTAAACCAACTCAATTAGACCTAAACTAACTCAATCTAGATAAATTATTACAAAGCACGAATCATATGTTTTCCGGCAGGTCATTGGTTCTTCCGACACTTCATTCGATCCTTCGGCACATCGTCCTCTCCTTCGATGTATTACCCAATCAGCATGTTGACTTTCATAACTTCTGATCTCTTTGGTGCAATATCCAATCCTTCGACCCGATGCCTGAATTCATGGCACAAAGCCTTCTGTCGATACGTCGACCGATCCTCTAGCCCGACGTCCAATCTCCTAACATGTTCAACTCCGGCCCAACATCCAATTCTCTTGCTTCACTCAATTTGCCTCTCCTTGATCGAAGCTAGTTCTATGTCACTCAAAATACAGATTAGATAACAAACACATCAACTGATTTCATTATCAAAATCCGAGATTCAACAATTTCACCATGCATCTCCACTATGGTGGATTTATCTTTATGGGGATCGAATTTTCCTGACTCACACACCTCAGACACATGTTGCCCTATGTCTCCACCAATGCTAATTTCAAGTCCTCTACCATGGCATATTCCAAGCCTTCCTTCCGCCATGGTGAACATTGGATTCTCCCTTCGTCTCGGTGTTAGTCCTATAACCAACCAATCATCCTACTCTTCCACGTTAGGTCAGGTTGTCTTCCTCTCTCGTATAAGTTGTTAAGAAATCTAGGGCGACATCACATGTGTAGCAAAAAAATAGAAAATAAAATCCTAAAATTTCTTGTAGAAAAGAAGTTTCATTGTCATGCAAAAATTGGTGCACAAAACCCATGAAACCAAAAAACTATGTATATAAGAAAGATGTGTTACCTAGGGAGATCATATATCCCTAAAAACCTATAGATATATGGGGAAGGATGAAGGAGGTCAATTGTACTCCTCTCTAGCGGTGATCCACATAACAGGGGCTGTGAAGATGCTTCTTAAATTGTTATACAATCCTTCTCACTACACGCACCATGCAATCAAGAAAGGGCTGCGCCTTCTTGCTATCTGCATGCCCCAAGTAGAGGCTGTAGGTTGAGGAGGAGAGGGAGAGAGGATAATTGGAGGTAGTAGCTAAAAAGAACCTAGCCCACGGCTCTTTGGTTCTGTCTTATTTATATAAGCCCCCTGTCAACTTAACCCTAATAGATCCTACCATATTGGGTACTGAATCTCCATCCAACTACCCAAGCCTCTTAGATTAGTGGGTCTCTAACCAATAATCTTTTATTGGCTCTTATTGGATCTCATTCATAGGATCTAATAATTCAGGAGCTTCTAGGATATCCAATAAGATATGGGTCTAATAGATATCTCATATCTGAACCTCTACTCATCGCAACACCTACCATATGTGTGTGACCCTCTAGGCTTAATATCAAGCTGGCCATGAGTCATACCTATCAAAACTCTTTCTAGCTTAGTAAATTATTATCCTCATAATAATTCACTTGACTCATCGACTATGGACGTACTAGGCAACTACGTTGTAGTCCCCAGACGATATAAGTGAATCTAATCCATTAGACCTGCCTATCCTTAGTTATTATGTATCTATAGTCTCTCATCCATCTAATACCCCAAAGACCATATACCGGGCATGGTGCTATTATTGTTAGGATCAAGAGCACTAAGAGGGGGTGAATTAGTGCAGCGGAAATATTGCTGCGATTAAAACGAAAGCTGCGTTCGTTTGATAAAAATGATTTCGATGTAAAAGCCGATTCTAAGATTACTTTAACTTAAGATTAAGCGAGATGATGTTAAAGTAAATCTATGAAGGCAGTTTGCAATTTATGATGGAAATCAGAATGCAAGCGCAAACTGAAATGCGACGTTCGTACGATAAAACCGGTTTACGTCTAAATGCCGATTCTGAAGATACTGAACTTTGAGATACGTTTTATAAATGAGCATAAGGCAGTTTACAGTTATGATTGAAATCAAAACGTAAACTGAAATATGATGATCATACGAAAAAGCCGATTTACGTCTAAACGCAGATTCGGAAAGCTCTGAACTTCGAAACTCGTTCGTAAAAGCGCAGAAGGCAGTAAGCTATTGAGGATGTTTGCAATAAAGATAAAATGCTCAAAAGTAAATGCAAACCGAGATTTAGAGTGGTTCGGTCAATCTTGACCTACTCCACTTTTGGCTTCCTCCACCGATGAGGTCACCGACGTCAACTAGAGGCCTTCCTTCAATAGGCGAAGGCCAACCACCCTTTTATAGTTTCACTCCTTTTGACGGGCTTAGGAGACAACCCTTACAGAAATTTCTTTCCTCTCTTTACAACTCATAACTTGGAAGAAAAGAGGGAGGAGAACTTTTGGCCTTTACAACAATTTTGAGCTCTAAGAATCACAGAAAAGATCAAGATTTCAGTGTATGTCTGTGCCCTTTGAGTGCTGAATGGGTGGGGTATTTATAGGCCCCAACCCAGTTCAAATTTGGAGCTCAAAACTGTCAATTCCCGGAATTCCGGGATCAGGCGGTTGCACCTCCTGACTGGAGCGGTTGCACTGCCTGGCAGAGCTCGAAGACTGAGCCCAGGCGGTTGCACCTCCTGTCAGGGGCGGTTGCACCGCCTCAGTTTGGCTCGGAGACAGAGTTGAGGCGGTTGCACCTCCTGACTGAGGCGGTTGTACCGCCTGCCAGAGCTCAAAGACCGAGCTCAAGCGGTGCTTCCTCTCTGTCAGGGGAGGTTGCACCACCCAGTCTCGCTCGGAGACTGAGCCCAGGCGGTGCCACCTCCTGGCTGGGGTGGTTGCACCGCCCAGTCTCCCTGGGAGACTTAGCCCAAGCGGTGCTACCTCTTGGCTTGGGCGGTTGCACCGCCCAGTGCAATCAGGGTCCGAATGGGTAGATCCATTCGGCCCAACTTGGGTTTTTCAGGGGCCCAATTGCCCCAAGACTAAGTTAATGGGATCACCTCCCATTTCCAACTTAATCAATGTGCTAACTACGATTAATCCTAAGACAATTTTTGCAGCTTGCTCCGGTGCATCAATCGCTTCTTCCGGCGAGTTTCCGGTGAACTTTCGTCGATCATCCGATGAACCCTCGGTGATGCTCCTGCGGACTTCCGGCAAACTCCTGGACTTGCGACGATCCACTTGGCGAGTTCCGACGAGCTTTGTTTGGCAAGCTTATGGACTTCTCGGATCTGTTCCCGCAGAACCTCCGACGATAGTCCGAACTTCCGTCGAACTCTTGAACTCCCAACGTGATCATTGTCTTGACTCCGGCGTAACTCCTGCTGCATGTCTTAACTCTCATCGTAGTTAATCTTGCACACTTATCTCAACACATAGATTAGACAATAAATGACAATTGACTTCATCATCAAAATCCGAGATTCAACAATCTCCCCCTTTTTGATGATGACATTCAATTGATAATGGAGTTAACCTTAACTCCCCCTGTCTATATGCCATACTTGAGATAAGTCATTCTTGAATTCAAGACCTAAGAATTCAAGCGACATATTGATAAGTTAAATCATTTGAACTTATCAATACTCCCATCATGATTCCCATCATGATGTATCTCTCTGAAGATTATGTCAAGGCTTGACATTCATTTTCAGATTTTACATTACAAGTTTGAATGATGGTAATAGTAACAATTCATCATATTGTAAGATATCAACATGTAAAGTTGTGAAGTAAGATTTTGATGTCATTACATGATGTACACATTTCAAATATCTTAGCAAATGTCGCATTTCTTCACATGGTAAGATATCAACTCAAGGCATAATGCAAATTATAGCATCTGTTCATATATCTCTTGGTGATGCAAGCATGGCAGCATAATCATAGCATCAGTGTTTATAGCATCAATTCATATATTTCTAACATCAATTCATATATTTCTAGCATCAATTCATATATTTCTCCCCCTTTGTCATCAACAAAAAGAATGGTAGCTATGATAGCAGGAAAACAATATAAGCAAGTTATCAAGCATATAAAGGAAGGCATGATACGTAGATTGCTTTGAATACTTCTTCCCTTTTTTTTTTTTGTTATAATCCTTTGTGCATGAAGGAGGAAAGTCATTTGTGATTCCAGCTATTTGTTAGTTTACTTTGAGTCAAAATATGTGTTTGAAACAGATTTTTGCAAGTAAAAATACTTTCATCCAAATTTTAAGATGGAATTCATAAGCAGGAATCACTTCATCAAATCCATTTAAAAAAAAATTTTCATGAAGACAAAACATTTCAACACATGTTATGTAATTGCAATCAGGTGATTTGATCATTCAATAAAGTCCGAAAAATAATTTTAACTAATTTATCTATTCGGACACATCAACATTCCTAATTCTCTTCTTATGAAATCAAATTGTTCTTCACTTAGAGGTTTTGTAAAAATATCAGCTAGTTGATGTTTAGTATCAATGAACTCTATGGTTACATCATGATTAGTAACATTATCTCGTATAAAGTGATGTCTAATATCAATATGTTTTGTTCTTGAGTGTTGTATAGGATTCTTAGTTAAGCATATTGCACTTGTGTTATCACATTTAATGGGAATATTTTTAAGATTAACTTTGTAATCTTCTAAGGTGTTTTTCATCCATACAACTTGTGCACAGCATGCACTTGCTGCAATATATTCAGCTTCGGTTGTTGATAGTGCAACCGAGTTTTGTTTCTTAGATGACCAGGAAACAAGGGCATTTCCTAAAAATTGACATGATCCTCATGTGCTTTTTCTATCTAGTCTACAGCCAGCAAAGTCCGCATCAGCATAAGCAATTAACTCAAAATTCTCTGATTTTGGGTACCATAATCATAGATTTGTGGTACCATTAAGATATCTAAGTATTCTTTTAACTACTTTGAGATGAGATATCTTAGGGTTTGATTGAAATCTAGCACAAAGTCCTACACTGAACATGATGTCTGGTCTGGTTGTAGTGAGGTAAAGTAAACTTCCTATCATACCCCTATAAGTTTTTAATTGAAGCTTTCTCCATTTTCATCAATTTCTAACTTAGTGGAGGTGCTCATAGGAGTGTTAATAGCCTTTGAGTTGTTCATATTAAAATTTTTTAATAAATTCATAGCATATTTAGTTTGACTAATAAAGATGTCATTGCTTAGTTGTTTGATTTGTAAGCTTAAGAAGAATGTTAATTCTCCCATTAAGCTCATTTTGAATTCAAGACTCATAGTTTTAGCAAAAGATTCACAAAGAGATTCATTTGTAGAGCCAAAGATAATATCATCAACATAAATCTGAACAATGAGAAAATTATTTTCAAAATTCTTGATGAACAATGTAGTATCAACCTTGGCTTTTGTGAAATTATTTTCGATAAGAAAAGAACTAAGTCTCTCATACCAAGCCCTTGGGGCTTGTTTTAAACCATAGAGAGCTTTAGTTAATCTAAACACATGATTAGGGAGGCTATCATTTTCAAATCCAGGAGGGTGTTCAACATAAACTTCTTCGGAAATAAAGCCATTTAGAAAAGCGCTTTTAACATCCATTTGAAACAACTTAAAATTATTACTACAAGCGTAGGTAAGGAGCATCCTTATGGCTTCCAATCGAGCCACAGGAGTGAAGGTTTCTTCGTAATCGATACCTTCTTCTTGGTTGAAACCTTTGGCCACTAATCTAGCCTTGTTTCTAACCATGATACCATTTTCATCTTGCTTGTTTCTGAAGACCCATTTAGTACTAATAACTAAATGGTCATTTGGCCTAGGAACAAGCTTCCACACCTCATTTCTCTTAAATTGATTCAATTCATCTTGCATTGCGATAATCCATGAATCATCTTTCATAGCTTCGTCAACACATTTGGGTTCAATTTGGGAGAGAAAGGCGACGTTTACACAAAAATTTTTAAGAGAAGATCGTGTTTGAACCCCCTTTGACGTGTCTCCTAAGATTAGCTCCTTGGGATGAGCATCTACATACTTCCAATCCTTGGGTAAGGATGTTTCGGGAGTGGATGCATCCAAGTTGCTAGTTGGAGAAGGGGTTTCATTTAAATTCAAGGAATCAAAATTAACATCATCATCAAAATCATTTTTCCTGATTTCGGAAATCTCATTGAAAACAACAGGAATGGATTCTTCGATAATTAAAGTTCTTTTATTGAAGATACGAAAGGCTTTAGAAACTGAAGAATAACCAAGAAAGATTTCTTCATCGGATTTAGCATCAAATTTTCCTAAGTTATCCTTTTTATTCAAGATAAAACACTTACACCCAAAGACTTTAAAATATGAAACATTGGGTTTTTTGTTGTTCCATAACTCATAGGGAGTTTTGGTTAGTAGGGGTCTTACTAGAACTCTATTCAAAATGTAGCATGCAGTATTTACAGCTTCGGCCCAAAAACATTTGGGTAGGTTGTGTTCATTCAACATGGTTCTTGTCATTTCTTGTAAATTTCGATTTTTTCTTTCTACTACTCCATTTTGTTGAGGATTTCTAGGAGTAGAGAAATTATGGTTGTATCCATTGAGTTCACAAAATTCCTGGAAATCATAGTTTTGAAATTCACCACTATGATCACTTCTAATTGACGAAATCATAGAACCTTTCTCATTCTGAACAAGTTTACAAAACTTGGTAAAATATCTAAGGCATTCACTTTTCTGTTTTAAGAAGTAAGTCCATGTGTATCTACTATAGTCATCCACGATGACGAAGGCGTATTTGCTACCTCCTAGGCTTGATGTGGAGATTGGTCCGAACAAGTCCATATGGATCAATTGTAAGGGCCTAGAGGTGCTTATTTGATTCTTAGATTTGAAACTACCCTTAATTTGTTTACCTAATTGGCAAGCATCACATACATTATCTTTGATGAACTTGATATGAGGAATTCCTCATACAAGTTCTTTAGATGATATTTGAGTGATTAGTTTCATGCTAGCATGACCTAATCTTCTATGCCATATCCAAGCATCCTCATTCAAAATAGAAAAACATATTTCATTACACAAATCATTTATGTCAATAGTGTATATGTTATTTTGTTTCAATGCAATCATAGATATGTTTTTGTATGGTTTTTCAATGATGCAAGCATTAGATTCAAATCTGACAATATATCCTTTATCACATAATTGACTAATGCTCAAGAGGTTATGTTTTAAACCATCAACTAACAAAACATCTTCAATAAAAAAGTTGGATTTGTTACCTATGATTCCTTTGCTAATGATTGATTTTACCCTTGTTGTTGTCTCCGAAGGTGACATAGCCTTCGTCTATGCTAGTGAGCTTAGAGAATTGAGATGGATCTCCGGTCACATGCCTTGAGCATCTACTATCAAGGTACTATCTCTTGCTCCTAGCTTGCGATAGTTTAGTTTTCTACAAGAAAGGATGATTTTTAGGTACCCATTTGCTTTTGGGTGCCTCACAAATAGATCTACATTATCTATCATGTTGCATAGAATTTATCATGGTTCCTTTAGGAACCCAAATCAATTTGTTTGGACTAATTTTCTTGAATGGACAATAATGCGTCTTGTGTCCAAATTTGCAACAAAAGTTGCATTTGTTTTGATGTCGAACATGTAAGATGGGGCCTTTTATAAAGGTGGTTGGATTTTGGTGAGGACTTTTCACAAATCCAATTCCACTTCTTTTGGGAACGTGACCCTTGTTTGCAAGGATCATGTTTAATGACTTGCTACCAACCTCGAATTTCTTCAAGGTGTCCTTAAGTAGTAAGTTTTCCTTTTGGAGAGTTTCTAGATCATGGCATTTTATGCATGAGCTTAAATTATCATGATGTTCAGCTTTTAACTTATCAAAATTACAAATAAGACTATCATGCTCCTTTTTTAGCAATTTGTATTTTCTACTAATTGTCTTACATTCATCAAATAATTCATGGAAAGCATTTAATAATTCATGATAAGGTAAATCTACATCAATTAAATTTGTTACCTCATCTCCGATGGCCATTAAGGCGTAATGAGCAACTTGCTCGGTGTTGGACTCCTCTTCTTTGGATGCGCTCGAATCATCCCATGTTGCTTTGAGCGCCGTCTTCTTCGATGTTCTCTTCTTGGCTTTGGGACAATCACTCTTATAGTGTCCCAGCTTTTTGCACTCATAGCAAATAACTTGGTCCTTCTTGGGTTCAAGTTTATTTTTTTTGTCATTCTTAAACTTGTTTCTTTTAAAGAATTTTTAAAATTTTCTTGTTAGAAGTGCCAAGTCATCATCACAGTCCTCATCACTTGAGTTTTCTCTCAAGTGGCCTTCTGAAGTTTTAAGTGCCATATCCTTCCTGTTCTTTGGAAGGATGTCTTCTTGCTCTTCATGAGCTTTACAAGTCATCTCGAGGGTCATTAATGACCGATTAGTTCTTCAAGAGGAAAGTTATAGAGATTTTTTGCCTCTTGAATAGTAGTGACTTTAGGATCCCAACTCTTAGGAAGGATCTTAGAATCTTATTTCTGAGCTCAAAATCTGAAAACTTTTTCCGAGTCCTTTTAGACCGTTGACGACATCCGTGAAACGGGTAAACATGTCACCAATGGTTTCACTTTCGGTTTCATCCGAAAAAGTTCGAAGAGTGTATGAGAAGATTGATTTTTGACTCTTTCACTCTACTTGTGCCTTGGGAGTCACCGAGTGTGTGCCAAATATCAAATGGCGTTTCACATGTTGAAACACGGTTAAACTTCGTTTTTTATCAAGTGCACAAAAAATAAGGCATTCATAGCCTTTGCATTAAGGGCTTAAAGCCTTCTTCTCCAATTCATTCCAATCGATCATTGAAGAGAAGACTTTGAAAATCCGTTTTCGACAAGATTCCAAAGTTCAAAATTCATAGAAATAAAAAAAAAGATCCTCATTTGGTCTTCCAATAGGTGTAGTCCGTCCCAATGAACATGGGTAGGCGTGTAATAGAATGGCCCTCTTGGTTTCCGGCGTATGCCATCTCTCTTGGTTTTAATCTGTTAGAGAGTTAACCCCGCCTCGATACCAATTGTTAGGATCAAGAGCACTAAGAGGGGGGTGAATTAGTGCAAATGGAAATCTTTTGCGACATTAACGAAAAGATCGCGTTCGTTCGATAAAAACGATTTCGATGTAAAAGCTGATTCTAATATTACTTTAACTTAAGATTAAGCGAGATGACGTTAAAGTAAATCTATGAAGGCAGTTTGCAGTTTATGATCGAAATCAGAATGCAAGCGTAAACTGAAATGCGACGTTCGTACGATAAAACTGGTTTACGTCTAAATGCCGATTCTGAAGATACTGAACTTTGTGATACATTTTACAAATGAGCATAAGGCAGTTTACAGTTATGATTGAAATCAAAACGTAAACTGAAATATGATGATCGTACGAAAAAGTCGATTTACGTCTAAACGCAGATTCGGAAAGCTCTGAACTTAGAAACTCGTTCGTAAAAGCACAGAAGGCAGTAAGCTATTGAGGAGGTTTGCAGTAAAGATAAAATGCTCAAAAGTAAATGCAAACCGAGATTTAGAGTGGTTCGGTCAATCTTGACCTACTCCACTTTTGGCTTCCTCCACCGACGAGGTCACCGACGTCAACTAGAGGCCTTCCTTCAATAGGCGAAGGCCAACCACCCTTTTATAGTTTCACTCCTTTTGAAGGGCTTAGGAGACAACCCTTACAGAAATTTCTCTCCTCTCTTTACAACTCAGAACTTGGAAGAAAAGAGAGAGGAGAACTTTTGGCCTTTACAATAATTTTGAGCTCTAAGAATCACAGAAAAGATCAAGATTTTGGTGTAAGTTTGTGCCCTTTGAGTGTTGAATGGGTGGGTTATTTATAGGCCCCAACCTAGTTCAAATTTGGAGCTCAAAACTGTCAATTCCCGAAATTCCGGGATCAGGCGGTTGCACCTCCTAACTGGAGCGGTTGCACCGCCTGGTAGAGCTCGCCCAGGCGGTTGCACCTCCTGTCAAGGGCGGTTGCACCGCCTTAGTCTGGCTCGGAGACTGAGCCGAGGCGGTTGCACCTCCTGACTGAGGCGGTTGCACTGCCTGCCAGAGCTCGAAGACTGAGCTCAGGCGGTGCTACCACTCTGTCAGGGGAGGTTGCACCGCCTAGTCTCGCTCGGAGACTGAGCCCAGGCGGTGCCACCTCCTGGCTGGGGTGGTTGCACCGCCCAGTCTCCCTGGGAGACTTAGCCTAGGCGGTGCTACCTCCTGGCTTGGGCGGTTGCACCGCCTAGTGCAATCAGGGTCCGAATGGGTAGATCCATTCGGCCCAACTTGGGTTTTTCAGGGGCCCAATTGCCCCAAGACTAAGTTAATGGGATCACCTCCCATTTCCAACTTAATCAATGTGCTAACTACGATTAATCCTAAGATAATTTCTGTAGCTTGCTCCGGTGCGTCAATCACTTCTTCCGGTGAGTTTCCGGCGAACTTCCGTCGATCATCCGATGAACCCTCGGTGATGCTCCTGCGGACTTCCGGCAAACTCCTGGACTTGCAACGATCCACTTGGTGAGTTCCAACGAGCTTCGTTTGGCAAGCTTATGGACTTCTCGGATCTGTTCCCGCAGAACCTCCGACGACAGTCCGAACTTCCATCGAACTCTCGAACTCCCAACGTGATCATTGTCTTGACTCCGGCGCAACTCCTGCTGCATGTCTTAACTCTCATCATAGTTAATCCTGCACACTTATCTCAACACATAGATTAGACAACAAATGACAATTGACTTCATCATCAAAATCCGAGATTCAACAATTAGACCCATATAGTTTCTACTCGAGTCTCGCTTTAATCGGAATCTCTCAGAGAACTCTTTCGCTCTCAATCTGAATGACCCTAGCTAGGGATTTGTCTGAGTAAGAACACATAGGATATTCCTCTCATAACACCAAAAATGGATGATCCTTTATCGATACTTACCAGCCCTCACAAGGTTGGCTGCCACTCCTGATGATCGATTGTGCTAGAACTAGAACTTTCAAGCCTATGAGTTTGATATCAAAGAGTGTAGTACTTATACATGATATCCTTGGTGTCTTAAGTCTAAGGTCCAAATACACTACTGAGATGATGTAATCACTGTCTAACAATAAGACATCATCAACCATCCAGCATTCGATGAGCAAATCAATCAGTGAACTCATTCCTCAATGAGCACCAGCACTATATCCTATTAGGACTCTAGCTAGGAGAGTCCTAATTAAGAGGGACATTCATGTAAAACCTACCTAAGCTGACCCCTATTAAAAAGGTGAAGAGGCCGGCTAGGGTTAGGAGATTGTTTCTTAGAGATAAATTAGGAGTTGTAAAGAAATAGGAGTCTTGATTAGAAGTCTATTAGGAGTTGGTTAGAAGAAGGAGTCTTGAGTAGGAGTCCTATTAGGAGTTAGGGTTTAGAAACCCTATAAATAGCCATGTATTCCTCCTCTTTTCATAAGTAATAGATGAATCTTTTCTGCAGCCTTTGAGCAACAACTTGGAGGGAGGAACCCCTATAGAGTTCCTAGGAGGCCGATCCCCTAAAGAGATCAACCCAAAGTTTAGAATCTGCAAGGGTTCTAACACCTGGTATCAGAGCAGCGTTCTTGGCATCTCGCTGCCCTTCCATAGCCATCTATCAACCCTCCACAACCGCCCAAAGCAATTCCCACAATTGCTTAAGAGATCGTTGTCAAATTCAACCGTCATCTCCACTACCACGGATCATCCTTTGATCTCCCCGTGAATTGCAACAGGTTCTGGTTTTCTACCTTACTGCTACTGTAATTTAGTTATCCTTATTTGAAAATCCAAAAAAAAATATTCCTATATTGCTGCATATACTTTTCGTCATAAAGTTTTCATCTCTACGACGAAAGATACATTGCAGAATTCCAACCGTATAGCACCGTTTGTTTGATCTTGCTACTGTGATTTTTCTATCCAAATCTCTACGAAATTTTTATGACTTCTTTGACATTTCCTAATAGCAGATTCCCTTTGGTTTCATAAAAAAATTCTCAATATAAACCACTGATCTTTTACGTCTAATCTGCTATACTTAAATATCTGTGCTGCAGAAAATTTCAGCCGCATATTGTTGCCTTAACCCATCTATTTGTAATTTTTTTTTGAATGAAATTTCTTATACACTTCATAGATCATCTTGGCTTCCATCTAAGATTGATCTATAAAGAAATTCATCTCTAAAAATGATTTTGTGTTGTTGCAAATTTTCATCGTAACCTGTTGGAATTTCTCGACGAGAATTCTGCAATCGCAACTTGCACCAATTTCCTTGCTGTTATACTGCCGAAATTTTCTTGATTAAATTAGATATCCTTGCTGTCATATAAATTGTGATTTTGCTATCAATTCCCTCCTCAATTCTCTCACGTTTTTGGTGGGAATTACGTCGAGAAACTGTTGTTTCTTCGACGATAATTCTACTCTTACAAGACAGCACATACTTGCTGCAACTTCCATTGATTTCTACCAAACCTTTGCTACCATCTACCACAGATCCAAAAATTTTATCTACAGCCCTAAAACTCTACCGAACCACACCCTCAACCTGCACCCAAAATAGCCACAAAACAAGCCTAAACCGTAGCCTACATCCACCAATCTACCAACTCTTTCGACCATCACCTCTCTCAACCAATAAATGCCTTTAACCCGACAACAAAAGAGAGATCTTGATATCACAGATTAGACGGCATATACTATGATATCTGAGGAGGTATTCAATGCTAAATTTGAAGCCTTCGAGATGAATGGAGGATAAGATTGGGATGCTCTTTACTAGAACTCAGATTAA
Organism: Musa schizocarpa; assembly: GCA_900464855.2. Taxonomy (NCBI): domain Eukaryota; kingdom Viridiplantae; phylum Streptophyta; class Magnoliopsida; order Zingiberales; family Musaceae; genus Musa; species Musa schizocarpa. The sequence goes on from LS990920.1 coordinate 17,090,812, forward strand.
TGACCACTAAGCCCGAAGAAATCACATCAAGGAGTGAGCTTTGCCCAATCACACCAAGCCCAAAGATATGACTTCCAAGAGAGGAGATGCTCTATGACCAACCTCAACTATCCATGCATGAGAGTGGACTTCCCTAGATGGGAAGAAGGAGACCCGATTGGTTGGATCTCGCGCGCGGAGCGATATTTTTGGTACCACAAAATCGCAGATGCATCTATGGTGAAAATTGCAGCTATACATCTTGAAGGGGATGCTATACAGTGGTTTGACTAGTTTGAACATACTTATGGAGTCTTTTCATGGCAACAATTCAAAGAAGGACTGCTGATACGCTTCAAAACAATCGACATTTAGAATATTGACGGACAACTAGCAAAGATCCCACAAACCTCCACCATTCAGGAGTACCAAACCAAGTTTGAAAGGTTATCTAATCAAACTCATGATTGGTCTCAAAAACAGCTATTGAGGACCTTCATTGAGGGCTTGAAGCCGGAGATCCGAGGAGAAGTTAAAGCGACAAACCAGATACGCCATGGCAGCCATCTCTTCAGCAGACGACATCAAGAGGAGCAATTGAACCATTAAGCTGGGAGGACTAGGGTCACTCCTCAACCAGTAATATTGAAGCCCTCAGCCCCCCCTACTGTCGACCAAGTCCCTACACCAAAGAGGTTAACAGGAGAAGAGCTTGGGGCGATATCTAAGGGGTTATGTTGACATTGTGATGACCCGTGGAGCCCGGAGCATCGCTGTAGTAAAGGGAGACTTCTTATGATTGAACCAATAGAAGAAGAGGTCATTGAACATCCAGAAGAGAGCCTTGAACATGTAAAAGAAGATGCAGAAGAAGAGCCACAATCGATCGGGTTACAAGACATGCACTAGCCGACTACTCAAAACGCAAACGATGAAAGTTGGAGGCCTTCTCAAACAACAACCCATCACTGTTCTCATCGACACGGGCAGTACTAATAACTTTCTAAACAGTAAGGTTGCTATCCAGATGGCTTTACCTATTGAGAATTGCAGCAGGTTTGACGTTAAGATCGCCCGATGGATGGATTTTTGAAGTATGATCAGGCTCGCCAGAAGAGAAACTATTATTGCCGCAGAACCAAGAGATAATTGTAGATTTCTTCCTTCTCCCGCTTGATGATCATGAGGCCATGCTCATAATTAAATGGTTGACAACATTAGGTGATATTTCTTGGAATTTTATGCAACTAATTATGAAATTTTACAGTAAGGAGAAACAGGTGATCTTGAACGAGAAACATGGGAAATAACGAACGATGATTTGCACACAACAAATGGAGAAGATTTTGCATAAAGCATGCCGCTAGATTTTTGGTACAACTTGAGCAGCAAACTAAGGGAGAGCCAATAGAATTTGAAGATCCAAACCTACTTCCTTTGCTTGCTGAATTTTCAAATATATTTGACGAACCTTACAACCTACCTCTTACCCGTCGGCATGATCATTATATAACGATTCTTTCAGACAAACCTCCAGCAAATACTTGGCCATATCAATATCTACATCTCCAGAAGGATGAAATAGAAAGGATTGTAAAAGAGATGCTCAAAACAGGAGTTATTCGCCAAGTTGCAACCTCTACTCTTCACCGGTGCTACTTTGTAATAAAGAAGGATGGAACATGGCGAATATGCATTGATTAATGAGCTTTTAAATGTCATCACCATCAAGGACAAGTACCCAATACCAGTGGTGGATGAACTTCTTGATGAATTAAAAGGAGCTCGAGTCTTCACGAAAGTTGGACCTCCGATCCGGTTACCACCAAATTGGTATGTGACGATGACATTCCAAAACTGCATTTCGCGACACATAATGACCATTATGAATTCTTAGTAATGCCTTTTGGACTCACTAATGCTCCTTCAATCTTTCAAAGTCTCATGAATGATTTTTTTGGAGCTATCTTCGCAAATTTGTGCTGGTATTTTTCGATGATATTCTCATTTTACCCTTCTCTTGAGACTCACTTTCAAAGATTTACCCATTGTTTAAATTGATCCTTGGAGAATACTTTTTTGTAAAGCAACCAAAGTGCAACTTTCTCCAGCAAAAGTAGAGTACCTTGGGCATATAATATCAGAAAAAGGAGTGGCAGTAGACCCAGCAAAAATTGAGGCAATGCAAGGTCGGGCAAAAACCTACAAACGGAAATTATCAAGGGGGTTCCTTGGACTAACGGGCTATTACCAAAAATTTATTAAGGACTATGGGAAGATCAGTGCACCACTCACTTCTTTACTGAAAAAAGATGCTTTCCAATGGTCGGACAAAGCCTCTGCTGCCTTCGACAAACTTAAGGTAGCCATGACAACGACGCCGGTGCTTGCGCTACTAGATTTTAATAGACCCTTCATCATTGAGGCCGATGCATCTGGAGTCGAAATTGGAGACATTCTCATGCAAGATGGTCGACCACTCACATATACTAGCAAGACACTATCTCCCTCCCATCAAAATAAGTCAATATACAATAAGGAGATGCTTGCCATTGTGCGCGCAGCAACGAGGTGGAGACCCTACTTGAATGGTCGACGATTTCAAATTAAAATCGACCATAAAAGCCTCAAGTACTTTTTGGAGCGAAAGATATCATCCCCTGAGCAGCAAAAATGGGTAACAAAACTTCTTGGATTTGATTATGAAATAACTTACAAAAAGGGGAAAGAGAATATTCTTGCAGATGTGCTTTCGCAGCTACCCGAGCAAGCTGAAGTTTTAGTCGTTTCACTTCCGACCAGCGACTTCCTTGAGGATATTAAGATGGAATGGCAGGAAGATTCAGAGACAAGGTACTAAATTGAAAAGGAGTACGGCATATCACCCGCAAATTAACGGCCAGACAAAATTTGTAAATAGGTGCTTGGAGACAGCCCAAAGCCACCCACCAAATATGACTATCCAAGGAGAACTCCAGACCCAGCCAAGTGTCATTATTGATCGACGGATCGTGACTCGACGACGATGACCCACTACTATAGTGCTAATACAGTGGGTGAACCTACCAACAGAAGATGTCACTTGGGAGAACTATGACGACTTGAAAATCAAATTCCCAAAATTCATAAATCGTCAGCCTCGAGGACAAGGCTGATTTGAAGAGGGCGGGTTTGTTAGGACTCTAGCTAGGAGAGTCCTAATTGAGAGGGATATTCATGTAAAACCTACCTAAGCCGACCCCTATTAAAGAGATGAAGAGGCCGGCTAGGGTTAGGAGATTGTTTCTTAGAGATAAATTAGGAGTTGTAAAGAAATATGAGTCTTGATTAGAAGTCTATTAGGAGTTGGTTAGAAGAAGGAGTCTTGAGTAGGAGTCCTATTAGGAGTTAGGGTTTAGAAACCCTATAAATAGCCATGTATTCCTCCTCTTTTCATAAGCAATAGATGAATCTTTTCTGCAGCCTTTGAGCAGCAACTTGGAGGGAGGAACCCCTATAGAGTTCCAAGGAGGCCGATCCCCTAAAGAAATCAACCCCAAGTTTAAAATCTACAAGGGTTCTAACATATCCCTAGTGTCCCCACACGAGCAGCTATGAGACCAACTGCCTCCATTATATGGATGAAAATCTAGCACATAAGTCTGTTCGATTATCTCGATGTCCCTCTCGAGTAACCTATGACCGAAATTATTTAGGGTTTGTGTTTAAAAGAGAATCGGTCTTATTATCTTGATCTTATCACGATTTAATTCACATTGAATAGATCCATAGATATCACAATATATATCCATGCAACAAGCAATATAAAGTGATAAAATGTCCAATAATATAATAAGTAAAAAGAGTATATATTATGTCACATGTGTCATCACTCATATGATTGGCATGTAGGGCACCTATAAGTAGCAATCTCCTACTTGACCTAAAGCCAATCATCTATGTATCTGATCCCCATCGGACCCTTGTGATGCTCAAAAATAATTTGAGATAACAGCTTTGTTAGTCGATCTGCAATGTTATATTCAGATAAAACTCTTTCCACTATTATATCTCCTCAAGCAGTGATCTCTCTGATCAAGTGGAACCTCCTTAGAACGTGCTTAGACATTTGATGAGACTTGGGTTCCATCGCTTAAGCAATTGCCCCATTATTGTCACAATATAAGGGAATCGATTCCTCGCTGCCGGACATAACTCCCAGACCTGCGATGAACTTTTTCATCCAGACTCCTCCTTTATTGCCTTTGTTGTGGCAATGTACTTCGCCTTTGTGGTTGAGTCAACAATAGTATTTTGCTTAGAACTCTTCTAGCATACTACTCCTTCATTTAGAGTAAATACATACCCTGAATTAGGCTTGCTGCCATTGATATCAGACTAGAAACTCGAGCTTGTCTAGCCCTCAACCCTGAGGCTACTACCTTCATATACTAGTAAAAGATCCTTAATCCATCTCAAGTGCTTAAGGATACACTTTACTACTTTCTAGTGCTCCAAGCCTAGATCCGCCTGATACCTGCTCGTGACACTTAGAGCATGTGCTATATCAGGCATGGTACATAGCATGACATACACGATAGACCCTATTGCTGAGGCATAGGGTATCCTATCCATATTCACCCTTTCTTCAGGTGTTTTTGGGGATATATTCCTAGAAAGTGATATTCATATCTCATTGGTATGAGACCTCTTGAAATTTTTTATGCCAAAACCTTTTGACAATGGTGTCTATATACCTATACTAAGATAAGCTAAGCATCCTTTTGGATCTATCTCTATAGATTTGAATCCCTAAGATAACATCACAGATCCATTAACAAAGCCAACTCGATCACGCTCTCACTGCCCTCACCAAGAATGTGTTCCTTCCCAAGGAACACTGCTCTCTTGGCTACAAAAACCTTTTGGTCCTCGGGGTGATAGAAATAATACGCACAAGTTTCCTTATGGTATCCCATGAACTTGCACCACTTCATCCTAGATTCCAACTTATCGGGGTTGTGTCTTTTAACATAGGCAGGGCAGTCTCAAATCTTAACAACCTTAAGATCGGGCTTCTTCCCTTTTTATATCTCATATGGTGTAGACACTACTGACTTAGTTGGAACTCTATTCAGAAGGTAAGCTGCGGTCTCTAGGGTATATCCCCAGAATGAGATGGGTAGGACAACAAAACTCATCATAGACTGTACCATGTCTAACAGTGTGTGATTCCTCCTTTAAGATACACCATTGAGCTGAGGTGTATAAGGAGGTATCTATTAGGATAGAATCTCATGGTTCTTGAGGAACTAGGTGAACTGGTTGGGAAATCTAAGGGGATCGACATCACATGTGCAGCGAAAGAACAGAAAAAAAAAATGAAATCCCTAATTTTCTAAATATGTGTTTGTCATCGTGCGAAGATTGGTGCGCAAAAACTGTGAAAAAAAAAACTGTGTATATTAAAGATTGTGTTACCTAGGGAGATCATATATCCCTAAATCCCTACAGATCTCTAGGAGGGGGTGAAGGAGGTCAAGCACCCTCCTCTCTAGGGGTGATCCACATAGTAGGCTGTGACGACGCTACTCAAAACTCCAGGCCTGCTCTCAGGAGGAGAGAGAGAGGAGAATATAAGAGGCAACCAAAAAGCTCTAGCCTATGAACCATAGTTCCCTCCTATCAACTTAACTCTAATGGATCCTACCCTATTGGGTATTGGATCTTCATCCAACTACACAAGCCTCTTAGATTAGTAGATATCTATCCAATAATCTTTCATTGGCTCTTATTAGATCTCATCTATAAGATCCAATAATTTAGGGGCTTATTGGATATCCAATAAGATAGGGGCTCCGGAGGATATCTCATATCTGAACCTCTACTCATAGCAATGCCTATCATATATGTATAACTATCTAGGCCCAATAATGACCTGTCCATGAATCATGCCTATCAGAACTCCTTCTGACTCAATGTATTATTATCTTAATAATAATTTACTCGACTCATCGACAGCGGACGTACTAGGCCATTACATCGCAGTCCCCAAACGATACAGGGGAATCTAATCCATTGAACATGTCTATCCTCATTTGTCGTGTACCTATAGTCCCTCATCCATCTAACATCCTAGAGAATGTATACCGGGCATAGTGCTATCAGACCCATACGGTTTCTACTCGAGTCTCGCTCTAATCGAATTCTCCCATAGAACTCTTTCTCTCTCCATCCGAATGACCCTAGCCAGGGATTTGTCTGAGCAAGTACACATAGAATATTCCTCTCATGACACCGAGTGTGGATGATCCTCTATCGATACTTAATAGTCATCATAAGGTTGGCTACCACTCTCAATGACCGGTTGTGCTAGATTTGAAACCTCCAAACCTATAAGTCTTGTATCAAAGAATGAAGTACTCATATAGGACATCCTTGGTTTCTCAAGTCTAAGGACCAGATACACCACTGGGACTACAGAATTACTATCTAACAATAAAGCATCATCAACCATCAAGCATCCCGTATATGAATCAATCAGTATACTCATTCCCCAATGAACACTTGTATTGTATCCCTAATATCCCCACATTAGTAGCTATGAGACCAACTGCATCCATCATACGGACAGGTATATAGCACACCAATGTCCTATTATCTCGATGTCCCTCTCAAGTAACCTATGATCGGGATTATTTAGGATCTATGTTTAAAGGCAAATCGATCTCATTATCGTGATCTCATCATAATCAGATTCTCATTGTATAGATCAATGGACATCACAATATATTCAAACAATAGGCAATATAAAGTGATATAATGCCAAATAATAATAATAATAAGCACAAAGATTGCGTATCAAGTCACACGTGTCATCACTCATGTGATTGGCTTGTAGGGCACCTATGACTAACCGAACTCTGTACTCAAGTACTTACCTCCTCTATCTGATCGAAGAGTCTTGATACTCTTTCTAGTCTGGTTCTTCACTTTATTCTTATACTCTCTGAAATATTCGAAAGCCTAGAACTTGTACTTCATCAAGTACATATATCCATACCTTAAGAAATTATCAGTAAAAATAATGAAGTAGGAGTAACCACCTATAGCATAAGTTGACATGGGACCACATACATCACTATGTATGAGTTCCAAAAGCTTAGTAGCTCTCTCTCCAATTCTACTAAGTGGAGAGTTGGTTAGTTTTTCAAGAAGGCAAGGCTCGTATGTTACATATGACTCATAGTTAAATGGATCTAAGTATTCATCCTTTAGCAACTTTTGAATCCTTCCTTCATGGATGTGACCTAACCTATAATGTCATAGGTATGCACTATTCACCTCATCTCATTTCCTCTTGGACACACTTACATTTATGATATGTGGAGTAATGTCTAGTATAAACAAACTATTATGCAATGTTCCTCTTGTGATGATCTTATCATATAATAATATTTAATAACCATTATTCTTAAAAACTAATTTATATTCACTAATTGTCAAATACAAAATGAAAAAAATATTTTTAATAATCGAAAGAATAAAATAGCATACATCTAATGCAATAATAACTCCACTAGGCAGATGTATGGTGACCTCGTCAATAGTTGTTGTAGTAACTTATGCTTCATTGCTCATCTTGAGGTCCATCTCACCTCTCGCCAATCTCCTAAGTCTTACCAAAACCTACAACGAATTGTAGATGTGATAAGTACTCTTAGTATCCAATGCCCATTTATTATCATAAAAGTTTGATAGATGGAGATTGATCATGAATGTACTTGAAGCTTCTTCAATCTTTTGTTTTACCTTCTCTACAAGGTACTCTTTATAGTTCCTCTTCCAATGTCTATCTCTGCCGTAGTGGAAGCACTAGCCTTTGTCCTTTGCAAGGTCCTTCTTAGCAACCTTTGTTTTACCTAGTCTACCCTTGCCTTTGCCCTTCTTAAGGGACTTTTCTGCCTTTCTTTTCTTTCTAATCTCACTAATATAGAAAACTATCTTCTCTCTCTTGATAGTACTCTCTATCTCCTATGACATATTGAGGAGCTCAGGAAAAGTCATCTCAAGCTTGTTCATATTAAAATTCAATATGAACTGAGAAAAGGAATCAAGTAGGGACTGAAGTACAAGATCCACACACAAGTTATCTTTTAAGACCATTCCTAGACTTGTGAGTTTCTCTATCCACTCAATCATCTTTAGGATATGGTTCTGAACTGGTGTCCCCTTAGTTATCCTAGCATGGAAGAGACTCTTGGATATCTCATATCGCTGAGTTCTTCCCTTTTCCTCAAATAATTTATGGACATATAAGAGAATAAATTTGACATCCATCTTTTCATGTTATTTTTGTAACTCGGGAGTCAAGGAGCCCAACATGTAACACTAAATACAAGTGGAGTCATCTATGTACTTTATATAGTGAGTGATCTCATTCTCGCTTGCCCCTTCCTCGGGCGTAGAAATTACTATATCAAGGACGTACGCGATTTTCTCCATTGTGAGAACGATTCTCAGGTTACGGAGCTAATCTATGTAGTTTAGACTAGTGAGGTGGTTGATATCAAGTATGCCATATAAGGGATTTAAAAGTGATAATTTCTAAAAATAAACATATAGTAGAAATAAATAACGTGTAGACTTTAAAAAAAGGAAACAACTAAGATATGGTCTTCTATCTTAATCTACTCCCACTATTTTCTCATGAAACACACAACTCCCTCTGGTGTGTGAATCAAAGATCTCCGACGAATCTCTAGTAGGGATTGGGATCTAATCGGTGTTTCAACGTAACCTCAAGGGACTCAACCAATCATGCTAAGCCCAAAAGGTAGGCAACTCTTGTCGATTAAAACTCCTTATGATTCCTGTCCTATTCGGCCTCCGAACCATCATGGTCTTGAGGGACAACCAACAATGATGTCCAACTAAGTCATCACCATCATTACAAGATGAGTCTGATTCGACTATATACCCTCGAGGGACTCGGCTAAGTATACCACATCCTTAAGTCATTAGTGATATCTTTATGTCATAGGTAAGATCTCAAATCGTAATATAGGTAAGCCTCGAGGAACTTGATTATTGAATCTTAGATTTTGATAATGAAATTAATTAATAAATTAATGATTTAATCCATGTGTTGAGATAAGTGATGCAGAACTAACTACGTGGAAAAAGGTAAAATAATTACGAAAGAATCAAACGTTAAGTCGGAGTCAAAGATCGGACATCAGATCGGAAGAATCAGAGTATGCACTGAGAACAGATGTTGCAGGAGTCAACATGCCAAAGGATCGAGCGATATGCCAAATATTTGAACGATATGCCAAAAGTTCAACGAAAGCTCACCGAGAGTTCACCGGAAGTGCGTCAGAAGTTTCGCTGGGAGTTCGGATGAACAATTGACATGTTGGACAACTAGATTACTTGATTATAATTATTTTAGCCAATTCAATTAGAGGCTAATTGCGCCCAAATTAGGACTAAATTGGGATTGTTGTTTGGCCCAAAGCCATGTCAAGTAGTGGCACTACTAGGGCCGGTGGTGGCACCACTTAAGGCTCAGCCTCCTAGGTAGTCTGGGCGGTGGTGCCGCTAGTACTTAATGTTGTTAGGCGATGGTACTGTCCTGTTAGGCGGTGGCTGTTGAATCTCGGATTTTGATGATAAAATCAATTGATGGGTTAAATGATCTAATTCATATTATTGAGTTAAGTGTGCAGGATTAACTACGATAACCAGAAAACACAAAGCAAGGATACCGGAGTCAAGTTCGATGGATATTTAAGAGTCCGAAGAATCGTCGGAGATGTTGCCGGAACCAACCGAGAAGAAATCGGGAACCTGTCAGAATTTTCGGAAGTTCGCCGAAGAGATCTTCGGAGGTTCACGGAGATCACCGAGAAGGCTCGGCTACTCATTAAAGTCATCACAAGTTCGGGAGCTTGCTGGGAGCCCGTCGGAAGAAGTTCGTCGGAAAGCTCGCCGGAACAATACTCGACGTTCGCGGTTGAAAACTTGCTTAGGATGTGTTTTTTTATCGTAGTTCACTTGTAGTTATGATTAGGATTAAGTGATAATCCTATATCTTGGTTAGGGGCCAACTGGGCCAAAAATTAGACTTGCTTTGGGCTAAATTTAAAGCCCAACAAGTGAACCGAAGGGTCTGGCGGTGGCACCGCCTGGCACTGACAGGCGGTGGCACCGCCACTGACAGGCGGTGGCACCGCCAGCCTCGGGAACTCCAAGAGAATTCAAATTTTGGAGCCCAAATTTGAATCCTCTTGAGGCCTATAAATACCCCTCAAATCTCAGCTGAGATTACAACTTTTTGAGAAGCAATTGATTGAGAGAAAAATCTTAGAAGAGTCTTTGCTAGTCTTGTTTTCAATTTGCTAGTGTTCACCTCTTTCTTTCTTGCTGAAAATCTGTAAGAAAGTGAACCGCTTGTAAAAAGTTGTAAGAGGGGTATTTACCCTTCCCCTTCAAGAAGATTTGCTAGTGGAAGGTGGGAGCCTCATCAAAGAGGGGCCTCGTAAGTGGATGTAAGTCATTTGACCGAACCACTGTAAAATCGGCGTAATCTCTGGTTTGCATATACTTATTGTCATTTATATTGCTGTAAATTATTTGCACTTTAATGCTCTACTTCTTTGTCTCTGTCTTACTTATCCCTTTAAGTTAAAAAGCAATCGAAACGGTTTCAAATGAAAACATCACTTTTATCGTACGAAGTTTCCGAAAAGTGTTTAAATCGTGAAAAGTTTATCACACTTTACCGCTGCACTAATTCACCCCCTCTTAGTGCCGCTCCGATCCTAATAATTGGTATCAGAGCAAGGCTCACTCTCATATTTGGTTTAATACCCAAGAGAGATGGCTTACTCTGGCATGCATGAGGGACACTCTATCACACGTCCACCTATGTTTAATGGGTCAGATTACATGTATTGGAAGACCCGTATGAGGATCTTCCTTATTTCCATGGATTTTGAACTTTAGACTATTGTCAAAAACGGATTTCAAAAATCTTCTCTTCCGATGAGCGAATGGAATGAATCAGAGAAGAAGGTTTTTGCTTTAAATGCAAAGGCTATGAATGCCTTGTTTTGTGCACTAGATAAAAATGAGTTTAATCATGTTTCAATTTGTAATTCGGCTTTTGATATTTGGAGAACTCTTGAGGTCACTCGTGAAGGCACTAGCCGAGTGAAAGAGTCCAAAATCAACATCCTTGTGCACTCTTACGAACTTTTCCGAATGAAACCAAGTGAGTCCATCGGAGATATGTACACCCGATTCACGGATGTCATCAATAGACTCAAAGCTCTTGGTAAAGATTTTACTAACTTTGAACTAGTAACTAAAATCTTAAGATCCCTCCCTAAAAGTTGGGATCCAAAAGTTACGGCAATTCAAGAGGCCAAATACCTTAAAACATTCCCTCTTAAAGAAATTATGGGTCTCTAATGACCTATGAAATGACATGTCAAGCTCATGATGAGCTCGAGAACCCCCTTCCAAAGAACAGGAAGGATATGGCACTCACATCACAAGAAGACCACTTGAAAGGAACATCAAGTGATAAGGACAGTGACAATGACATTGCACTTTTGACTCAAAAATTTAAAAAAATATTTAAGAAAGAACAAATTGAAAAATAATACAAAAAATAAGTTCGAACACAAGAAGGACCAAGTGATTTACTATGAATGCAAAAAACCGGGACACTACAAGAACGATTGCCCTCAAGCCAAAAAGAGAACATCAAAGAAGAAGGCGCTCAAGGCAACGTGGGATGATTCAAGCGCGTCCGAAGAAGAGGAGTCCAACACCGAGCAAGTTGCTCATTACACCCTAATGGCCATCGGAGAAGAGGTAATAGATTTAATTGATGCAGATTTACCTTATCATGAATTATTAAATGCTTTCCATGAGTTATTTGATGAATGTAAGACAATTAGTAGAAAATATAAATTGCTAAAAAAGGAACATGATAGTCTCACTTGTGATATCGATAAATTAAAAACTGAATATCATGATAGTTTAGCTCCATATATAAAATGTCATGATCTAGAATCTCTCCAAAAGGAGAACTTGCTACTTAAGGACACCTTGAAGAAATTTGAGGTTGGTAGCAAATCTTTGAATATGATCCTTACAAATAAGGGTCACGTTCCTAAAAGAAGTGGAATTGGATTTGTGAGAAGTCCTCACCAAAATCCAACCACCTTCATTAAAGGCTCCGTCTTACATGTTCGGCACCAAAGCAATTGCAACTTTTGTTGTAAATATGGACATAAAACTTATAAATGTCCATTCAAGAAAATTAGTCCGAACAAACTAATTTGGGTTCCTAAAGGAACCATGATCAACTCTATGCAATATGATGAACAAGTTAAATCGATTTTTAAGGCACCCAAAAGAAAATGGGTACCTAAAAATAATCCCTTCTTGTAGAAACATACACCTTCACAAGCTAGGAGCAAGAGATGGTATCTAGATAGTGGATGCTCAAGACATATGACTGGAGATCCATCTCATTTCTCTATGCTCACTAGCAAAGAAGAAGGGTACGTCACCTTCGGAGACAACAACCAAGGGAAAATCATTGGCAAGGGAACCATAGGTAACAAATTAAAATTTTCTATTGATGATGTCTTACTAGTTGATGGATTGAAACATAATCTCTTGATTGTTAGTCAATTATGCGATAAAGGATATATCGTTAGATTTGAATCAAATGTATGTATTATTGAAAAACCAAACCATAACATGACTATGATTGCATTAAAACAAAATAATGTCTACACCATCAACCTTGATGAACTAAGTAATGAAATGTGCTTCTCTACTTTAAATGATGATACTTGGCTTTGGCATAGGAGACTAGGCCATGCAAGCATGAAACTAATATCTAAGATTTCATCTAGAGAATTAGTGCGAGGAATTCCAAATATAAAGTTTATTAAGGACAAAGTATGCGATTCATGTCAACTAGGTAAACAAATAAAAACTAGTTTTAAATCAAAAACTCAAATTAGCACCACTAGACCATTACAATTGATTCATTTGGACTTATTTGGGCCAATTGATACGACAAGTCTAGGAGGAAGCAAATATGCATTTGTAATTGTGGATGATTATACTAGATACACTTGGACCTATTTCTTAGCTAACAAAAGTAATTGTTTCAAGTGTTTCTCTAAATTTTGTAAACTCACTCAAAACGAAAAAGGTTTCATGATTTCATCAATTCGGAGTGATCATGGTGGCGAATTTCAAAACCGTGACTTTCAAAATTTTTGTGAAGTTAATGGATACAATCACAACTTCTCCACTCCGAGAAATCCCCAACAAAATGGAGTAGTTGAAAGAAAAAATAGAAACCTACAAGAAATGGCAAGAACTATGTTAAATGAACATAGTTTACCTAAGTATTTTTGGGCCGAAGCCGTAAATACGGCTTGCTACATCATGAATAGGGTCCTAATAAGACCATCCCTATCAAAAACTCCCTATGAATTATGGAATAACAAAAAACCAAATATTTCCTATTTTAAAGTTTTCGGTTGTAAACATAATCTCTTGAGTGTTAGTCAATTATGCGATAAAGGATACATCGTTAGATTTGAATTAAATGTATGTATTATTGAAAAACCAAACCATAACATGACTATGATTGCATTAAAACAAAATAATGTCTACACCATCAACCTTGATGAACTAAGTAATGAAATGTGCTTCTCTGCTTTAAATGATGATACTTGGCTTTGGCATAGGAGACTAGGCCATGCAAGCATAAAACTAATATCTTACTAGTTGATGGATTGAAACATAATCTCTTGAGTGTTAGTCAATTATGCGATAAAGGATATATCGTTAGATTTGAATCAAATGTATGTATTATTGAAAAACCAAACCATAACATGACTATGATTGCATTAAAACAAAATAATGTCTATACCATCAACCTTGATGAACTAAGTAATGAAATGTGCTTCTCTACTTTAAATGATGATACTTGGCTTTGGCATAGGAGACTAGGCCATGCAAGCATGAAACTAATATCTAAGATTTCATCTAGAGAATTAGTGCGAGGAATTCCAAATATAAAGTTTATTAAGGACAAAGTATGCGATGCATGTCAACTAGGTAAACAAATAAAAACTAGTTTTAAATCAAAAACTCAAATTAGCACCACTAGACCATTACAATTGATTCATTTGGACTTATTTGGGCCAATTGATACGACAAGTCTAGGAGGAAGCAAATATGCATTTGTAATTGTGGATGATTATACTAGATACGCTTGGACCTATTTCTTAGCTAACAAAAGTAATTGTTTCAAGTGTTTCTCTAAATTTTGTAAACTCACTCAAAACTCTAAAAAAAGGTTTCATGATTTCATCAATTGGATTGATCATGGTGGTTAATTTCAAAACCGTGACTTTCAAAATTTTTTGTGAAGTTAATGGATACAATCACAACTTCTCCACTCGAGAAATCCCCAACAAAATGGAGTAGTTGAAAGAAAAAATAGAAACCTACAAGAAATGGCAAGAACTATGTTAAATGAACATAGTTTACCTAAGTATTTTTGGGCCGAAGCCGTAAATACGGCTTGCTACATCATGAATAGGGTCCTAATAAGACCATCCCTATCAAAAACTCCCTATGAATTATGGAATAACAAAATACCAAATATTTCTTATTTTAAAGTTTTCGGTTGTAAACATAATCTCTTGAGTGTTAGTCAATTATGCGATAAAGGATATATCGTTAGATTTAAATCAAATGTATGTATTACTGAAAAACCAAACCATAACATGACTATGATTGCATTAAAACAAAATAATGTCTACACCATCAACCTTGATGAACTAAGTAATGAAATGTGCTTCTCTGCTTTAAATGATGATACTTGGCTTTGGCATAGGAGACTAGACCATGCAAGCATAAAACTAATATCTTACTAGTTGATGGATTGAAACATAATCTCTTGAGTGTTAGTCAATTATGCGATAAAGGATATATCGTTAGATTTGAATCAAATATATGTATTTTGAAAAACCAAACCATAACATGACTATGATTGCATTAAAACAAAATAATGTCAACACCATCAACCTTCATGAACTAAGTAATAAAATGTACTTCTCTGCTTTAAATGATGATACTTGGCTTTGGCATAGGAGACTAGGCCATGCAAGCATGAAACTAATATCTAAGATTTCATCTAGAGAATTAGTGCGAGGAATTCCAAATATAAAGTTTATTAAGGACAAAGTATGCGATGCATGTCAACTAGGTAAACAAATAAAAACTAGTTTTAAATCAAAAACTCAAATTAGCACCACTAGACCATTACAATTGATTCATTTGGACTTATTTGGGCCAATTGATACGACAAGTCTAGGAGGAAGCAAATATGCATTTGTAATTGTGGATGATTATACTAGATACACTTTGACCTATTTCTTAGCTAACAAAAGTAATTGTTTCAAGTGTTTCTCTAAATTTTGTAAACTCACTCACAACGAAAAAGGTTTCATGATTTCATCAATTCGGAGTGATCATGGTGGCGAATTTCAAAACCGTGACTTTCAAAATTTTTGTGAAGTTAATGGATACAATCACAACTTCTCCACTCCGAGAAATCCCCAACAAAATGGAGTAGTTGAAAGAAAAAATAGAAACCTACAAGAAATGGCAAGAACTATGTTAAATGAACATAGTTTACCCAAGTATTTTTGGGCCGAAGCCGTAAATACGGCTTGCTACATCATGAATAGGGTCCTAATAAGACCATCCCTATCAAAAACTCCCTATGAATTATGGAATAACAAAAAACCAAATATTTCCTATTTTAAAGTTTTCGGTTGTAAACATAATCTCTTGAGTGTTAGTCAATTATGCGATAAAGGATATATCGTTAGATTTGAATCAAATGTATGTATTATTGAAAAACCAAACCATAACATGACTATGATTGCATTAAAACAAAATAATGTCTACACCATCAACCTTGATGAACTAAGTAATGAAATGTGCTTCTCTGCTTTAATTGATGATACTTGGCTTTGGCATAGGAGACTAGGCCATGCAAGCATAAAACTAATATCTTACTAGTTGATGGATTGAAACATAATCTCTTGAGTGTTAGTCAATTATGCGATAAAGGATATATCGTTAGATTTGAATCAAATGTATGTATTTTGAAAAACCAAACCATAACATGACTATGATTGCATTAAAATAAAATAATGTCTACACCATCAACCTTGATGAACTAAGTAATAAAATGTACTTCTCTGCTTTAAATGATGATACTTGGCTTTGGCATAGGAGACTAGGCCATGCAAGCATGAAACTAATATCTAAGATTTCATCTAGAGAATTAGTGCGAGGAATTCCAAATATAAAGTTTATTAAGGACAAAGTATGCGATGCATGTCAACTAGGTAAACAAATAAAAACTAGTTTTAAATCAAAAACTCAAATTAGCACCACTAGACCATTACAATTGATTCATTTGGACTTATTTGGGCCAATTGATACGACAAGTCTAGGAGGAAGCAAATATGCATTTGTAATTGTGGATGATTATACTAGATACACTTTGACCTATTTCTTAGCTAACAAAAGTAATTGTTTCAAGTGTTTCTCTAAATTTTGTAAACTCACTCCACAACGAAAAAGGTTTCATGATTTCATCAATTGAGGAGTGATCATGGTATAATTTCAAAACCGTGACTTTCAAAATTTTTGTGAAGTTAATGGATACAATCACAACTTCTCCACTCGAGAAATCCCCAAACAAAATGGAGTAGTTGAAAGAAAAAATAGAAACCTACAAGAAATGGCAAGAACTATGTTAAATGAACATAGTTTACCTAAGTATTTTTGGGCGAAATAAGTAAATCTGACTTGCTACATCATGAATAGGGTCCCTAATAAGACCATCCTTATCAAAAAACTCCCTATGAATTATGGAATAACAAAACCAAATATTTCCTATTTTAAAAGTTTTAGGTTGTAAATGCTTTATTTTGAATTAAAAGGATGCCTTAGGAAAATTTGATGCTAAATCCGATGAAGGCATCTTTCTTGGTTACTCTTCCGTTTCTAAGGCTTTTCGGGTTTTTAACAAAAGAACCTTAGTAATAGAATAGTCTATTCATGTAGTTTTTAATGAAATTTCTAATTTAAAGAAAAATGATTTTGATGATGATCTTGGTTTTGATAATTTGAATTTAAATGAACCCCCTCCTCAAAATAGCAACTTGGATGCACCTTCTTCCGAAATTTCCTTACCCAAGGAATGGAAGTATATAGATGCTCATCCAAAGGAGCTAATTATAGGAGATACATCAAAAGGAGTTGAAACTCGTTCCTCTTTCAAGAATTTTTTGCTAACGCCGCCTTCCTTTCTCAAAATGAACCTAAATGCATTGACGATGCCATAAAACATGATTTTTGGGTTATTGCAATGCAAGAGGAATTGAATCAATTTGAGAGGAATAAGGTATGGAAGCTTGTTCCTAGACCTAGTGACCATTTAGTCATTGGTACTAAATGGGTCTTTAGAAACAAGCAAGACGAAAATGGTATCGTGGTTAGAAACAAGGCTAGAGTAGTGGCCAAAGGTTTCAACCAAGAAGAAGGTATCGATTACGAAGAAACCTTCGCTCCTGTGGCTCGATTAGAAGCCATAAGGATGCTCCTTACCTATGCTAGTAGTTATAATTTTAAACTATTTGAAATGGTTGTCAAAAGTGCCTTCTTGAATGGTTTTATTTCCGAAGAAGTATATGTCGAACAACCTCCCGGATTTGAAAATTCTCTTCTTCCTAATCATGTATTCAAATTGACTAAGGCTCTCTATAGCTTGAAACAAGCTCCTAGAGCTTGGTATGAAAGGCTTAGTTCATTTCTTATTTAAAATATTTTACCAAAGGCAAGGTTAATACTACATTGTTTATTAAACATTTTGAAAATAATTTTCCTATTGTACAAATTTATGTTGACGATATTATTTTTGGCTCTTCGGATGAATCACTATGTGAATCATTTGCCAAATGTATGAGTCATGAATTTGAAATGAGCTTAATGGGTGAATTAACTTTCTTTTTAGGATTACAAATCAAACAACTTAGTGATGGTATATTTCTTAACCAATCTAAATATACATTAGAACTGTTAAAACGATTTAATATGGATAATTCAAAAGCAATAAACACCCCTATGAGTACTGTGACTAAGTTAGATATGGATGAAAATAGTAAAAATTTCGATCCAAAAATATATAGGGGAATGATGGTAGTCTACTCTACTTCACCGCGACTAGATCGGATATTATGTTTAGTGTAGGACTTTGTGCTAGGTTTCAATCAAATCCTAAATTATCTCATCTTAAAAGTGTTAAAAGAATATTTAGGTATCTAAAGGAACTCCAAATTTAGGATTGTGGTATCCAAAATCTGAAAAATTTGATTTAATAGCTTATGCGGATGCTGATTTTGGTGGATGCAGGATAGATAGAAAAAGTACATCCGGAACATGCCAATTTTTAGGACATGCACTTGTTTCTTGGACTTCCAAGAAACAAAATTCAGTTGCACTATCTACAGCGGAAGCCGAATACATTGCTGCAAGTGCATGCTATGCACAAGTTGTTTGGATGAAAAATACATTAGAAGACTATGGAATTTACTTTAAAAACATTCCCATAAAATGTGATAATACTAGTGTCATATGTCTTACTAAAAATCCAATTCAGCACTCTAGAACTAAGCACATCGACGTTAGGCATCATTTCATACGCGATCATGTCCTTAACAATGATGTTGTTCTAGAATTCATTGACACAAAGCATCAATTAGCAGATATTTTTACAAAAGCCTTAAATGAAGACCAATTTGAATTTATTAGAAGGGAACTAGGCCTGTTAAATTGTCCCTTAAAGTAAGTCGTTTGAATGTATTTTACTAAGAATGTCTCATCCTTGTTCCGTTCGTTTGTGGATTTGATTTCATCTTCTTCTTTCGATTCCAAATGATATATTAAAGTACAACTCAATATCTCAACCTTTTCTTGAGTCAAATACCTTTGGAAATCAAGAAGGGGGAAGAAAAATTTTCTTTCCTTCTTTCGTGGCAAGCCAGCGGTGGCACCGCCAGAATCGGCGGTAGCACCGCTTGAGCGCTCGGGCGCCAGGTGGTGGCACCGCTTGTTCAAGCGGTGGCACCGCTTGTTCAAGCGGTGGCACCGCCCGAGAGCCCTTTATAACCCGAAATGTTTAGGGCCGGCGGTGACACCGCCCCCAACCCATGGAACCCTTGCTCCAACTCTCCCAAAATCTCTCAATCCCTCATTCTAACTTCTACAAACCTTGGAGAAGGATTCTTGTTGGTCCAAACTCTCCATCATCCCAGAAACACTCCATAAGGTAAAATAAAATCTTCCCTTCACTTTCTTCTTGTTTCACCTACTCATTACAATTCATATTTCTCTTATCATCTTGTCTAGACAATGGCTCCTAAGAGATCAAAAGTGAAAATGATTGAAGGAGATTCATATGACCATAATCTTTTTAGATCCAAAGAAGACGCCCTTAGGTTTTCAAATTTTGAAACAAGATATATCCATAAGGGTAAACACGTTGATCTCGATGAACTAGGAGACTTAGAACCCATTAGGTGGTTTGCTCATCTAGAGGCCCTACCTCTCTTACAAATAGATGAACCAATTTATCCTAGATTAGTTAGACTCTTTTATGCAAACCTATGGGCAGATAACGATAGCCTAAGTACTTATATTTTAGGAACACAAATTAGGATTTTTGATAATTCTATTTGTGAACTAATTGGAATCACTGAAAAAGATAGGGGCTGCTATTTTAGAGGAAAATGGGATGTTAATATAATAGGAGCAACTTACACCGAAGCTGTCGAAACCATTTTTGCAAACTCGAACTTCGGGATAATACCCAAGAGTTGCGAACACTTACTACCTTTTAACTCTAAGATTCTTCATCATATCATGACAAGCATACTATTCCCTAAGCAATATCATCTTGATGAAATGAGTCAAATAGAGATAAGCACTATGTATTGGATTATGACCGGTCAACATAACTGTTTTGGATACTCAATACGGCAACACATGTAGGACATTACAGCTAAAGATATTATGTTGCCATATGGGGGGTTAATCACTAGATTTCTTCGTGCCTATGACATTTGCATCCCACCCGATGAAGAAACAATTCAGAGTGATAGATATAACATCATCAATAAAAATCTACTAAAGAGACTTAGGTGCATATTTAATAATGGAATATGGGTAAGGCAACCTAGAAGGACTGATCCTATTCCTCCACCAGTAGAACAACCAGAAACACCAATTTTTAAGGGAAATGAATCTCCTCCTCCTAGTCCCTTTGGTGCAGCACCTTCAGCTCTTGTTTCATCCTCTAAAGGACTCATTATGGTAGAAATATCTCAGATCAAATTCCAACAAGACCAACTCAAATCGCAGCAAGAACAAATTCAACTCCAGCAAATTGAAATTTTAAAGGAACTACGACAACTAAATCAAAAAATATATGTTATGTATCAGCACTATGGATTACCTCCTATAAATTGATGTATCTTTTTATTCTGTTCTGTTTAGTCTTAATCTCAAGTTCCAAGCTGGTCATCTTTTGAACGAAAACTGAACCTTCTTTTTAAATATATTTTTAAAATTCTGGATATATGCTTTTGGATGAATGTTGATTTTTTCTTTTAAGCTGAATTCTGGATAAGTATTTTTGGTAAATTTGAATGATTAATCTTAATGCTGTATTCTTTTTGTAATGATTTTATGATATTTTGTGAGTCTCGAATTTAATGGCTTAATTATGAGTTTCAAATTGACGAATTGAATTTGAATGGGTTTGTATTCGAATTATGATCTTGACTTATTGGAGTTACTATGTGAATTTTTTTTTACATCACTATCTCTTCCTTGTACATCTACAATTTTTGTTATTTATAGAAAGAAGAGATTTGATAAAATGAATGAATGTTGAATTTTCCTTTAAGATGAATTTAGCATACTTAACTTTGAATGATAAAATTTTTCTGATCAGTGCTGAATTCCTGATGTTATAATCACAAATTATGTGCTTCAAGTCTCATTCCCTTTTTGTTGATGACAAAGGGGGAGAAAAGTGATGACTTGTATCATTTTAATAGCATGACTTATATGAATTACAAAAGCTAGTGTGATATGAATGTCTTATGTGCCTTGCAAAATCTTTGAGAATATCGCAAGATCGAATGATCATATTGAAACCATGTCAAACATATATATCATGAAATTCATGTTGAAAATCTTTATCTCCTGTCGTTATGAAAATTGTCTCTTATTGTTCGACTTGAAAAGGATTTTCATCGAAGTTTTGCATTTACATTATGTTTAATGAGAATAACGATAAGTTCTAATGTTAGAACTTATCGGTTTATGCTTGAATTCAATGGGATGGAATTCAAGTGTTTTTATCTTCTCATAATATGGAATATAGATAGGGGGAGTTATGTTTAACTCCGTCATCAATTGATTGTCATCATAAGAAAGGAGGAGGTTGTTGAATCTCGGATTTTGATGATAAAATCAATTGATGGGTTAAATGATCTAATCCATATTATTGAGTTAAGTGTGCAGGATTAACTACGATAACCAGAAAACATAAAGAAAGGATACCAGATTCAAGTTCGATGGACGTTTAAGAGTCCGAAGAATCATCGGAGATGCTGCCGGAACCAACCGAGAAGAAATCGGGAACTTGTCGAAATTTTCGGAAGTTCACCGAAGAGATCGTCAGAGGTTCACAGAGATCACCGAGAAGGCTCGGCTACTCATTAAAGTCATCACAAGTTCGGGAGCTTGCTGGGAGCCAGTCGGAAGAAGTTCGTCGGAAAGCTCGCTGGAACAATACTCGACGTTCGCGGTTGAAAACTTGCTTAGGATGTGTTTTGTTATCGTAGTTCACTTGTAGTTAGGATTAGGATTAAGAGATAATCCTATATCCTGGTTAGGCGCCAACTGGGCCCAAAATTAGACTTGGTTTGGGCTAAATTTTAAGCCCAACAAGTGAAGCAGAAGGTGTCAGCGGTGGCATATGCCAGTTTGGTTGCACGAACGCCTCAAAGACACGAGAGAGTTGGGGTGGCACCACCCAACCTTGTCGGTGTCGACATTGCTTGACGTGGTGACCGCCGACCTGGGAACTCAAGAGAATTCAAATTTTGAAGCCCAAATTTGAATCCTCTTGAGGCCTATAAATACCCCTCAAATCTCAACTGAGATTATAACTTTTTGAGAAGCAATTGATTGAGAGAAAAATCTTAGAAGAGTCTTTGCTAGTCTTGTTTTCAATTTGCTAGTGTTCACCTCTTTCTTTCTTGCTGAAAATATGTAAGAGAGTGAACCGCTTGTAAAAAGTTGTAAGAGGGGTATTTACCCTTCCCCTTCAAGAAGATTTGCTAGTGGAAGGTGGGAGCCTCATCAAAGAGGGGCCTCGCAAGTGGATGTAGGTCATTTGACCGAACCACTGTAAAATCAGCGTAATCTCTGGTTTGCATTTACGTATTGTCATTTATATTGCTGCAAATCATTTGCACTTTAATGCTCTACTTCTTTGTCTCTGTCTTACTTATCC
The DNA here is from genome assembly GCA_900464855.2 of Musa schizocarpa. Lineage (NCBI taxonomy): Eukaryota > Viridiplantae > Streptophyta > Magnoliopsida > Zingiberales > Musaceae > Musa > Musa schizocarpa. The sequence continues at coordinate 17,113,487 of LS990920.1, forward strand.
CTTTAAGTTAAAAAGTAATCGAAACGATTTCAAACGAAAACGTTACTTTTATCGTACGAAGTTTCCGAAAAGTGTTTAAATCGTGAAAAGTTTATCACACTTTACCGCTGCACTAATTCACCCCCCCCCCCTCTTAGTGCCGCTCTGATCCTAACAGTGGTACCACCAGAACTCAATCTCTAATGCTCTGTTAAGCGATAGTACTGTTAGACTAGGCGATGGTACTGCCTAGTGTCAGAGTGTCAAGTGATAGTATCGCTCAGTACTAATGATGGTACCGGTAGTACCCCAAAAACCTAGGATGAGACACTTTTTGACTCCAATTTGGAAGCCATTGGGGCCTATAAATACCCTATTCTTTTCTGCATGAAAGAGTAATAAAGTGTGAACAAAAATCTTGAAGTGTTGGGGTGTGAAAGTGTTATAGAAGTGCTGAGTGTCCTCCTCCTTTTTCTTTAGATTTGTGATCATTCTAAGAGAGGTGTGAGGTGTGTAAGTTTTGTCTCCTAAACCCGAAAAAGGAGAAAGTGTTGTAAGAAGGTGGTTGGTTTTCGCCTATTAAAGGAAGACCGTTAGTGGACGTCGGTGGCCTTAACAAGGAGGAATCGAGAGTGGATGTAGGTCACGACGACCGAACCACTATAAATCTGATGTGATCTTTGTCATTTCTATCCTGCTTTTTCTTATTAACTTGGCTGCTTACTCCTCTTCACACCTTTTTTACGATTAACGCATTTTCGATATGAGTTTAAATTGAAACAAAATTTTTGATTCAACGTACTATTTTCATTCAACCCGCCCCGCCCCCATGTGCCAACTTGATCCGAACATCGACCAACTCAACTTATGTCAGGAACTGATTTCTTCCTAAAATGATGGAAGGCCACATGGGTTAATCTAATTGCCTCATATTTATCGACTTAATATTATCAAGAGAGGGAATTTTGATTCGGTCTCCTAATATGATATGTCACACACATATATATTTAATATATATCTACATCACATGTATATATATATATATATATATATATGTATGTATATATATATATATATGTATATATATATATATACATACATATATATATGTATGTATATATATATATATATATATATATATATATATATATGTATATACATACATATATATGTATGTATATACATATATATATGTATATATATACATATGTATATATATATATATATATACATACATATATATATATATATATATATATATATATATACATATGTATGTATATATATATACATATATATGTATATATATATATATATACATATGTATGTATATATATATATATATATATATATATATATAATAGGTGTATAAGTAATCACACATCACATGAGCAATCACACCATAGATGTGTTAGGACCAAAATTAACATTAAGAAGGGGGGTGACTTAGTGATTACGTAAAAACATTGAGTATTTAGAAATACTGTTTCGATAAAATCATATCAAAAATGTGTTTGAACTTAGAGAAAGTGTAAAGTGGAGTGAGTAACCAAATCAGTAAGCAATATAAAAGAAAAAGACAAAGAAGAGAAGGCACACTAATTTTATAGTGGTTTGATCATTGTGACCTACGTCCACTCCCATTTCCTCCTCCGTCGAGGCAACCGACATTCACTAATGGTCTTCCTTCAATGGGCGAAGACCAACTATCTTTTTACAACTCTTTCTCCTTTTCATAGGTTTAGGAGACAACTTTTACGAGTCTCACACCTCTCTTAGAATAATCACAAAACAAAAGGAGGAGGACACTTAGCACTTTTTCAATACTTTTATAACTCAAAATCTTAAGACTTTTATTCACACTTTAGTGCTCTTTCATGTAGAAAAGAGTGAGATATTTATAGGCCCTAATGACTTCAAAAATAGAGCTAAAAAGTGTCTTATCTTGGGTTTCCACGGTACTTACAGTACCACCACCAGTATTAGGCGGTGGTCAATACCACTGTCTGTAGATTGACACTAGGTGGTACCACCAATTGATAGGGTAGTATGATCATGTGGCACCAATAAGTGCCGATGGTATACCACCGCCCAATCTGCCTAAGAGGCCGAGCCTCAGGTGGTGCCATCGCTTGGGCCAACTAAGGGTCATTGAACAGGCCAAATAATAGCTCCAATTCAACCCTAATTCGGGCCTAATTGACCACTAATTGATTTAGTAGGATTATTCACCAAACTAACTCAAATTGACACCTATCTATGGTAATTAAGACTAAACAATTACCATGCAAGCAATCCTAGTTGTCCAATACATCAATTCTTCATTCGAAATACCAAAGAAACTTCTAGCATACTCCCGATGATCTTCCGTCGAGCTTTCAGCGAACTCCTGGCAAGTTTCCGATGCATTGCATGAACCTTCGGCGTATCCCCCGATTCTTTTGGCCTAATGCTCAATCTTTGACTCTAGCCCTATATTTGATTCTTCTTTAATTGTTTTGTCTTTTCACGATCATAGTTAGTCTTGTATCAACATATGGATTAAATCATTAATTTATCAATTGATTTCATCATAACAAAATTCAAGATTCAACAATCTCCCCTTGATGATGACAACCAATTGATGATGGAGTTGACCTTAACTCCCCTTATCTATATGCCATATTGAGATAAGGCAAACTCATAGTCAAAAGAAATCATAACCTTTGAATTCAAGTAAAACAATTTCGATCATAGTGATTAAATGTAATATATCATATCAAAATTTCATACATTATGCATCATTATAGTTTCAAATTATCAAAATGTAACATGCATAATTCCAAAACATTACAATTCATAATCACTTCATGCATGATACCAAAAATAAATCAACATCACTTGGACATTGCATACATGATACTAAAGCATTCATCATTTCATGCATGACACCAAAATTGACATCATTTTGGGCATAACATATATGATACTAAAACATTAAAATTTTAACCATTTATCATTTCATGCATGATACCAAAATTAATATTATTTTGGGCATGATACCATTCATCATTTCTCCCCCCTTGTCATCAACAAAAATGAGAAACATTCAATAAATATTTGGACCATGTACATAAGTTTTACATCACTTTAGAACATGCAAGCTAGCAAGTGAAGTTGAGTAAAATAGCAACTTTTGAGATGTGTAAGATAGCAACTTTTGCTTCTTGAAATAGGCAAGTTAGCACTTTTCTTTTGATGTGCAAGCACTTTCGATTTTTCTTGAGATATGCAAGCTAGTATTTTTGTATTTTTTGAGATGCTAGCAAGTTTCTTTCTCCCCTTTGTCATAAAAAAAAAAGAAGAAAAAGGGAGGAATTCATTCATCACATCAAGTCATAAGTACCAAAAGTCCATGAATCAAGGTTCTACTTTTGTAAATCGAAAGAGGAAGGATTCATATAGAAATGATCATCTCATAAAAGATCAAGTATACCAAAAGTCCATGAATAAATTTTCTACTTTCATAAATAGAAAGAGGAATGATTCTTATGGAAATGATCATCACATAAAAGATCAATTATGCCAAAAATCCATGAATCAAATCTCTTCTTTTGTGGATTGCAAGAAGAAGGAATGAAGGAAACGATCTCGACTTAAAAGGAAACTCAAGTTACAAAAAAAATGAGAAATCAGAAAAAGGTATAAAAGGAACTCATGCATTTAAAAGATTTAACTTGCCTAATTCACTTCTAATAAAATCAAATTATTTCTTCAAAGGTTTGTAAAAATATCAACTACTTAATGTTTTGTATCAATAAATTTTAAAGATATATCATGGTTATTAACATGATCTTTAATAAAATGATACCTAATATCAATATGTTTAGTTCTATAGTGTTGAATGAGATTTTTTGTTAAACATATTGCTCTAGTATTATCGCACTTTATATGGATGTTTTTCAAGTGAATTTCATAATCATCTAAAGTGATTTTCATCAATATAACTTGTGCATAACATGTACCTACTATTATATACTAGCTTCGATTGTAGATAATGCAACCGAGTTTTATTTCTTAGAAGATCAAGAGACAAGTGCATGATCTAAGAGATCATATGTTCCACATGTGCGTTTTCTATCTATCTAGCAAAATATATATCAACATAAGCAATTAATTTAAATTATTTTAATTTTGGATACCATAAACCAAGATTAGGAGTTCCTTTTAGGTATCTAAAAATCCTTTTAACAACTTTAAAGTAAGATTGCTTGGGATTAGATTGAAATTTAGCACAAAGTCCAACACTAAACATAATGTTCAGTCTAGTTCGGTGAGATATAGTAAACTACCTATCATACCCCTATAAGTCTTTTTATCAAAATTTTCTCCATCATGGTCCATATCTAACTTTGTAGAAGTGCTTATTGGTGTGTTAATAGCCGTAGATCCATATTGAACCGTTTTAATAGATCTAAAGTATATCTAGTTTGACTAATAAAAATTTAATCACTTAGCTGCTTGATTTGAAATCCTAAGAAAAAGGTTAATTCACCCATTAAGCTCATTTCGAATTCTTGGCTCATACATTTGGTAAAAGATTCACGCAAAAACTCATTCATAGAACCAAAATCAATATCATCAATATAAATTTGAACAATAAGAAAATTATTTTCAAAAATTTTAATAAATAATATAGTATTGACCTTGCCTTTTGAGAAATTATTTTGAATAAGGAAAGAATAAAGCCTCTCGTACCAAGCCCTTGGGGCTTGTTTCAATCCATAGAGAGTCTTAGATAACTTAAACATATGGTTAGGAAGAAGAACATTCTCAAATCCGGGTTGTCATGGACTTAGCTAGTTTTGCCTAAGTCGTGCGGCACCTATGCGTGTCCATCCGCAAAGGTCAACCTCCTCGAAACCTCCCATTGTCCCTTAGGACTTACAAAAGAGAAAACAGATTAGAGAAAGCGCCTCACTCGGGATCTACAAGCAAACCTTTCAGAAAACACTTCATAGACAATGCAAATTACAAACATATTTTACAAGCTCTGAATAGTTACACAACAAAGGGTTAAAATAGTCCACTACAGACTAAATATCTCTCACAAGTATCCACAAGACATAACCTTTATTTACAAGCCTAAGAATGCCACCAAACCTAACTAAAATGGGGCTTTTAAGCCTTCGACCATCCCTCTACATGTTGTGCAAAGCATGAACAAACTAAAAGATACAGACATACATAAGTATTACATCAAACATCCTATTTAGAATTTTTTCCGTGACATCCTCCCCCACTTATTCTTTCGACGTCCTCTTCGAAGCCTTTGCCGACACTACAACTCCTTGCCTTTGCTGAGTCTTTAATCTTCTGCTCCAACTGCAATACACCTCTTGGCTCCCAATTGCTCTCCACTGCTATTTTTGAGTAGTCAAACCTTTGATCCTCTATGCTGCTTCAACTTGCCAATGACTCTGACTCTATTGTGGGGTTGGCTGAGTTGTGTTGATCCTTGTTGGTTCCTGCAGATCCTCCGGATGAAGGAGAAAACCATCCTTACTATGTGCTAGTCTCTCAAATGCCTCATGCTGCTTAAATTGGGTGGATACTTGTTGGAGCTTTAACGAGCATCGCCTCGCAAAATTTTGAAGATTTTGGGTCTTTCCTTTACAAAATTTGTCCATCGACTCTTCTTTCACTTAGTTGTCACTTCCAAGTAGATTCGCATCACTTCCTCTTTCGATTAGCATTCTGTTGGGAAATGAAGTGGATAATCTACTCTTAGTAGCACTGATCACTATTGGTGAGGATTTGACAACTATTGTCTTCCATTATCTTCGAAGGGTCTTTGAACTTGTGCAAACTCCTTTGTTGGATAGATAAGAGAATCGTGGTACTCTGTTTCGCCCATTCTCTTAAGAGTTAAGAAGGCAATGGTTACTTGACTTTGCCCGCCTCCTCAAGGGTTGTACTCTATGCATCGAGTTAGTTATTGACCTTCGCCTACTCTTTGCTCACATTTCTGAAGCACTTAAAATGTTTGCACTCCTTATATTGAGTTAGCTACTGTGATTCACCTTCTTAATGCCATCGAACTTCTAGAATATAGGAAGTTTTTATCCTAACTTGGAGTAAGTTTCTAATAGTTTTGGTCGGCTTTGGGATTGTATCGTCTTCTCTATCAACCCTGCCGCCTACTCCATTGAGTAGCAAAGGTATAACACCGCATACTGCCCACTTCGTTCCTTGGTCATGCACTCTTGCATAACCTGAAGTCCTTTACTTTTGACTATCTTGATGAGAAGCTCGTTGACACTAGTCTTACGAAGTTCCTTGGACTCTGCCCTTCAGCCTTATCTCGGTACTTGGAGTTTACCTCTGCATGCTCTACCTCCTCGGCCCCTTTCACGACTAAGCACTCTCCCTCCATGAGAGCAAGGGATCAATGACTTTCGTGGAAGTCCCACCTCTACGGTACCATGGCACTGCCATGCCTATGGCCCTACTATCCGTCATCTCGCAACTGCATCTCTTTTCTTCATGATCAATAGATATGTCTCTATGGCACTCCTCTGAGTCCACCTCCATTCTAACTGATGCTTGATTTTGGGTAGCTAAGTCCCTCTGGACTCGTCATCGTTTCCTCGCCCCTTTCGACCCCCTGCTTCAACACTTTTGTGTTCTCCAATCAGCTCCCTTTAGTCAATGGAAAGATAGACTGCAAATCCCATGCATGGCCTCTGCCATTATGTTGTAGGGTTTGCATTGATTTTGTTCTCCTTAGCTTCCCTAGTAGCAACGTTCACTTATTCAACCTTGTCCTCTAACTTGCTAGGCTCCTTTAAGTGAATATGGGCTATGGAGTAGTCCAACTCTCCAGCTGTTTCGATCATACCTGTACATAATCAAGTCCCTCCTATGGGACTCACTAGTACTTACATTCGAACCTTTTCCTCTGTGGTATATAGCCCCCATATGCTGATGACTAAGGCTTTCATCTGATGCAAAATTCGATGCACGCACGGAAGATCCGCCTCTATGGTACTATAGTCTTCACTCCTTGAATCCATAGCCATTCTTGTTGTCATGTGGAGCTCCTAATAGCTCCTGATTATACCTCCATATGATCTAGTCCCTAACAGAGCAATATCGTGTGTATCGCATTGCCACAAACTATTCCACCACGATCTGCTACACCATATTGCCTCCTGGTGACATCTTTATTACATTCTGATCCTTGTGGGATGAACTCAAATTGTGATCCCTCCATGTGTGGCCTCTGCCAATACATCGTAGGGTCTCTTCCACCTTCGATTTTGTTCACTCCTTTGGCAATCAACCTTCATCCACCTACTCTTGGGTCACACTTAGAAAAAAGCACTGCTCTAGGATAGTCCGTCACCTTGTAGCTTCCAAAGTCCATCGACTTCACTGTAATTAGTACACCATTGTTTGGATCCTAGGCCTCTGCCCCTACCAGCACAAACTCTGCTACGTATCGCTTCCTTCATAGCAACTTAAATGATAACACTATGCCATATTCTTTAAGAGTACCTACATCTGCATCCTCTTGCCCAGTGCTAAGGCCTTCTAAACCCAACTTCGCCTCTATAAGTTGAGTTGCCTTAATTCCTCCATCAAATGCTTCTCCGAGATAATGTGCATGTGCCCAGATGCTCCCTTCATCTTTGGCACCATTCAAGATGAGTCTGCTCCATCAGAATGAAGGACCTATAGAACAACATGATCCTGCTCTTGCCTCTACAAGAGTTCATGTCCTTGACCTCTATCCAAGGAAAGCTCTATGCCTCCGCTCCATGTTTTATCTTCTATGCTAGCTCACTTTATGCGGCTTGGGTACTTTGCCAAGTTATACCCAAGTTGCTCTGCTCCTCATGTTGAATTGAGTTGATGGTGGCCCTCGCGCCCACCATTCTACGGGTTAGCCCTCCCTTGAGTCCGATCTCCACATCGATTTCAAGTGTGCCTTCATTTGTTTTGCTTTAGCTCGGTCTCCTACTTGATCTAACAATGCATCCACCAATGCATTCTCTCAAGCGAGATCATGCGATGACTCCTCGTTGCTCACTCGGTCCATTAAGCTTCATGGAGTTGTTGTTTTTGAGGTACTACTCCTCAACATATGCGGTCTTTTGCACATGATTCTCCCTCTAGAGAGCCGGGACTTATCTCTTCTGGATATCTATCCCATTAAAGCAACATCTCTCTTCATTTCGGAGACCACAATCCCCTTGGACTACTCTAATTTGCTGAACAAACTATGCATTATTCTGCCACCTGCAAACGCACTTGCTAGATTGTGACTTCATGTAAATACAGCCCCCATTGCACCAGTGAAGGCCTAGCAATATGCTGAACTCGCTGCACACTTTTGCCTCCTATGGACGTATCCTTCTTATGCCGAAGAGAAAGTTTCAATACTCCATTGTTACGGACATAGCTGGTTTTGCCTAAGTTTTGCGGCACCCTTGCATATCCGTCCGCAAAGGTCAACCTCCCCAAAGCCTCCCATGATCCCTTAGGACCCACAAAAGAGAAAATGGGTGAGAGAAAATGTCTCACTCAGGATCCACAAGCAAACATTCCAAGAAACACTTCATAGGCAATGCAAATTATAAACAAACTTTACAAGCTCTGAACAGTTGCACAACAAAGGGTAAAATGATCCATTACAGATCGAAAATCTCTCACACGTGTCCACATGACACAACCTTTATTTACAAGCCTAAAGCGGCCACCAACCTAACTAAAATGAGACTATTAAACCTTCGGTCGTCCCTCTACATGCTGTGCAGAGTATAAACATACCAAAAGACACAAACATAAATAAGCATTACATCAAACATCCTATTTAAAAGTTTATCCGTGACATTCTCCCCCACTTATTCCTTCGACATCCTCGTCGAAGCCTTTGTCGACACTGCAACTCCTCGCCTTTGCTGAGTCTTCAATCTTTTGCTCGAGCTGCAATGCGCCTCTTGGCTTCCAACTGCTCTCCGCTATTGTTTTTGAGTAGTCGAACCTTTGATCCACCGTGTTGCTTCAACTAGCCAATGACTCTGACTCTAGTGTGGGGTTGGCTGAGTTGTATTGATCCCTGTTGGTTCCTACGGATCCTCCAGATGAAAAAAAAGACCATCCTTACTATGCCAGTCTCTCAAATGCCTCATGCTGCTTGAATTGGGTGGATGCTTGTTGGAGCTTTAACAAGTATCGTTTCGCAAACTTCTGAAGTTTTAGGTCCTTCCTCCACAAAATTTGCTCATTAACTCTTCTTTCACTTAGTTGTCACATCCAAGTAGATTCGCATCACTTCCACTTTCGATTGGCATTTCGTTGCGAAATGAAGCGAACAATCTACTCTCAGTAACACTGATCACCGTTGGTGAGGATTTGACAACTATTATCTTCCATTATCTTCGAAGGGTCTTTGAACATATGCAGAGCTCCTCTGCTAGATAGATAAGAGAATTGGAGTACTCGGTTTCATCCATTCTCTTAAGAGTTAAGAAGGTAAAGGTTACTTGACTTCGCTCGCCTCCTCGAGATTGTACTCCATGCATCGAGCTGGTTACTAGCCTTCGCCTGCTCTTTGCTCACACTTCTGAAGCACTTGAAGTGTTTGCACTCCTTGCATTGAGTAAGTTACTGTGATTCACCTTCTCAATGCCATTGAACTTCTGGAATGCAGGAAGTTTTCACCCAAACTTGGAGTAATTCTCTTATAGGTTTGGTCGCCTCTAGCATTGTACCGTTTTCTCCATCAACCCTACCGCCTACTCCACTGAGTAGCAAAGGTATAGCACCGCGTACTGCCTGCTTCGTTCCTTGGTCATGCACTCTTGCATGACCCGAAGTCCTTCACTTTCGGCTATCATGATGAGAAGCTCGTTGACACCGGTCTTACGAAGTTCCTTGGCCTCTGCCATTCAGCCTTGTCTCGTTACTTGGAGTTTATCTCTGCATGCTCCATCTCCTTGGCCCCTTTCATAACCAAGCGCTCTCCCTCCATGAGAGCAAGGGATCAATGACTTTCATGGAAGTCCCGCCTCTGCGGTACTATGGTGCTGCCATGCCCATGGCACTACTATCCGTCGTCTCGCATCTGCATCACTTTTCTACACGATCAGTAGATATGTCTCTATGGCACTCCTCCGAGTACATCTCCATTCTAACTGATGCTTGATTTTGGGTAGCTAAGTCCCTCTTGACTCATCGTCGCTTCCTCACCCCTTTCGACCCCTTGCTTCCACATCTCTGTGTTCTCCAAGCAGCTCCCTTTGGTCGATGGAAAGACAGACTGCAACTCCCATACATGGCCTCTGCCATCGCATTATAGGGTTTGTACCGATTCTGTTCTCCTTAGCTTCCTTGGTAGCAACGGTCGCTTACTCGACCTTGGCCTCTGACTTGCCGGGCTCCCTTAAGCGAATATAAGCTTTGGAGCAGTCCAACTCTCCAACTACTTCGATCATACCTCTGTATGATTAAATCCCTCCCATAGGACTCACTGGTACTTACATTCGAACTTTTCCCTTGGTGGAACACAGCCCCCATTTGCTGATGACCAAGGTTTTCATCCGATGCAAAATTTGATGCACGCACGGAAGACCCGCCTCTATAGTACCATGGCCTTCACTCCTTGAATCCATAGCCCTTCTTGTCGTCGTGTTGTTCACCGAAGTGGAGCTTCCAATAGCTCCTGATCATACCTCCATATGATCTAGTCCCTCACGGGACTAGCTATTATGTGTATCACATTGCCATGAACTGTTCCACCACGATCCGCTGCACTATGTCACCTCTTGGTGACATCTCTATTGCATTCTGATCCTTGTGGGATGAACTCGAATTGTGATCCCTCCATGTGTGGCCTCTGCCAGTACATCGCAGGGTCTCTTCCACCTTCGATTTTGTTTGCTCCTTTGGCAATCGACCTTCATCCACCCACTCTTGGGTCACACCTAGATGAAGCACCGCTCTAGGACAGTCTGTCGCCTAGTAGCCCCCAAAGTCCACCGACTTCGCTGAAAATGGAGTACCATTGTCTGGATCCTAGGCCTCTGCCCCTACTAGCACAATCTCCACTGTGCACCGCTTCTTGCCTAACAACTTGACTGGCAACACTGTGGCATATTCTTCAAGAGTACCCGCCTTCGCGTCCTCTTACCCCGTGCCAAAGCCTTCTTAACCCAACTTCGCCTCCGCAAATTGAGTTGCCTTAGTTCCTCCATCAAATGCTCCTCCGAGATAAGGTGCATGTACCTAGAAGCTCCCTTCATCTTTGGCACCATGCAAGATAAGTCCGCTCCGTCAGAATGAATGACCCATGGAACAACATGATCCTGCTCTTGCCTCTGCAAGAGTTCATGTCCTTGACCTCTATCCAAGGAAAGCACTGTGCCTCCGCTCCATGTTTTCATCTTCTATGCTAGCTCCCTTCATGTGGCTTGGGTACTTTGCCAAGTTACACCCAAGTTGTTCCGCTCCTCGTTTTTAAATTGAGTTGATGGTGGCCCTCGCGCCCACCATTCCATGGGTCAGCACTCCCTTGAGTCTGATCTCCATATCGACTCCAAGTGTGTCTTCATTTGTGTTGCTTTGGGTCGCTCCCCCACTTGATCTCGCAATGCATCCACCAATGCATTCTCTCAAGCGAGATCATGCAACGGCTCCCGCCGCTTACTCGGTCCATTGCGCTTCGTAGAGTTGTTATTTGTTGAGGTACCCCTCCTCAACATGTGAGGTCCATCCCACATGATTCTCCCTCTGGAGCGTCGGGACTTATCCCTCCTGGATAACTGTCCCATTGGAGCAACATCTCTCTTCGTTTTGGAGACCACCATTCCCTTGGACTACTTTGATTTGCTGAACAAACTGTTTATTGGTTTGCCTCCTGCAAACGCACTTGCTAGATTGCGAATCCACGTCAATACAGCCCCCGCTGCACCACTCAAGGCCTAGCAACATGCTGAACTCGTTACACACTTCAGCCTTCTATGGACATATCCTTCACATGCCGAAGAGAAAGTTTCAATGCTCCATGGTGTCGAGTTTCGGTCGCCTTGGGATGGTCGCGAACATTCCATCGTCCGCATACAAGCACATGTATGAGTATCGAATTCTTTGAGTTAGCAATTTCCCTCACCTTTGTGAGCTTTGCACAACTTTTACGGTTGCTGAGTAACTCATTCCACCTTGCAAGGTCTCATCCTTTACCAAGCGCCTCGCTTGCCTGGAGCACCATCAAGTATAGTTGTCAACGTTGAGCCGTAGCTCAAACTCAGCCATCCCAACCTTTGTGCGCTCCGCATTCTTCCAAGCTTGTTTGTTCTCATGGTGCCTCTTGCGCGAAGGGTTGGCCATTCCTCTGAATGCCAAGCTCAGATGCCCGCTCCTCTGAGCGACTCCTCTTCCCTACATCTCCATGCCCATTTTCCCCCAAACGGTCGCACGTGTGCTGACTGCCCTCAATGCAGCCCCACTATGTCCCCCACATTTGCATGGTAAGTGTTTCTATGAGTACTTGTCCTGCTCTGATACCATATGTCACGGACTTAGCTGGTTGTGCCTAAGTTGTGCGGCACCCTTGCGTGTTCGTCCACAAAGGTTAGCCTCTCCGATGCCTCCCATGGTCCCTTAAGACCCACAAAAGAGAAAACGGGTGAGAGAAAATACCTCACTCGGGATCCATAAGCAAACATTCCAGGAAACACTTCATAGACAATACAAATTACAAACATACTTTACAAGCTCTGAACAGTTGCACAACAAAGGGTAAATTGGTCTATTATAGATAAAAAATCTCTCACACGTGTCTACATGATACAACCTTTATTTACAAGCCTAAAGCGGCCACCAACCTAACTAAAATTGGACTATTAAGCCTTCGGCCATCCCTCTACATGCTGTGCAGAGCATGAACATACCAAAAGACACGGACATACATAAGCATTACATCAAACATCCTATTTAGAAGTTTGTCCGTGACACCATGGCGTAGAGTTCCGATCACCTTGGGATGGCCATGAACATTCCATCGTCTGCATACAAGGCCTTACATAAGTACCGAATTCTTCGAGTTAGCAATTCCTCTCACCTTTGTGAGCTTTGTACAACTCTTTCGGTTGTTGAGCAACTCATTCCACCTTATATGGTCACATCCTTTACCAAGCGCCTCGTTTGCCTTGAGCACCATCAAGTGTTGTTGTCAATGTCGAGCCGTAGCTCGAACTCAGCCATCCCAACCTTTGTGCGCTATGCATTCTTCCAAGCTTGCTTGTTCTCGTGGTGCCTCTTACATGAAGGGTTGGCCATTCCTCTGAATGCCAATCTCAGATGCTCGCTCATCCGAGCGACTCCTTTTTTGTTAGGACTCTAGCTAGGAGAGTCCTAATAAAGAGGGACATTCATATAAAACCTACCTAAGCCAACCCCTATTAAAGAGGTGAACAGGCCGGCTAGGGTTAGGAGATTGTTTCTTATAGATAAATTAGGAGTTGTAAAGAAATAGGAGTCTTGATTAGAAGTCTATTAGAAGTTGGTTAGAAGAAGGAGTCTTGAGTAGGAGTCCTATTAGGAGTTAGGGTTTAGAAACCCTATAAATAGCCATGTATTCCTCCTCTTTTCATAAGCAATAGATGAATCTTTTCTGCTGCCTTTGAGCAGCAACTTGGAGGGAGGAACCCCTATAGAGTTCCAAGGAGGCCGATCCCCTAAAGAGATCAACCCCAAGTTTAGAATCTGCAAGGGTTCTAACACCTAGTATCAGAGCAGCGTTCTTGGCATCTCGCTGCCCTTCCACTACCATCCATCAACCCTCCATAACCGTCCAAAGCAATTCCCACAATTGCTTAAGAGATCGTTGCCAAATTCCGCCGTCATCTCCACCACCACGAATCATCCTTTGATCTCCCCGTGAATTGCAACAGGTTCCGGTTTTCTACCTTACTACTGCTGCAATTTAGTTATCCTTATTTGAAAATACCAAAAAAAAATTATTCCTATATTGCTGCATAAACTTTTCGTCATAAAGTTTTCATCTCTACGACGAAAGATGCATTGCAGAATTCCAACCGTATAGCACCGTCTGTTTGATCTTGCTACTGTAATTTTTTTTTCCAAATCTCTATAAATTTTTTATGACATCTTTGACATTTCCTTTCAGCAGATTTCCTTTGGTTTTGTCAAAAAATTCTCAATATAAACCATTGATCTTTTACGTCTAATCTGCTATACTTGAAAATCTGCACTGTAAAATTTCAGCCGCATAGCACTATTTGTTTGATCTTGATACTACGTTGTTTCTATCTAAATCTCTACAAAATATTTATGTTAGCTTTGACACTTCCTAACAGTGGAATTCCCTTTGGTTTTATCAAAAAATTCTCAATATAAATCACTGATCTTTTACGTCCAATCTACTATACTGAAAAATCTGTGCTGTAGAAAATTTTAGCCGCATATTGTTGCCTTAACCCATCTATTTGCAATATTTTTTGATTGAAATTTCTTATACACTTCATAGATCATCTTGGCTTCTATATATGATTGATCTATTAAGAAATTTATCTCAAAATATGATTTTGTGTTGCTGTAAATTTTCGTCGTAACCCGCTAAAATTTCTCGATGAGAATTCTACAATTGCAACTTGCACTAATTTCCTTGCTGTTATACTGCCAAAATTTTCTTGATTAAATTAGATATCCTTACTTTCATATAAACTGTGATTTTTCTATCAATTCCCTCCTCAACTCTCTCAAGTTTTTGGTGGAAATTACGTCGAGAAACCGTTGTTTCTTCGACGACAATTCTACTCTTACAAGACAGCACATACTTGCTGTAACTTCCACTGATTTCTATCAAACCTTTGCTGCCATCTACCACAGATCCAAAACTTTCATCCATAGCCCTAAAACTCTACTAAACCACACCCTCGAACTGCACCCAAAACAACCACAAAACAAGCCTAAACCGCAGCCTACATCCACCAATCCACCAACCCTTTCAACCATCACTTCTCTCAACCTATACATGCCTTTAACCCAACAACAAAAGAGAGATATTAACATCATATATTTGGGGACATATACTATGGCATCTAAGGAGGCAATCAATGCTAAATTCGAAGCCTTGGAGGTGCGAATGAAGGATAAGATTTGGATGCTCTTTACCGAACTTAGATTGGGCCGACCACTAAGCCCGAAGAAATCACATCAAGGAGAGAGCTTTGCCCAATCGCACCAAGCCCAAAGATATGACTTCCAAGAGAGGGGAAGCTCTATGACCAACCCCAACTATCCATGCATGAGAGTGGATTTTCCTAGATGGGAAGAAGGAGACCCGATTGGTTGGATCTTGCGCGTGGAGCGATATTTTCAGTACCATAAAACCGCGGATGCATCTATGGTGAAAATTGCAGCTATACATCTTGAAGGGGATGCTATACAGTGGTTTGACTAGTTTGAACTTACTTATGAAGTCCTTTCATGGCGACAATTCAAAGAAGGACTGCTGATCCGCTTCAAACCAACCGATTACGAGAATATTGACAGACAACTAGCAAAGATCCGACAAACCTCCACCATTCAGGAGTACCAAACCGGGTTTGAAAGGTTATATAATCAAACTCTTGATTGGTCTCAAAAATAGCTATTGAGGACCTTCATTGAGGGCTTGAAGCCGGAGATCCGAGGAGAAGTTAAAGCGCGACAACCGTACACGCTTATGGCAGCCATCTCTTTCGCTCGACATCAAGAGGAGCAATTGAACCATAAAGCTCGGAGGACTAGGGTTGCTCCTCAACCAGTAATTTTGAAGCCCTTAGCCCCCCCTACTATCGACCAAGTCCCTACACCAAAGAGGTTAATAAGAGAAGAGCTTCGGGAGCGATATACGAAGGGGTTATGTTGGCACTGTGACGAGCCGTGGAGCCATGAGCATCGCTGTAGTAAAGGGAGACTTCTTATGATTGAACCGATAGAAGAAGAGGTCATTGAACATCCAAAAGAGAGCCTTGAACATAAAGAAGAAGATGCAGAAGAAGAGTCACAACCGACCGAAGTTATGGTACATACACTAGCTGGCTACTCAAACCCGCAAACGATGAAAGTTGGAGGCCTTCTCAAACAACAACCGATCACTGTTCTCATCGACACGGGCAGCACTAATAGCTTCCTAAACAGTAAGGTTGCTGTCTATATGAACTTACCTATTGAGAATTGCAGCAGGTTTGTCGTTAATGTCGCCAACGGACGGATTTTGAAGTATGATCGTAGGCGCCTGCAAGAGAAACTATTGATGCAGAACCAAGAGATAATTGCAGATTTCTTCCTTCTCCCGCTTGATGATCATGAGGCCATGCTCATAATTAAATGGTTGACAACATTAGGTGATATTTCTTGGAATTTTATGCAACTAATTATGAAATTTTACAGTAAGGAGAAACAGGTGATACTGAACGAGAAACATGGGGGCGACGTAACGATGATTTGCACACAACAAATGGAGAAGATTTTGCATAAAGCATGCCACAGATTTTTGGTACAACTTGAGCAACAAACTAAGGGAGAGCCAATAGAATTTGAAGATCCAAACCTACTTCCTTTGCTTACTGAATTTTCAGATATATTTGACGAACCTTACAACCTACCTCTTACCCGTCGGCATGATCATTATATAACGATTCTTTCAGACAAACCTCCAGCAAATACTCGGCCATATCAATATCTACATCTCCAGAACGATGAAACAGAAAGGATTATAAAAGAGATGCTCAAAACAGGAGTTATTCAGCCAAGTTGCAACCTCTACTCTTCACCGGTGCTACTTGTGCGCAAGAAGGATGGAACATGGCGAATATGCATTGATTACCGAGCTTTAAATGGCATCACCGTCAAGGACAAGTACCCAATACTAGTGGTGGATGAACTTATTGATGAATTAAAAGGAGCTCGAGTCTTCATGAAGTTGGACCTCCGATCCGGTTACCACCAAATTCGGGTATGTGACGATGACATTCCAAAAACTGCATTCGCACACATAATGGCCATTATGAATTCTTAGTAATGCCTTTTGGACTCACTAATGCTCCTTCAACCTTTCAAAGTCTCATGAACGATATTTTTTGGAGCTATCTTCGCAAATTTGTGCTGGTATTTTTTGATGATATTCTTATTTATAGCCCTTCTCTTGAGACTCACTTTCAGCATTTACGGATTGTTTTGACGATCCTTCGGGAGAATACTCTTTTTGTAAAGCAACCAAAGTGCAGCTTTCTCCAGCAAAATGTAGAGTACCTTAGGCATATAATATCAGAAAAAGGAGTGGCAGTAGACCCAGCAAAAATTGAGGCAATGCAAGGCTGGCCGAAACCTACAAACGTGAAATTATTGCGGGGGTTCCTTGGACTAACGGGCTACTACCAAAAATTTGTTAAGGACTATGGGAAGATTAGTGCACCACTCACTTCTTTACTGAAAAAAGATGCTTTCCAATGGTCGGACAAAGCCTCTACTGCCTTCGACAAACTTAAGGCAGCCATGACAACGACGTCGGTGCTTGCGCTACCAGATTTCAATAGACCCTTCATCATTGAGGCCGACGCATCTGGAGTTGGAATTGGAGCCGTTCTCATGCAAGATGGTCGACCACTCACATACACTAGTAAGACACTATCTCCCTCCCATCAAAATAAGTCAATATATGATAAGGAGATGCTTGCCATTGTGCGCGCAGCAACGAGGTGGAGACCCTACTTGAATGGTTGACGATTTCAAATTAAAATCGACCATAAAAGCCTCAAGTACTTTTTGGAGTGAAAGATATCATCACCTGAGCAGCAAAAATGGGTAACAAAACTTCTTGGATTTGATTATGAAATAACTTACAAAAAGGGGAAAGAGAATATTCTTGCAGATGCGCTTTCGCAGCTACCCGAGCAAGCTGAAGTTTCAGCCGTTTCACTTCCGACCAGCGACTTCCTTGAGGATATTAAGATGGAATGACAGGAAGATTTAGAGACAAGTAAGATTATAAAAAAATTGCAGGAAGCACCAAGCTCCGTGGCTCATTACAATTGGGACTCAAAAGAATTACACTATAAGGGACGCATTGTGCTTATGATAAATTCTACTTGCATCTTCACGAGTAGATTTTGGACAAAGTTATTCTATATACAGGGTACTAAATTGAAAACGAGTACGACATATCACCCGTAAATCAACGGCCAGACAAAATTTGTAAATAAGTGCTTGGAGACAGCCCAAAGCCACCCACCAAATATGACTATCCAAGGAGAACTCCAGACCCAGCCAAGTGTCATTATTGATCGACGGATTGTGACTCGACGACGATGACCCACTACTACAGTGCTAATACAGTCGATGAACCTACCAACAGAAGATGCCACTTGGGAGAACTATGATGACTTGAAGATCAAATTCCCAAAATTCATGAATCGTCAGCCTCGAGGACAAGGCTGATTTGAAGAGGGCGGGTTTGTTAGGACTCTAGCTAGGAGAGTTCTAATAAAGAGGGACATTCATGTAAAACCTACCTAAGCCAACCCCTATTAAAGAGGTGAAGAGGCCGGCTAGGGTTAGGAGATTGTTTCTTATAGATAAATTAGGAGTTGTAAAGAAATAGGAGTCTTGATTAGAAGTCTATTAGAAGTTGGTTAGAAGGAGTCTTGAGTAGGAGTCTTGAGTAGGAGTCCTATTAGGAGTTAGGGTTTAGAAACCCTATAAATAGCCATGTATTCCTCCTCTTTTTATAAGCAATAGATGAATCTTTTCTGCAGCCTTTGAGCAGCAACTTGGAGGGAGGAACCCCTATAGAGTTCCAAGGAGGCCGATCCCCTAAAGAGATCAACCGCAAGTTTAGAATCTGCAAGGGTTCTAACATTTTTCCTACATCTCCATGATTATTTTCCCCCAAACGATCGCGCGTGTACTGATTGCCCTCAATGCAGCCCCACTAAGTCTCCCGCATTTGCATACCAAGTGTTTCTATAAGTGCTTGTCTCACTCTGATACCATCTATCACGGACTTAGCTGGTTTTTCCTAAGTCGTGTGGCACCTATGTGTATCCGTCCGCAAAGGTCAGCCTTCCCGAAACCTCTCATGGTCTCTTAGGAGCTACAAAAGAGAAAACAGGTTAAAGAAAGCACCTCACTCAGGATCCACAAGCAAATCTATTAGGAAACACTTCAAAGACAATTCAAATTACAAATAGACTTTATAAGCTCTGAACGGTTGAACAACAAAGGGTGGTCCAATATAGACCAAATATCTCTCACAAGTGTCTACATGACACAACCTTTATTTACAAGCCCAGAATAACCACCAAACCCAACTAAAATGGGGCTTTTAAGTCTTCAACCGTCCCTCTACATGTTGTGCAAAGCATGAACAAACTAAAATACATGGACATACATAAGTATTACATCAAACATCCTATTTTGAATTTTGTCCGTGATAGGGTGATTGTTCAACATAAACTTCTTCGGAATTAAAACCATTTAGAAAAGCACTTTTAACATGTATTTGAAATAACTTAAAATTATTACAACAAGCATAGGTAAGGAGTAACCTTATGGCTTCTAATCTAGCAATAGGAGCGAAGGTTTATTCATAATCGATACCTTCTTCTTAGTTGAAATATTTGACCACTAATCTAGTCTTGTTTCTAACTATGATACTCAGTTTATCTTGCTTGTTTCTAAAGATCCATTTAGTACCAATTATTAAATGGTCACTATGTATAGGGATAAGCTTCCACACCTTATTTCTCTCAAATTTATTTAACTCCTCTTACATTGCAATAACTAGTGAATAATCTTTTAGGGCTTCGTCAATGCCTTTTAGTTCAATTAGAGACAAGAATACTATATTAACACAAAAATTCTTAAATAAAAAGAGAGTTTGAACACCCTTAGGATGAGCATCTTCATACTTTTATTCCTTAGGTAAGGATACTTTGGAAGAGGATGCATCCAAGTTGCTTAGGGGAGGAGAGATTTCATTCAAATTTAAAGCATCAAAATCAAAATCATCATCAAAATTATTTTTCTTAAATTCAAGAAGCTCATTAAAGACAACATGAATAGATTCCTCTATAACCAAGGTTCTTTTATTAAAAACACAAAAACCTTTAGAAATAGAGGAATAACCAAGAAATATGCCTTCATAAAATTTTGCATCAAATTTTCCTAAGGTATCTTTTTCGTTTAAAATAAAATATTTACAACTAAAAACTTTAAAATATGAAATATGGGGTCTTTTATTATTCCAAAATTCATAAGGACTTTTGGAAAGTAATGGTCTTACGAGAACCCTATTCATTACATAGTATACCGTGTTAACAACTTCGGCATAAAAATATTTGGGTAGACTATATTTATTTTGTTGAATCTCATATTTTGATGATGAAATTAATTGATAGAATTTATGATTTAATATATATTTTGAGTGATGCCAGATGCTTTGATCAGGGAGAGACAATTAAAGCAAGAATAATCATATTGGGCCGGAGGAAAACATGTCCCAAGATTGGACGTCTGGCCGGAGGATCAATCGATGTTTCGACAGAAGGCTTTAGGCCATGGATTCGGGCATCGGGCCAAGAAGAGTGGATACGCTAGGGATATCGGATTTACGAAGATCAACTGGTCGATTGGGCAATAGGCTGTAAGATCGAATGATGTGCCGAAGAATTGGACGAAGTGTCGATGGACCAATGATATGCCGGACAATATGATTCATGCTTTATAATAGTTGTCTAGATCGAAGTGTGTTTTTGTGTATGTAGGATTAACTACGATAGCAAGGCATAAAGCAAAATGAAGTCCCGGAGTCAAGAACGCGATTTCGCATTGGGATTCAAAAATAATGGCTATACAAGAATAAAAAATTTGAATACTTTTTTGATCGAAGAACTTATCGGGTCTCTAACGACCTATGAAATGATGTGCAATGCACATAAAGAACTTGAGAATCACCTTCCAAAGAACACGAAGGATTTTGGACTAAGAACAATCGAAGACCACTCGAGCATAAGCTCTAGTGATTGTGAACTTGAACTGATCACTATGAAATTTAAAAAGTTCATGAAAGAAAAATTAAAGAACAAAAAGAATATAACTACTTGCTATGAATACAAGAAGAGGGAAGAACTTTGGGATGAATCGAGCTCCTCCGAAGATGAGGAGAAAATCAACAAAGGCAAAGTGGCAAACTACGCCTTAACGGCTTTCTACAATGAGATAAACAACTCAAACGAAACTTCCTTAGTTTACTTTGAAATTACTTGATGTTCT
The DNA here is from genome assembly GCA_900464855.2 of Musa schizocarpa. Taxonomy (NCBI): domain Eukaryota; kingdom Viridiplantae; phylum Streptophyta; class Magnoliopsida; order Zingiberales; family Musaceae; genus Musa; species Musa schizocarpa. The sequence goes on from LS990920.1 coordinate 17,134,790, forward strand.
TCATGAGTTGTTTTTAATTTAGTTTTAAAAAATTATATAAATTTTTTTTTGAAAATTACATGTTTAATAATGTAATGAAAATACAAAAATTAGGATCATGCTAGTAATTTTGAAAATGATAATGAAAATTATATATTTTATGATGTTAAAGGAATAAAATGTTAGATTTAAACCTAATAATAATCTTATGTATGTTTTTCAAGAAGAAATAATGTGTATTTTCAATTTTGATTAAAATCATGCTTGATGTTTTAATGATGCAATAATGCAAGAAAATGTTAAGTATAAATCTAATGCTTGTACACTTAACAAGATTAATCATCTTATTTCTCAATTTTAATTAAAGATACTCTATGATTAATGAAATCAAGTTTCATTTGAAGTAATGATTTGACATCATGTTTTGAATTTATGGATGATGATTCTGATTCTTGAGATTTATGGATTATCGATTTTTATGATAATGAACGTGGCCTTTTAAGTTTTAAACTATGATGTATGTTTTCATACGAAAAACTTGATCATGCTTATTTGAAATCAATCACTTAAAATGAAACACATAAAAAGGAAAATATATTATCATTGGAATCAAAATGATGAATCAAATCTCTTGTTTAAAGAAATCTTATGTTTAATATGTTGTACTTTTTTGGTCTTGATAGTTTTTATGATGAAATCTACTTTTTGATCTTAAATGATGATGCATGCTTTAACTTGGCATAAAAACTTAGGCATGCTTGTGTGAAATAAATCAAATGAAAAAGGGGGAAGGAAAATTTTTTTCTTAAAGAATTTCTCAATCTTTACTTTATCGATCTTTCAAAAAAGGGATATCAATGAATGTATGTTTGTTATTTTTTTGAATCTCTTGAAAATGATTTTGAGTTGATTATTTAAATTTAAATGAGCTTTATCTTGATTTTTCGAAATTTATAACTTGAGATTTCTTATGCATGAATCAATATATTGTATCATATAATCCCTTATGTTTCTTTTTGCTATTTATAAAAAGAAGAGATTTTTTGAAATAAATCATGTCTTATGACATTCATGAAAAATTGAGACATTATGCATAAATCGAGTTCTCATGAGAATCTATTTACATTGTCTTCATTGAACTTTCTTGAAAAGATGTTGATAATTTTGACGATCTGAATTTGAATAAGTTTTATCAAAATCATGATCTTGGTTTATTGGAATTACTTAAGATATTTTATTAATCAAGATATCTTCTTTGTACTCCTATGATTTTTCTTGGTATTTTACTAAAGAAGATATTTTCTATGTGAATCATAATATTTTATATGCATGAATTGAGGTCTTGTTCTCCTACAAGATTAAATAAATTTTATCTATATCATGATCTGCTAAGAGTTCTTTTCATTAATTATTTAAGAGGAGATTTGTTAAAATGGATCATGGTTTCTCTTGATTTCTCAAATTTTAGACTTGATCTTTCATTTTTGATGATTGAAACATTGATGATATGAATGCATGAAATACTCATGATATTGTTTTGCTACTCTAAAATGATATAAATTTGCTAGCTTATGAGTATCATGTATGATATGATGATTGATTTACTTTTAGTAGCATGCATAGAGTAAGGATGATATGTAAAGTTTTAAAATTGTGCATATTGTAAATTGAAACTATAATGATGCACAAACATATTGAAATAATGATTGAAACATTAATAAAATTGTGAATGATGATTTGATATTATGCATGTAATACTTCAACTTATGATAATGATGCATGTAATGATAATATATTCATGATGAAAAATTATTTTGACATTCATAACTTGATTTTTCATCTTTGATTATTCATCCTTTGTCATGATTTGAAAAGTATTGTAAAGGGAAAAATAGATACAAAATTGTATTCTTCCCTTCTTTTTGATAATGACAAAGAAGGAGATAGCTAACTTGCTAGCTAGCTTGCACAAGTCAAGAAGATACAAAAACTTGCTTGCTTGCTTGCACATCTAAAGAGAAGATGCAAACATACTTCATGTAGCTTGCTTCATGTAGAACATTGTATCTTGCTAGCTTGTTATCTTGCATTATTTTTAAAAAACTTGCTAGCCTTCATACTTCCCAAATTGCTAGCTTGGTTGTTATAAAATAATGTAAAATTTTACTAGCTTGCACTTTGCAAAGGAAGCAAAAATGGCACTTCTCAAAAGAGAAGAAAGAGCTTGCTATTTTAAGCATCACTATTTTAAGCACTTCTCAAAACAAGAAAGCTATCTTGCATTTGCTTTCAAAATTTTTGCTAGCTTGTATGTTGTAAACTTACTATCTTACTACCTTGCATATCTAAAACTTGATAACTTGCATGATGTAAAACTTGCTAAATTTTCTAGCTTACAAATTGCATGATGATAAAATATGATATTATGTTTTTCATGCAATGATTTGAACTTATATCTCAAACACTTGATAGTTGGAACTTCTTCTTTTTGTTGATGACAAAGGGGGAGAAGTATGATCATGTTATGCATGATGACGTGTTACAAATATTCATGATGAAATTTGTAATGACTTGAATTCAGCTTGAATTCAAGGTTCTATCAATATGGCATATTGATAGGGGGAGTTTGTTTAAACTCTGGTAGTTAAGGTTAACTCCGTCAATTGGTTGTTATCATAAAAAAGGATGAGATTGTTGAATCTCGGATTTTGATAATGAAACAAATTGATAGTATTTATGATTTGATCTGTATTTTAAATGACGCAGGATATTTCGATCAGGGAGAGACAATTAAAGTAGGAAGAATTATGTTGGGTCGGAGGAAAATGAGTCAGAAGATTAGACGTCAAGCCGGAAGATAGGTCGACATATCGACAGAAGGCTTCAGGCCATGGATTCGGGTATCAGGCCAAGAAGAATAGATATTGTGCCAAGGATATCGGAGTTACAGAGATCAACTGGCTAATTGGGTAATAGGCCGCAAGATCACACAATGCACCAAAGAATCAGACGAAGCGTCGATGGACCAATGACATGCCGAACAACATGGTTCATGCATTGTAATAATTGTCCAGATAAAAGTGTATTTTTGTGTGTGCAAGATTAACTATGATAGCAAGGCATAAAACAAAATAAAGTCCCGGAGTCAAGAATGCGATTTCGTTGAGAGTTCGAGAGTTCGTCGGAAGATCGGATGTTCATCGAAAGTTCTGCTGGAACCAACCGAGAAGCCTAGGAGCTTGCCAAAGAAGCTCATCGAAACTCACCAAGAAGATCATTGTGAAGTCCAGGAGCTTGCCAGGAGACCATCATAACATTGTCAAGAGATCGTCGGATGTTCGCCGGAAGATCGTCGGAAGAAACCGGACTGATCTTGCTTAGATTATGTCTTAGGAATCGTAGTTAGCACATAATTGGAGTTGGCATTGTGAGGTAATCCCATCAACTCTGTTATGGGCCAACTGGGCCCGAAGTTGGGCTAGATTCAAGGCCCAACCAAGGTTCTGAAACCCTGGCCGATGGTGGCACCATCAGGGCCGGGGGTGGCACCGCCTGGGGAATAGAACCCTAGGAAATATGGGCAGTGGTACCACCGATAGTAATGCTACCAACGGTGGTACCGCCTAGTGGCAGATCCTACAGCAGTAGTACTACCCAAGAAAGGCGGTGGTACCGCCAGTATCTAGGAAACCTGGGGTGAGACCTTTTTAGTCTCTGAGTTTGAATCAACATAAAACCTATAAATATCCCTCTCATCCCTAGTTAACTTACACAAGCATAGAGAGTTTAAAAGTGAGAAAATACTATAGAAATCTCTTGAGAAATCCTCTCCTCTAGCTTAAACTTAGAATTCTGTTTAGAGAGGAGTGTGTGCTTGTAAGAAGGAGGTTGATCTTCTCCTATTAATGGAAAATTGATAGTGGATGCTAGTGGCTTCAACAGAAGAGAAATCAGTGGAGTGGATGTAGGTCACGACGACTGAACCAGCTAGTCTGGTACTACCACCTAGTCTAGGCGGTACTACAACCCAGACCACTTGGGAAACTAGGTCACCAGGTGGTGCCACCGGCGATCGTGATTTTAATTGCTGAATGGGCTGTTCAATTCAGCCCAATTCAGCTCTGTTAAGGGCTCAATTGGCCCCTAATTGAGTTAGTGAGATTACCTCCCAATCCTAACTCAACTTAAGGTCTAACTATAATAATTAAGACATTTAACAAAGCATTCTTGTGCCGATATGTCAATTGTTCTTCCGGCGATCTTTCGATGAACTTCCGGCAAGCTCCTAGACTTCACGAGTATCTTCTTGGTGAGTTCTGATGAGCTTATTTAGCAAGCTCCTGGACTTCTCGGTTGGTTCCAGTGGAACTTCCGACGAATGTCCGATCTTCCGACAAACTCTTGAACTCCCAACGAAATCTCGATCTTGACTCCGGCATAATATTTACTTTATGTCTTACCACTATCATAGTTAATCCTGCACACTTTTCTTAATATATAGATTAGATCAAACAAGTTACCAATTGATTTCATTATTAAAATCTAAAATTCAATAATCTCTCCCTTTTTTATGATGATAATCAATTGATGATTGGGTTAACCTTAACTCCCCCTATCTATATGCCATACTTGAGAAAAAATATTCTTGAATTCAAGGCCTTTGAATTTAAGAATCAAACCAATAAGTTATATTCATTTAAACTTATCAACATGCACATCATGATACTTATCATGATTTACCAATTCTAAATACGATACCATGTATTTATCAATAAAAATGATGTCAAGGGATGACATCCATTTTTAAGTCTAATGATAGACAATCATCATTTTCAAATATGATACAAATTTCAAATATGAAATTTAGCAAGATGACAATTCATCATTTTGAGGCATGGTATCAATCATAAATAGCAAATTAAGCTCATGATACCTTATTAAACATTCATGAAACATTTCAAGTATCTACGATGCATATGATGCATGCATTTTGAGGTAACTACTATAAAGATTTCAAATATTCACATGCACTACATTTTGATAAGTTTCAAGTAAGTGCAATGTATTTGATGATTCCAATTATATTTGCTCATATTTCAAGTATTCACAATACATTTTATGCACTTATCTAAAACATTCATTTTGTCATCAATTTGTCACATTTCTCCCCCTTAGACATCAACAAAAAGAAAGAATAATTCAACAATGCATGTGTGGTAAAAATTCAAGTATGTTTCACACCTATTTATCTAAGCCATAAAAAATTTGCAAGATAACCTTTTGAAAGGCTAACATTTTTACTAAAGGGCTTTTTGGTTCTTCTTTTGTTGTGTAAGTTTCTTTCTTCCTTTGTCGTAGAAGAATAAGAAGAGAAAGAAGGGTAAGGAAAGAATCTATCAAGACCCAAATTTATAAGGGGATTTGAACCAAATCAAATTCAAAACAATAAATGGGTTTCATTAAATCATGCTTCAACTTTAATAATGAAAAGGATCAAGTGTATCAAATCAAATCTGTTACACACTAAATCGAATCGCCATTCTTGCAAGTGATCATTATTCATAAACATTCTTCCTTCATGAGAAGCGTAAGGAAGGATTCATGGGAAAGGATAAAAAAAAATTCATGAATAAAACTTCATAAATTAAATATGTTTCTCATTAAGAATTCATAAGAGAGATATCCGTGAAAGATGCATTTGTCAATGAATTCAATGGGTGAAGGGACTAAGTGTATCAAATATCATTTCGTGATGGAGCAAGGGTATGGAGTAAACTTGATACCAAGGAAGATAAAAATAAAATAGATTATGAAAGCTCCATTCATGAAATACATTAAGAGAAAGATAGTCCAGAAAAGAAATACAACAAACTCATGCATTCAGATAATTTAACATGCCTATCTCTCTTCTAATGAAATCAAATTGTTCTTCATTTAAAGGATTTGTAAAGATATCAGCCAATTGATGTTTCGTATTAATGAATTCTAAGATTACATCATGATTATTAACATGATCTCATATAATGTGATGCATAATATCAATATATTTAGTTCTAGAGTATTGAATAGGATTTTTCGTTAAACATATTACACTTATGTTATCACATTTTATGAGAATATTCTAAAGATAAATTCTATAATCTTCTAATGTATTTTTCATCTATACGACTTGTGCACAACATGCACTAGCCGCTATATATTCGGCTTCAATTGTAGATAGTGCAACCAAGTTTTATTTTTTGGAAGACCAAGAGATAAGTGCATGACCTAAGAATTGACATGTTCCGAATATGCTTTTTCTATCTAATCTACGTCTAGCAAAATCCACATTAGTATAAGCAATTAATTCAAATTTTTCAGACTTTGGATACCAGAATCCTAAATTAGTGGTTTCTTTAAGATATTTAAGAATTCTTTTAACTGCTTTAAGATGAGATAACTTAGGATTAGATTGAAACCTAGCACAAAATCCTATACTAAATATGATGTCCAGTCTTGTTACGGTAAGCTATAGTAAACTACCTATCATACCTCTATAAGCTTTTTAATCAAAGCTTTCTCTACTTTCATCAATGTCTAACTTAGTGGAGGTACTCATAGGAGTATTGATAGCCTTTGAACTATCCATATTAAACCATTTTAGTAAGTCTATTATATATTTTGTTTGACTCAAAAAAGTTCCATTACTAAGTTATTTGATTTATAAGCCTAAAAAGAAAGTTAGTTCTCCCATTAAACTCATTTCAAACTCTAGGCTCATATTCTTAGCAAATGTTCACATAAAGAATCATTTGCAGAACCAAAAATAATATCATCAACATAAATTTGAACAATAAGAAAATTATTCTCAAAATTTTTAAACAATGTAGTACTGACCTTGCCTTTAGAGAAATTATTTTGGATAAGAAATGAGCTAAGTCTCTCATACTAAGCCCTTGAGGCTTGTTTTAATCCATAGAGAACTTTAGTCAATTTAAATACATGATTCAGAATATTATCATTCTCAAATCTGAGAGGTTGTTCAACATAAACTTCTTCGGAAATAAAGCCATTAAGAAAAGCACTTTTAACATCCATTTGAAATAACTTAAAATTATTACTACTAGCATAGGCAAATAGCATCCTTATGGCTTCTAATCGTGCCACAGAAGCAAAGGCTTCTTCATAATCGATATCTTCTTCTTGGTTGAAACCCTTGGCCACTAATCTAGCCTTGTTTCTAATCGCGATACCAAATTCATCTTGCTTGTTTCTAAAGACCCATTGAGTACCAATAACTAAATAATCATTTGGCCTCGGAACAAGCTACCACACCTTATTTCTCTCAAATTAGTTCAACTCTTCTTACATTCCAATAACCCATGAATCATCTTTCAAAGCCTGGTTAATGCATTTTGGTTCAATTTGAGAAAGAAAAGTGGCATTGGCATAAAAATTCTTAAGAGAAGAATGAGTTTAAACCCCTTTTGATGTATCTCCTATGATTAGCTCCTGGATGAGTATCTACGTACTTCCATTCCTTGAGTAAGGATGTTTAGGAAGATAATCCATCTAAGTTACTAGTTGAAGGAGAAGGTTCATTTAAATTCAAAGCATCAAAATTAAGATCATCATCAAACTCATTTTTCTTAAATTTAGAAACCTCATTAAAGACAACATGAATAGATTTTTCTATAACCAAAGTTTTTTTTTTAAATACAAAAGGCTTTAGAAATAGAAGAATAGACAAGAAAAATCTTTTGATTGGATTTTGTAATAAACTTTCCTAAGGCATCATTTTCATTCAAGATAATACATTTACAATTGAAAACTTTAAAATATGAAACATTGGGTTTTTTGTTGTTCCACAATTCATAAGGAGTTTTAGAAAGTAATGGTCTTACTAGAACCCCATTCATAATATAATATACCATATTAATGGCTTCGGCCTAACAATATTTGGGTAGGCTGTGTTCGTTCAACATGGTTCTTGCCATTTCTTATAAGTTTCTATTTTTTCTTTCTACTACTCCATTTTGTTAAGGATTTCTCGGAGTAAAAAAATTATGGTTGTATCTATTAGATTCACAAAAATTTTAGAAATCATAGTTTTGAAATTCACCGCCGTGATCACTACGAATTGATAAAATCATAATGCCTTATTCATTTTGAACAAGTTTACAAAACTTTGAAAAATACCTAAAGCAATAACTTTTGTGTGCCAAGAAGTATGTCCAAGTGTATCTACAATAATCATCCATAATTACAAAGGCGTATTTGCTACCTCTTAGGCTTGATGTATCAATTGGTCCAAACAAATCCATATGGATCAGTTGCAATGGTCTAGAGGTGCTTATTTGATTCTTTGGTTTGAAGATACCTTTTATTTATTTTCCTAGTTGACATGCATCACACACATTGTCTTTAATAAACTTAATGTGAGGAATATCTCTTACAAGTTCTTTTGATGAGATTTGAGAGATTAGTTTCATTCGAGCATAACCTAATCTTCTATGCCAAAGCTAAGCATTGCTACTCAAAACCAAAAAACACATTTCATTACAAAGATCTGTTAGGACCGGAGCGGCACTAAGAGGTGGGGGTGAATTAGTGCAACGGTAAAGTATGATAAACTTTCAACGATTTAAACACTTACGGAAACTTCGTACGATAAAAGCAACGTTTCGTTTGAAATCGTTTCGATTACGTTTTTAACTTGAAGGCATATGTAAGAAGGAGACAAAGAAGTAGAGCATCAAAGTGAAGATGATTTGCAATAATATAAATAACAATAAGATAAATGCAAACCAGAGAAGATGGTAGTTTATTGCGGTTCGGTCAATCGTGACCTACATCCACTCCTCCGATTCCTCTTCCGTCGAGGCCACCGGCATCCACTAATGAGCTTCCTTTACTAGGAGAAGATCAACCTCCTTCTTACAAGTGGTTCACCCTTTTACAAAGATTTCAATGAAAAGAAAGGAGGTGAACACTCAAGCTATTGAAAACAAGACTTTTCCTAAAGCTTTTCTCAACTTCTAGCTTCTCAAAAGGTTGTTTTCTCTGCTAAGAAATGAGGGGTATTTATAGGCCCTAAGAGGATTCAAATTTGGGCTCCAAATTTTGAATCCTCTTGGGTTTCCGAGGCCGGCTGTGCCACCGCCTATCAGTGGCGATGCCACCGCCTGTCAGTGTCTGACACTGATAGTGGATTGGCGGTGCCACCGCCCAGTCAAGCGGTGCCACCGCCCAAGTCTCGGGTGCTGGGCGGTGCCACCGCCTAGGCCAATTCAGCTCACTGGTTGGGCTCCAAACTTGGCCCAAACCAGTCCGAACTCGGGCCCAATTGGCCCATACTTGGGCTATAGGATTAACACTTAATCCTAACCCTAATTAACGTGCTAACTATGAATTTAAAGATATTTTTTAAGCTATTACAAAGTCCATAAGTGAAGACTTCTTCCAGCAAACTTTCGACGAACTTCCAACGGTCTTCCGATAAACTCTCGGAAACCATTATACAGACTCCCGGCAAGCTCCTAGACTTCACGATTTGATCTTGGCAAGTTCCAACAAGATTCTTCGGTCAGCTCCGATCTTTCTCGGTGAGCTCCGCAAACTTCCAACGAACCTTCTGGCGAGCTTCCGAAAAACTCTTCGGCAAGCTTACTCATTCTCGGCTAGTTCCGGCAGCATTCCCGACGAACCTTCGGACTTCCGTCGAACTCTCGAACTCGCAACAAATCCTTCACGCTTGACTCCGACACTTTGTTTTGCTTTATGTCTTCGTCGTTATCATAGTTAATCCTGCACACATAAGCTAAAACTCTACTCTGATTATTACAATGCGAATTGACATTTTGTTGCTCGGCACGTCATTGGTTGGCGCTTCGTCCGATTCTTCAGTGCATCATCCTCTCTTGCGGCTTATTACCCAATCGACGGTTGACCTCCGCAACCCCGATATCCTTGGCGCAATTCTGCTTTCCTTGGCCCGATGCCCAACATCCGAAGCCTTCTACCGTCCAATATCCTAACGTGATCTCCTCCGGCGCAACGTCAATTCTTCCTGCATTAACTGTCTAATCCTGATCGAGTAGACCTGCATCACTCAAAATGCAGTTTAAATTATAAACACATATCAAGTGGTTTCATCATCAAAATATGAGATTCAACAATCTCCCCCTTTTTAATGATGACAACCACTTGATGACGGAGTTAATCTTAACTCCCGGAGTTTAAATAAACTCCCCCTATCAATATGCCATATCGATAGAACCTTGAATTCAAACTGAATTCAAATCATTGTAATATTCTTCATGAATACTTGCAACACATCATCATGAACATATGCATAAAACTTATGCATCACATGTCATGTCATCAACATACTTCTCCCCCTTTGTCTTCAACAAAAAGGAGAAGTACCACAATCAAGTGTTTGTTATATGGGTTCAACTTATTACATGAAAAACATAATATCAAGTTTTATCATCATGCAATCTAATGATTAAAGATGTGTAAGTTTAGCATGTTTGGTCTTCTTGAGATAGCTATTGATTGCTTCTCTTTAGACTACTAGCTAGTAGTTTTCACGATATGCAAGTTGCAAGCTAGCAAATTTTTGCTTCCTTTGCAATGTTTGAGCTAGCAATTTTGCTTCTGTAGCAAGTTAGCATATTTTGCATTTTGAGATAGCAACTATTTGCTTCTCTTTAGACTATAAGCTAGCAATTTTTACGATATGCAAGTTTTACTACATACAAGCTAGCAAAAAATTACGAAAGCAAATACAAGATAGCTTTTTTGTGTAAGCTCACGATTCTTGCTTCCTATTGCAATGTGCAAGTTGCAAGTTTTGCTTCTTTTGCAATGTGCAAGTTTTCAAATTTTGCATCTTGAGCGAGCAATATTTCTCCCCCTTTGTCATTGTCAAAAAGAAAAGAAGAATACAGTTTTGTAGTTCTTTTTCCTTTTACAACGATTTCTAAATCATGACAAAGGATGAATAATCAAGTTATGAATATCAAGACAATTTTTCATCATGAATATTTTATCATTGCATGCATCATTATCATAAGTTGAAGTATTACATGCATAATATCATATCATCATTCATAATTACATTAATGTTTCAATATAGCTATTTCTTCTCAGAATGTGTAACTTAGCACTCATTGCTTCTCTTGATATTTGCGAGCTAGCTAGCAAAATTTGCTCCCCCTATGTCATTATCAAATAGAAGGGAATAACAATACAATAGTGTAATTTATTTCCCTTTACTATAATCTTCAAATCATGACAATGGTTAGGTGTCAATCTTATTTGTGCATCATTATATTTTCAAATTAAAATATGCATATTTTCAAAAACCTTATATTTCATTCATGCACGATATTGAATAAATCGATTGACATTATGAGGATTTCATACATGATACTAAAATTTTTAACTATTTATCAATATTTTGATCATGGTACCAAACAATCATCATTTAGAGCATTCATGATACAAAACATTAAATTAACATTTATCATTTTAGCAACAACTCATAGCATTTTAAATCATGATTTACATCATATGCAATACATCACATCATAATTAGATAGCACAAGTATTGCATGCATCATTGCAAATCATAAATGTTTCATAATAGTATAAATTTTGTCAAATTATATCCTACCATGCATGATCAAAACTTCTCCCTGTTTTATCATTGAAAACAAAAAAGAAGTAGGGAAGAGCATAAAAGTGTAAAATATTTCAATCATTTCAAGACATTTATATCATAGATATAAAAAAAAAATCATATCATCAAAGATAAGACCATTTGAATACTAAAAGACATGATTCATTTTATCAAATCTCTTTCTTTTATAAATAACAAAAATTGTAGGTGTACAAAGAAGAGATTGTGATTAAAAAAGAATCTCAAGTAGTAAATCCAAGAAATCAAGATCATAATTTAAATACAAACTCATTCAAATTCAAATCGTCAAATTCATCAAAATCTCAACATTACTTTCAAGAGATTCAAAATGGTATACATAGATTTATCATAATAATCATCAAGATCAATAAGATAGAGAAAAATAAATTTTCAAGGAAAAAATATTTTTCTCTTTTTAGTTGTTTCAATTCATATGATTTTATTTCATTTATGCCAAATAAAAATATGTATCATGTTTAAAACCAAAAGTGTAAGATTTATTACAAAAATGATCAATCAAGCACTTCCATTATAGTAAAAATCAATAATTCGTAAATCGCAAGATTCATCATGCATAATTTTAAAATTTATTAAGCATGATCATTATGCATAACACTAAAACATGGTTTCAAAATGTTTAATATTTTCATTACATAATTTCATCATTATGCATCATCATATTTTCAAATTCGAACATGCACAATTTCAAAACTATATCTTTTATTTTTCATGCATGATACAAATAACTCAATCATCAATATCGGCATATCATACATGATATTCAAGCATTCATGATAAATCATTTTGGCAACATGACCATAGCTATTCAAATGATAGTATCTAAATGTGAAAATTCATTACATCCTATTTAACTTCTTATTTGAATTTCATGCATTATTTTGTTTCATCACATAAGGAATATCAAGAAGAGTTATTGGGTGAAGAGATAAATATTTCATGAGTACAAGGAATTGCATAAAAATCATATCATGAAAAGATAATAATAGAAGACACGTTTTGTTTTGAAAAATCTCCTCTTAAATAATCAAGGAAAAATCTTAGGAGATCATGATATAGATAAAATTCATTCAATCTTAGAATAAGATATTAATTCAAGCATATAAAATTTCTCAATTCATTATAAATCATAAAAAGAATTGTGGTTCCGAAATATCACGATTCATTTAGGAAAATTTTCTCTTTAGTGCACGATAAGAAGAAATATAGCAATGATACCAATCATAATTATAGAGTAAATCTCAAGTTATAAATCTCAAAAAATAAAGATAAAGCTCATTCAAAATCAAATCATCAAATCAAAATCATTTTCAAGATATTCATAAAGAGATGATAAAATATATTCATCAAACCAAGAATTTTCAAGAAAAATACTTTCATCTATTTAGTTGTTTCATATAAGTATGCCTTTGTCGTTTTTGTGCCAAAATATATATATATCGTCAATCATTTAGGATCAAAAAATAAATTTCTTCATAACAACCATCAAGATCATTATGTATAACTTTTAAAATCTTATGCATAAAATGGTATTAAAATATTTAATATTTTCATTCCATCATTTTGCATTTTTATTGAACATAATTTTGAATGATTCTTATAGATAACTAAAACTTCTTTAGTTTTAATTTATATGATTGACTTTATCTTAGCATGCTCAAATTTTGTTCATATGTCAAAACCATACATCATATTTGAAAACCAAAGACAAGGTTCATAAAAAATCATCAAGCCTTCCTTTCAAAAGTCATGCATTGTCATTGAAAATCAATATAGAAATCGTCAAAATAAACATTCTTGCTTCTCAAGCACATACATAAGATTAATCTTACTAGGTATATAAGCATTAGATTTATATCTAACATTTTATTACATTAACATAACACATGTAATTTTCAAGAAAATTAATCCTAAACTAAATTAAAAATAACTCATGAAAGTATTATGTAATTTTGAAATAAATTAGGGGGATTTCGATTACCTCGCCTTTCTTGATTTTCTCCTTGTCTTTGGAAGAGCTCAATTCATCCCAATTTTTGTTCTTCTTGCATTCAAAGCAAGTAGTTCCATTCTTTTTGCTTTTTAATTTTTGTTTCATTTGTAGTTTAAGTTCATCATCACTTGAGCTTATGCTCGAGTGGTCTTCATGTGTTCTATGTCCAAAATTCTTCTTGTCCTTTGGAAGGTTATTTTCGAGTTTCCTTTTTGTCACATTGTTCATTTCGTAGGTCATTAGAGACCCAATAAGTTCTTCGAGAGGGAATGTTTTAAGGTACTTGGCCTCTTGAATGGCCGTAACTTTTGGATCCCAACTTTTTGGAAGGGATCTTAAGATTTTAGTGACTAGTTCAAAATTAGAAAAACTTTTACCAAGAGCTTTGAGTCCATTAATGACATCCGTGAAACGGGTGTATATGTCTCCGATGGACTCACTTGGTTTCATCTGGAAAAGTTCGTAAAAATGCACAAGAATATTGATTTTGGACTCTTTCACTTGGCTAGTGCCTTCATGAGTGACCTCTAGAGTTCTCCAAATATCGAAAGCCGAGTCACACATCGAAACGCGATTAAATTCATTTTTGTCAAGTGCACAATATAAGGCATTCATAGTCTTTGCATTTAGAGAAAACATCTTCTTCTCCAAATCATTCCAATGGTTCATTGGGAGAGAAGACATTTCAAATCCATTTTCGACTATGTGCCATAAATTCAAATCCAAAGAGAGTAAGAAAACTCTCATTTGAGTTTTCCAACAAGTGTAGTCCGTCCCATTGAAAGAGGGAGGACGAATGAGAGAGTGACTCTCTTGAAAGCCATAAAGAGCCATTTCTATTTGGGTGTTAAACCAAAGTAGAAAAACGTGGCTCTGATACCAATTGTTAGGACCGGAGCGGCACTAAGAGGGGGGGGTGAATTAGTGCAACAGTAAAGTATGATAAACTTTCGACGATTTAAACACTTACGGAAACTTCGTACGATAAAAGCAATGTTTCGTTTGAAACCGTTTCGATTGCGTTTTTAACTTGAAGGCATATGTAAGAAGGAGACAAAGAAGTAGAGTATCAAAGTGAAGATGGTTTGCAGTAATATAAATGACAATAAGATAAATGCAAACCAAAGAAGACGGTAGTTTATAGTGGTTCGGTCAATCGTGACCTACATCCACTCCTCCGATTCCTCTTCCGTCGAGGCCACCAGCATCCACTAATGATCTTCCTTTACTAGGCGAAGATCAACCTCCTTCTTACACCCCTCTTACAACCTGTTATAAGTGTTTAACCCTTTCACAAAGATTTCAATGAAAAGAAAGGAGGTGAACACTCAAGCTATTGAAAACAAGACTTTTCCTAAAGCTTTTCTCAACTTCTAGCTTCTCAAAAGGTTGTTTTCTCTGCTGAGAAATGAGGGGTATTTATAGGCCCTAAGAGGATTCAAATTTGGGCTCCAAAATTTGAATTCTCTTGGGTTTCCGAGGCTAGCGGTGCCACCGCCTAGTCAAGCGGTGCCACCACCCAAGTCTCGGGTGTTGGACGATGCCACTGCCTAGGCCAATTCAGCTCACTGGTTGGGCTCCAAACTTGGCCCAAACCAGTCCGAACTCGGGCCCAATTGGCCCCTACTCGGGCTATAGGATTAACACCTAATCCTAACCCTAATTAACGTGCTAACTATGAATTTAAAGACATTTTCTAAGCTATTACAAAGTCCGTAAGTCAATACTTCTTCCGGTGAACTTTCGGCGAACTTCCGACGGTCTTCCGATAAACTCTCGGAAACCATTCTGCGGACTCCCGGCAAGCTCCTAGACTTCACGATTTGATCTTGGTGAGTTCCAACGAGCTTCTTCGGCCAGCTCCGATCTTTCTCGACGAGCTCCGCGAACTTCCAACGAACCTTCTGGCGAGCTTCTGAAAAACCCTTCGGCAAGCTTACTCATTCTCGGCTAGTTCCGGTAGCATTCCCGACGAACCTTCGGACTTCCGTCGAACTCTCGAACTCACAACAAATCCTTCGCGCTTGACTCCGACACTTTGTTTTGCTTTATGTCTTCGTCGTTATTGTAGTTAATCCTGCATACACAAGCTAAAACTCTACTCCGATCTAAACAATTATTACAACGCGAATTGACATCCTGTTGCTCGGCACGTCATTGGTTGGCGCTTCGTCTGATTCTTCAGCGCATCGTCCTCTCTTGCGGCTTGTTACCCAATCGACGGTTGACCTCTGCAACCCCAATATCCTTGGCGCAATTCCGCTTTCCTTGGCCCGATGCCCGACGTCCGAAGCCTTCTGCCGTCCAATATCCTAACGTAATCTCCTCCGGCGCAACGTCAATTCCTCTTGCGTTAACTGTCTAATCCTGATCGAGTAGACCTGCATCACTCAAAATACAGTTTAAATTATAAACATATATCAAGTGGTTTCATCATCAAAATACGAGATTCAACAAGATCATCAATGTCGATAGTGTATACATTATTTTATTTTAGGGCAATCATAGATGTGTTTTTGTATGGTTTTTCAATAATGCAAGCATTGGATTCAAATCTAATGATGTATCCTTTATCACACAATTTACTAATTAAAAAAAATTATGCTTTAAGCCATCAACCAACAACACATCTTTAATTAAAAAATTAGATTTGTTACCTATGGTTCCTTTGCCAATGATTTTACCCTGGTTGTTGTCTTTGAAGGTGATATACCCTTCATCTAGGCTAGTAAGCTTAGAGAATTGAGATGGATCTTCGATCATGTGCCTTGAGCATCCACTATCAAGGTACCATCTCTTGCTTCTAGCTTGTTATGGTAAATATTTCTACAAAAAAGGGTGATTTTTAGATACCCATTTGACCTTGGGTGTCTCAAAAATCAATCTACATAACTTATCATGTTGCATTGAGTCATTTGAGGTTTCTTTAGGAACCCAAATCAATATATGTGGGCGATATCTCTTAAATGGACATTTGTACACAACATGTCTAAATTTGCAATAAAAGTTACATTTGTTTCAGGGTGAAACATGCAAGGTAGGGCCTTTAACAAATGTGGTTGAATTTTGGCGAGAGCTACTCACAAATCCAATTCTACCTCTCCTATGAACGTGAACCTTATTGTCAAGGATCATATTCAAGGACTTGCTACCAACCTCAAACTTTTCTAAGTTTTCTTTGAGTAGTAAGTTTTCCTTTTAAAGTGTTTCTAATTCATCGCATTTTGTGCAAAGACCTAAACTATCTTCATGCTCAATTTTGTCTATCAAAATCACTAACAAGAGAAGCATGTTCCTTTTTTAACAATTTATATTTTTTACTAACTAATTTACATTCATCAAATAAATCATGGAAAGCACTTAAAAGCTTATCGAAGGATAAATTTGCATCTAAAGAACTGCTTATTTCAACTCCGATAGCCATTAGTGCATAGTGAGCAACTTGCTATGTGTTGGTTGGCTCCTCTTCTTCGGATACACTAGAATCGTCTCAAGTTACTTTAAGGGCCTTCTTCTTTGGTTGCTTCTTCTTTGCTTAAGGACATTCACTTTTGAAATGTCCCGGCTTCTTACATTTGTAACATATAATTTATTCTTTCTTGGGGTCAATTTTATTTTTAGTATCATTTTTAAATTTGTTCATTTTTATGAATTTTCTGAACTTTCTTGTCAAGAGTGCCAAGTCTTCATCATAGTCCTCATCACTTGAATTTTCTTTCAAGTGGTATTCATGAGTTCTTAGTGTCATATCCTTCCTATTCTTTAGAATATTATTCTGAAGCTCTTCATGAGCATTGCAAGTTATCTCATAGGTCATTAGTGACCCGATAAGTTCTTCGAGAGGAAAGTTATTTAAATCATTTACTTCTTAAATAGCAGTTACTTTAGGATCCTAACTCTTTGGAAGGGATCTCAAGATTTTATTAACAAGTTTAAAATTAAAAAAACTTTTACCAAATCCTTTTAGACCATTGACGATATCCATAAATCGGGGTACATGTCTCCAATAGTCTCACTCAGTTTCATCTGAAACAACTCATAAGATTGAACTAAAAGATTAATTTTTGACTCCTTTACTCTACTAATGCCTTTGTGAGTAACTTCGAGTGTGTGCCAAATATCAAAAGTCATTTCATAAATGGACACTCGATTGAACTAGTTTTTATCCAAAGCACAAAACAAGGCATTCATAGCCTTGGCATTTAAAGCAAAAGTCTTCTTCTCCAACTCATTCCAATCATTCATTGGAAGAGAAGACTTTTGAAAGTCATTTTCTACAATGTTCCATAATTCAAAATCCATTGAAATTAAAAAACTCCTCATTCTAGTCTTCCAATAGATGTAATTCTTTCCATTGAACATGGGCGGATGTGTAATTGAGTAACCCTCTTGGTTGTCGGCAAATGTCATCTCTCTTGGGTTTCAAGCCAAATGAGAGTGACTAGGCTTTGATACCATTGTTAGGATCAAGACGGCACTAAAAGGGCCCCCCTCCCTCTTAATATAGCAAAAAAATCATTGATTCGAAAAATATTTGTTTTGATTAAATCCATTTTGGAAAGATATTAAACTTGAAGGCATTCATAAGAGTGTAAAGAGAAAGTTAAGGAAGATTGCAATAATATAAATTACTCAAATAGAAATGTAAACCAGAATTTAGAGTGGTTCGGTCATTGTGACCTACATCCACTTTTGATTCCTCCTTCGTCGATGTGACCGGCGTCCACTAATGGTCTTCCTTCAATAGGCGAAGACTAACCACCTTTTACAGCTCTTTCTCGTTTTACTGGGTTTAGGAGATAACCCTTGCAAGCCTCACTTCTCTTTCTTGGATAGTTACAAAGCTAAGAGAGGGAGGCGAGGACTTTTCTTACTTTTACAATACTTTAACACCCTAGAAATTCAAGATTATATTCACACTTTCAAGTCCTTTCATGCAGAAAAGGATGTGATATTTATAGGCTCCAATGGCTTCAGAATTGGAGCCAAAAAGTGTCATATCCCCAAATTTCGAGGTACTGGTGGTACCACCACCATTATTGGATAGTACTATCGCCTACAGACTGACACTGGGTGGTACCAATACTTAGTTTGGACAGTACCACCACCTGACAACTCAGAGACCGAGCTCTAGAGGTACCATTACTAGCAGTATTAACTACCAGCGGTACTACCACCCAAAGCACCTGAGAGACTGGGTTACTAGGTGGTGCTAGCGTCGTCCTCGACGGGGTGACCATCGGTTGTGATTTTAGGTGCTGAATGGGCTGTTCAATTCGGCCCAATTCAACCCTATTAAGGGCCCAATTGGCCCATAACTGAGTTAGTGGGATTACCTCCCAATCCTAACTCAACTTAAGGTTTAACTACAATAATTAAGACATTTAACAAAGCATTCTTATGCCAATACATCAATTGTTCTTTCGGTAAGCTTTCGGCGATCTTCCGGCGAACTTCTAGCAAGCTCTTGGACTTCACAAGGATCTTCTTGGTGAGTTCCGATGAGCTTCTTTGGGAAGCTCCTTGACTTCTTGGTTGGTTCCAGCGGAACTTCCGACGAACTCTCGAACTCTCAACGAAATCTCGATCTTGACTCCGGCACAACATTTGCTTTATGTCTTATCGTTATTGTAGTTAATCATGCATACTTTTCTCAACATATAGATTAAATCAAATAAGTTACCAATTGATTTCATCATCAAAATATGAGATTAAACACCTACTCTCCTATACCAAAGCCATACATCATCGTCTAAAGTCGAAAAACACATTTCATCACAAAAATCATCAATATTAATAATATACACATTATTACTTTTTATAGCAATCATAGATCTATTTTTGTATGGTATTTCAATTATACAAGTATTAGATTCAAATTTAATAATATATTCTTTATCACGGAATTGACTAATGCTTAGTAGATTATATTTTAAACCATCTACTAATAACACATCTTCAATTAAAAGGTTTGACTTGTTACCTATAGTTCCTTTGCTAATAATTTTTCCTTTATTATTGTCTTTGAAGGTGACGTACCTATCATCTTGGCTAGTGAGCTTAGAGAAGTGTGTTAGATCTCTAGTTATGTGCCTTGAGCATCTACTATCAAGGTACCATCTCTTGCTCATAGCTTTTGATTATAAACATATCTATAAAAAATGAAGTTTTCTTTTAGGTACCCATTTAACTTTGGGTCGCTCATTAATAGATCTACCTTTTTTAACTATTATGGTTGAGCTATTTAAGGTTCCTTTAGGAACCCAAACTAATTTATGTGGACTATACTATTTAAAAGAACATCTATAGGCATAATGTCCACATTTTTCATAAAAAATATATTTATCTCTAGGTGAGATATGTAATGTAGATCATTTAACAAAGATAGTTGGCTTTTGTTGAGTGTTAATAACAAAGCTAATTCCTTAATTTCTATGAACATGACCCTTATTAGTAAGCATCAAGATTTATTACATATTTTAAATTTTTCTAATATTTCTTGTAGTAAAATATTTTCTTTCTTAAGTGAATATATCTCTTCATACTTAGTGCAAGGAGATAACATACTACCATCGTGCTTATTTTTTAATTTATTAAATTCACTAACTAAGAAGCATGCTCTTTTTTTAATAATTTATACTTTTTTACTAACTAATTTAAAACCATCAAACAAATTATTAAAGGTATTGAATAATTCATCGTAAGATAAAGAAGATTCGTTTGAGTTACATACCTCATTGTCAAATGTCATTAATACATAATTTGCAACTTCTTCTTTGTTGGTAGGTTTCTCGTCTTCGGATGCACTTGAGTCGTCCCAAGTTGCTTTGAGTGCTTTCTTTTTCTTTACTAGCTTCTTCTTAACTTGGGGATATTCATTTTTGAAGTACCCCAACTTTTTACATTCATAGCAAATTATTTGGTCCTTTTTTAGTTCACTTTTATTCTTAGTGTCTTGTTTTGTTTGGTTCCTTTTTAAGAATTTTTTAAACTTTCTTGTAAGAATTGCCAAGTCATCATCATCATTATCATCATCATCGTCACTTGAGTTTTCACCTAAGTAGCCTTCTTTGGTTCTAAGTGCCATGTCCTACCTGTTCTTTGGAAGGTTGTTCTCAAGTTTATCATATGATATACACGTCATTTCATTGGTCATCAAAGATCCGATAAGTTCTTCAAGCAAAAAGTTATTTTGGTCCTTTGGTTCTTGTATTATCATTACTTTAGGATCCCAACTTTTCAGAAGGGATCTTAATATCTTATTAACAAGTTCAAAATTAGAAAAACTTTAACCAAGTGCTTTTAGACCATTGACGATATCCATAAAATAGGTGTACATGTCTCTAATGGTCTCGCATGATTTCATATGAAACAACTCATAGCTATGAACCAAAAATTTAATTTTTGACTCTTTAATCCTACTTGTGCCTTCGTGTGTGACTTTGATTGTGTGCCAAATCATACGAAACAAAGAAGGCCATGCCTCCAATGATCTTGCTTTATTTCAGGTGTGTGTGACTTTGAGTGTGTGACTTCAGGTGTATGTCTCTAATGATCTCGCTGATTTCATATGAAACAACTCATAGCTATGAATCAAAAGATTAATTTTTGACTCTTTAACCCTACTTGTGCCTTCGTGTATGACTTCGAGTGTGTTCCAAATCCCATGTGCAGTTTCACATATAGATGTTGAATCTCAGATTTTGATGATGAAACCAATTGATAAATGTTTATTATTTGATCTGCATTTTTAGTGACGTAGGATGCTTTGATTAGGATGAGACAATTAAAGCAGGAAGAATCATGTTGGGCCAGAGGAACATGTCAGAAGATTGGACGTCGAGCCGGACGATCTATCGACATATCGACAAAAGGCTTCGAGCTATGGATTCGGGCATCGGGCCAAGAAGAGCGAATATTGCGCCACGGATATCGGAGTTGCAGAGTCAATTAGCCGATTGGGCAATAGGCTGTAAGAGAGGATGATGCGCCAAAGAATCGGACGAAGCGTCGATGGACCAATGGCATACCGGATAACATAATTAATGCTTAGTAATAATTGTCTAGATCGAAGTGTGTTTTTATGTGTGCAGGATTAACTATGATAGCAAGGCATAAAGCAAAATAAAGTCTCGGAGTTAAGAACATGATTTCATTGGGAGTTCGAGAGTTCGTCAGAAGTCAAGACATTCATCGAAAGTTCTGCCAGAACCAATCGAGAAGTCCAAGAGCTTGCCAAAGAAGCTCGTCGGAACTTGCCAAGAAGATCATCGTGACGTCCAGGCACTTACCGGAAGTCTGTCAAAACATTGCTGAGAGATCGTCGGAAGTTCACCAGAAAGATCATCGGAATCTCGTCGAAAGAAATTGGACTTATCTTGCTTAGAATATGTCTTAGGAATTATATTTAGTATATAATTAGAGTTGGGATTGGGAGGTAAACCCATCAACTTTGTTAGGGGCCAATTGGGCCCGAAGTTGGACTGGTTTAGGCCGGATTCAAGGCCCAACCAGGGTGTTGAAACCCTAGCCGACGGTGGCACCACTTGGGGAACAGCACTCTAGGATTCCTAGGTGGTGGTACTGCCCAGACTATGTGGTGATACCACCGACAGTAATGCTTTCAACGATGGTACTGCCCCTGTTCGACGATGGTACTACATAGTACCAGATCCTACGGCGATAGTACCGTCCAAGAATGGCGGTGGTACCACCAGTACCTAGGAAACCTAGGATGAGACCTTTCTAGGCTCCAAGTTTGAATCAACTTGAAGCCTATAAATACTCCTCTCATCCCTGGTTAACTTACACAAGTATTGAAAGTAAAAAGGAAAGAAACTCTACTATAATCTTGTGTGAAACTCCTCTCAAAGTTCTAAGTATTAGAATAGTTTGAGAGAGGAGTGAGTGGGGGTGTAAGGGTTATCTCCTAAACCTGGTAAAAGGAGAAAGAGCTATAAGAAGGAGGTTGATCTTCACCTATAAAGGAAGATCGATAGTAGATGCTGGTGGTCTCGACAGAAGAGGAATCGATGGAGTGGATGTAAGTCACAATGACCGAACCACTATAAAATTGGCATGTTCTTCTCTGGTTTCCATTTCTATATTTGAGCAATTTACAATACTGCAAACTGAATCTTTACTTACCTACTGCGTTCACTTCATATACGAACGATATTTCAAGCTATCTTTCCGAGTTTGATTTTTAATGTATGAAAGAGTTTTATTTACCGCTACACTAATTCACCCCCCCTCTTAGTGCCGACTTGTTCCTAACAGTTGGTATCAGAGCCTCATATTTCTCATTTGGTTTAACACCCAAGAGAAATGGCTCTTTTCGGCTTTCAAGAGGGTCACTCTCTCATTCGTCCTCCCTTTTTCAATGAGATGGACTACACATATTGAAAAACTCGAATGAGAGTTTTCTTACTTTCTTTGGATTTGAATTTATGAAACATTATTGAAAATGGTTTACAAATGTCTTCTCTTCCAATAAACCATTGGAATGATTTGGAGAAGAAGACATTTTCTTTAAATGCTGAGCTATGAATGCTCTATTTTGTGCCTTAGATAAAACTGAGTTTAATCAGGTTTCTATGTGCGAAATAGCTTTTGACATATGGTGCACTCTCAAAATCACACATGAAGGCACTAGCAAAGTTAAAGATTCGAAAATCAACATTTTAATACATGATTTTGAACTTTTTCATATGAAACTAAGTGAAACCGTTGTTGACATGTACACCCAATTTACAAATGTCGTCAATGGTTTAAAAGTTCTTGGTAAAAGCTTTTCGAATTTTAAACTTGTTAATAAGATTTTAAGATTTCTTTCTAAAAATTGGAATTCAAAAGTAACGAAAATATAAGAATCAAAAGATTTAAACTATTTTCTAATTGAAGAACTAATTGGGCCTTTAATGACCTACGAAATGACTAATGTGACACTTAACGAACATGAGAACCACCTTCCAAAGAACAGGAAGGATTTTGAACTTAGAACAATTGAAGACCACTCGAGCATAAGCTCAAATGATGGTGAACTTGAACTACTCATGAAATTTAAAAAGTTCATGAAACAAAAATTAAAGAACAAAAAGAACACAAATACTTGCTATGAATACAAGAAGAAGAACACAAATTGGGATGAATCGAGCTCATCCGAAGACGAGGAGAAAATCAACAAAGGTGAGGTGGCAAACTACGCCTTAACGGCTTTTGACGATGAGGTAATCAAAATGCCCTTAGTTTGTTTCGAAATTACATGATGCTTTTCATGAATTATTTTTAATTTAGTTTAGAATAATATTTTTCTTGAAAATTACATGTTTAAAAATGAAAATGCAAAAAAATATGATCATGCTAGTAATCTTGAAAATGATAATAAAAATTACATGTTTTATGTTAAAGGAATAAAATGTTATATTTAAATCTAATGATAATCCTATGTATGTTTTTGAAGCAAGAATGTTATTTTGATGATTTCCATATGGCTTTTCGATTTTGATTGAAGATGTCTTATGAAATCATGCTTGATGTTTTAATGAAAAGGCTTAAAGGTTTAATATCATGCTTAATGAGTTTACATTTAGAAATGATGCATGATGATCTTTGCTATTTATGGATTATCGATTTTTACCATAATGAAAGTTGCTTTTTCAGTTTAAAAATGATGCATGGCTTTTGTATGGAAACTAAGCATGAAAAGTTAGATTCACCTAAAAAGAAAAATGCATGACTACAACAAACAAAATGAACTTAATTGAAAATATTTTATTTTTAATGAAATCATTTTCGATGATGCATAATGATGTAATAAAAATATTAAAAATTTTGATACCATACTTGGTGATTTTATACTATGCATGAAATTTAAAAATGATGCATGATGATTTTTGTGATATGTGTCTTATTGATCTTTGACATAATAAATCTTGCACTTTCGATTTTAAATGTTGATGCATTTGTTTATTTAGCATAAATGAAATAAATCACATGAATTGAAACAATTAAAAAGAGGAAAGGTTTCTCCTTGAAAAGTTTATTTTTCCCTACTTTATCAAATTTTCTAAAAAGGAGATTAATGAATCTATTTATATCACTTTTATGAATCTCTTCAAAATGATTTTGATGATTTTGATGATTTGAATTTGAATGAGTTTTATCAAAATTATGATCTTGATTTCTTGGATTTAATATATGAGATTTTTTTTTTTAATCAAGATCTCTTCTTTGTACTCCTACATTTTTTTTTAGGGTAGTTTATTTAAGAGGAGATTTAATATATGAATCATGTATTTTAGTATTTACATGATCTTATCTCTCATGACTTGATTCATTTTTTTATAACTCCTTGTATTCATCACCCAATTAATTTTTCTTGATGAGAAGAAATGAATGTGATGAAATAAAAATATGCATGAAATATGGGATGCAATGAAATTTGACATTTAGTCACCATCATGATTTAAAATGCTATGATTTGTTGCTAAAATGATGTATTATAAATATTGATTTAATGTTTGGTATCATGACTAAAATGTTGATAAATGCTTAAAAATTTTAATGTCTTAGTATCATGTATGATATGGTCATAATGATGATTGATTTATTTATTTTTTATATCATGCATGAAAAATGAAATGTAAAGTTTTAAAATTGTGTATGTTTTAATTTGAAATTATTATGATGCACAAATATATTGAAATAAGATTGATACTTTACCTTTGTCATTCTTTGAAAATTATTGTAAAAGGAAAAAGAGATACAAAATTGTATTCTTCCCATCTTTTTGACAATGATAAAGGGGGAGATAGCGAGCTTGCACAAGTCAAGAAAATGCAAAAACTTGCAACTTGCACATTGCTAAAGGAAGCAAGAATCGCTAGCTTGCACACTTCAACAAGAAAGCTATCTTGCATTTGTTTTCGAAATATTGCTAGCTTATATTTTTTAAAAATGATATAAAAAATTTGCTAGCTTGCACGATGTAGAACTTGCTATCTTGAATATCACCTAGACTTGCAAGCTTCCAATCTCAAGAGAAGCAACAGTGCTATCTTGCTTATCTCAAGAAGCAAAACATGCTAACTTGTACATCTAGCAAGATTTACAAACTTATATATTTCAAAAAGCAAGAGTTGCTTTCTTGAACATCTAAAAATTGCTAGCTTGCATGTCTTAAAATGTTATAAAATTATTGCTAGCTTGCATAATGATAAAATTGAAGATTATGTTTAGTATACGATGATTTAACATTATATCCAAACACTTGATAGTTGGAACGTCTCCTTTTTGTTGATGACAATGGGGGAGAAGTATGATCATGTTATGCATGATGACATATTATAAATATTCATGATGAAATTTGCAATGACTTAAATCCAGCTTGAATTCAATGTTCTATCAATATGGCATATTGATAGGGGAAGTTTGTTTAAACTCCGAGAGTTAAGGTTTACTCCATCATCAATCGGTTGTCATCATCAAAAAGAGGGAGATTGCTGAATCTTAGATTTTGATGATGAAACCAATTGATAAGTGTTTATGATTTGATCTACATTTTTAGTGATGCAGGATGCTTTGATTAGGATAAGACAATTGAAGTAAGAAGAATCATGTTGAGGCGGAGAAACATGTCAGAAGATTGGACGTCGAGCCGAAGGATCGGTCGATGTATCAACAAAAGGCTTCGGGCCATAGATTTGGGCATCGGGCCAAGAAAAGCGAATATTGCGCCAATGATATCGGAGTTACGGAGTCAACAGGCCGATTGGGCAATAGGCCGCAAGAGAGGACGATGCGCTGAAGAATCGGACGAAGCGTCAATGGACCAATGACATGCCGGACGACATGATTCATGCTTAGTAATAATTGTCTAGATCGAAGTATGTTTTTATGTATGCAAGATTAACTATGATAGCAAGGCATTGGGAGTTTGAGAGTTTGTCGGAAGTCCGGATGTTCGTCGAAAGTTCTATCGGAACCAACTGAGAATTCCAAGAGCTTGCCAAAGAAGCTCATCAAAACTCGCCAAGAAGATCATCGTGAAGTCCAGGAGTTTGTCGGAAGTCCACCGGAACATTGCTGAGAGATCATTGGAAGTTCGTCGGAAAGTTCGCCAGAAGAAATCGGACTTATCTTGCTTAGAATATATCTTAGGAATTATAGTTAGCACATAATTAGAGTTGAGATTGCAAGGTAATTCCATCAACTCTGTTAGGGGCCAATTGGGCCTGAAGTTGGACGGGTTTGGGCCAGATTCAAGGCCCAACCAGGGTGCTGAAACCTTGGCCGACGGTGGTACCACCTGGGGAACAACACCTAAGATTCCTAGGCGATGGTATTGCCTAGGTTGGGTAGTGGTACTGCCGGTAGCAATGCTGCCAACGGTGGTACCGCTCCTGTTCGACGGTGGTACCGCTAGTATCCAAGAAACCTGGGATGAGTCCTTTTCAGGCTCCAAGTTTGAATCATCTTGAAGCCTATAAATATCCCTCTCATCCCTGGTTTACTTACACAAATATTGAGATTAAAAAGGAAAGAAACTCTACTGTAATCTTGTGTGAAACTCCTCTCAAATTTCTAAGTGTTAGAATAGTTTGAGAGAGGAGTGAGTGGGGGTGTAAGAGTTATCTCCTAAACTTGGTAAAAGGAGAAAGAGCTATAAGAAGGAGGTTGATCTTCACCTATAAAGGAAGATCGATAGTGGATGCCGGTGGCCTCGACGGAAGAAGAATCGGTGGAGTGGATGTAAGTCATGACGATCGAACCACTATAAAATTGATGTGTTCTTCTCTTGTTTGCATTTCTATATTTGAGCAATTTACATTATTGCAAACTGGATCTTTACTTGCCTACTGCATTCACTTCATATAAGAATAAGATTTCAAGCTATCTTTCATAACAATAGAGTTTTATGAAAACGACGTAATTTACCGCTACACTAATTCACCCCCCCCCTCTTAGTGCCGACTTGTTCATAACAATAGAAACACGATTAAATTCATTTTTATCAAGAGCACAAAACAAAGCATTCATCACTTTAGTATTCAAAGAGAAAGTCTTCTTCTCCAAATCATTCCATTTATTTATTAGTTTAGAAGACTTTTTAAAACCGCTTTCAATAATGTTCCATAAATCGAAATCCATAGAAAGCGAGAAAATTCTCATTCTAGTTTTTCAATACATGTAGCCCGTCTCATTGAACATAGAAGGACGAGTGATAGAAAAACCTTATTGATTGTCAGTAAAAGTCATTTCTCTTGGGTGTTAAACCAAGTAAGAAAAACCTTGACTCTTATACCAACTGTTAGAACCTAAATTGACATTAAGAGAGGGGATGAATTAGTGCTTATGTAAAACCGTCGAGTATTTATAAAAAATTGTTTCAATAAAATTGTATCAAAAATGCGTTTGAACTTAGAGAAAGTGTGAAGTTGAGTGAATAGCCAAATCAGTAAGGAATATTGAGGAAAAAGGTAAAGAAGAGAAGGTACACCAATTTTATAGTGATTCGGTCATCGTGACCTATGTCCACTCCTAATTCCTCCTTCGTCGAGGCCACCATAATTCACTAACGGTCTTCCTTTAATGGGCGAAGACAAACTACCCTCTTACAACTCTTTCTCTTTTTCACAGGTTAAGGAGACAACCTTTACAAGCCTTACACCTCTCTTAGAATGATCACAAAACTAAAGGAGGAGGACCTTAGCACTTTTACAACTTAAAATCTTAAGATTTTTGTTCACACTTTCGTGCTCTTTCATGCTGGAAAGAGTGGGATATTTATAGGCCCCAGTGGCTTTAAAAATGGAGCCAAAAAATGTCTCATCCCGGGTTTTCGAGGTATTGGCGATGGTCACTACTTGATAGGGTGGTACCATCACTTGGTAGCATTAATTATCAATGATACCATCACCTAGACAGCTTAGGAGGCCAAGCCTTAGGTAGTGCCACCACTAGCCCTAGTGGTGCCATCGCCTAGGCTAACTATGGGTCATTAAATAGGCCAAATAATAGGCCTAATTTAGCTTAATTATGGCCCAATTGACCCCTAATTGAGTTAGTAGGATTAGTCACCAAACTAACTCAAATTGACACCTATCTACGATAATTAAGGTTAAACATTTACAATACAAGCAATCCAAGTTGTCCAACACGTCAATTGTTCATCCAAAATCCCAATGCACTCCTAGCGATTTTTCGATGAGCTTTTGGCGAACTCTCGATGAGTCGACGAACACTCGATGAGTCAGTGAACTCTCGGTGAACTCCTAGCGAGCTTCCGATACATTATCCGAACCTTCGGTGTATCCCCCGATTCTTCTAGCCCGATGCCCGATCTTTGACTTCGGCCCAACATTCGATTCTTCTTTAATTGTTTTTACTTTTTATGATTATAGTTAGTCCTGCATCACTTTTCTCAACACATGGATTAAATCATTAATTCATTAATTGATTTTATCATCAAAATTCGAGATTCGACAAGATGATCATGGACCATAGCCAATGTGATCAGGCCCGAGCTAGTGGATCTAATCACTTACATCACGATCTATGTGTGTATCAACGCATCTCCATGCCTTGTGATCATCCATCTCATTCTCGTCGGTTCTATCGATATCTCGATGCATCTCTATATATCACATTCGTCCATCTCGCCCTCATGGGTCCCACTATCTCTTCCACACTCCCGCTGTGCCTCTTCATATAATTACAACTTAATTATATGTACGGTCCATGATCATCCGTCCACATCACACATCACATATACATATCACTATGTAGGACTTCTAGATAATAATAATAATAATAATATTAATAATAATAATAATAATTAAATTATTTAATTAATTACTTTGTAGCCCTTTGGGGTACCCTACCTTATGGTACCCCATGCGGCTAGGAAACCTTGGTCGTAGGATTGCCTTAGGTGGCTAAGGTTCCCTAGCCCCCAAGGTCACCTCTGTAGCCAGAAAACCTAGCTGTAGGGTGTGCATAGGCAGCTAGCAAACCCTAGCCATCACCTTGCCCCATGCGGTTAGGAATCCTGGCTGCTAGGGATAGTTGGGCAGCGAGGAAACCTTAGACGCCTATGGTGCCCTCTACAGCCAGGAAACCTAGCTGCTGTTGGGAAATCTTGGGGGCGACATCACATGCATAGCGGAAGAACAAGAAAACAAAATCCCAAATTTTCCAAAAAGATGTTTGTCATCGTGCGAAGATTGGTGCACAAAAATTCACGAAACAAACTGCATATAGAATAGATTGTGTTACATAGGGAGATTGTATATCCCTATTTCCTTACAGATCTCTAGGAGAGGGTGAAGGAGGTCAAGCATCCTCCTCTCTAGCGATGATCTACACAGCAGGGCTACGACGACGCTCCTCAAAACTTCAGGCCTGCTCTGAGGTGAAGAGAGGGAGGAGAATAGGAGAGGCAAGCAAATGCTCTAGCCTATGAACCACTGAATCCCTCCTATTTATAGAGGTACATTGTCAAACCCTAATGGATCCTCCCCTAGTGGGTATTGAATCTGCATCCAATTTCTCATGCCTTTTAGATTAGTCGATCACTATCCAATATTCTCTTATGGGCTCTTATTGAATCTCGTCCATGGGATCCAATAATTATGGGCTTATTGGATATGTAATAAGATAGGGGCTCCAGCGGATATCTCATATCCAAACCTCTTCTCATCATAATGCCTACCATATGTGTGTGACCCTCTAGGCCCAATATCGAGCTGGTCATGAGTCATACCTATCAAGACTCCTTCTAACTTAGTGAATTATTATCTCTATAATAATTCACTCGACTCATTGACTACGGATGTACTAGGCCAATACGTCGTAGTCCCTAGATGATACAGGGGAATCCAATCCATTGAACCTGTCTATCCTCAGTTACCGTATACCTATGGTCCCTCATCCATCTAATATCCCAAAGACCGTGTATCGGGCATGGTGCTGTAAGACCATACGGTTTCTTCTCGAGTCTTGCTCTGATCGGATTCTCCTAGAGAACTCTTTCTGTCTCAATCCGAATGACCTTAGCTAGGGATTTGTCTAAGCAAAAACACATGGGATATTCCTCTCATGATGTCGAGAGTAGATGACCCTCTATCGACACTCAATAGCCATCGTAAGGTCGACTACCACTCCCAATGACTAGTTGTACTAGAACTGAGACAACCAAACCTATAAGTCTGGTATCAAAGAGTGGAGCACTCATACAGGATATCCTTGGTTTCTTAAGTTTAAGGACCATATACACCACTAGGACTACGAAATCGCTGTTTGACAATAAGGCATCATTAACCATCCAGCATTCCGTAAGCGGATCAATTAGTGAACTCATTCTCCAATAAGCACCTGTATTGTATCCCTAGTGTCCCCACATGAGCAGCTATGAGACCAGCTGCATCCATCATATGGACAGGTATACAGCACTCCAGTCTGTCTGGTTATCATGATGTCCCTCTCGAGTAACCTATGATCGGGATTATTTAAGATCTGTGTTTAAAGGTGAATCAATCTCATTATCGTGATCTCATCACGATCCGATTCTCATTACACAGATCCAAGAACATCACAATATATACATACATATATGCAATAGTTAATATAAAGTGATAAATGCCAAAATATAATAAGCAAAAAGATTCCATGTCAAGTCACATGTACCATCACTCACGTGATTAGCTTGTTGGGCACCAATGACTAGCAGCTGCAGGGGCTGCCAACTCCTAGGCCAAGAGCCCCCTTACTGCTCTTAGCCTTGCTACCTTTGGCCAGGTCAAGAGCAGCATGGTGTGCTCTCAGCTAAGGCTGCAAGCAGCCTTCAGCCAAAGCGTAGGGCAGCAATAGTTGTTGCCCTTTTCCCTCTATTCTATGATAATTTATTTTATAAAAAAAAATCGATTTAAAACACCTTTTAATAGGGAGAAGATGTGCAGTTCGGATCATTAAAAAACTATGACAAAAATCATAGCAATCATACAAAATAATTTCTATGCGATTGAACATAACACATGTAGTTTAAAAGTCAATCTTTTGCACGAGCAACCTATCTCTAATACCACTGTTGGGAAATCTGGGATGATATCATATGTGCAGTAGAAGAATAAAAAATAAAATACTAGAATTTCTCAACGAAAAGAAGGTTTAATTGTCGTGCAAAAATTAGTATGCAAAAACCCACGAAACCGAAAAACTACGCGTATAAGAAAGATGTGTTACCTAGGGAGATCGTATATCCTTGAAAACCTATAGATCTATGGGAAAGGATGAAAGAGGTCATTTGTCCTCCTCTCTAGTGGTGATCCACATAGTAGGGGTTGCGAAGATGCTCCTAAAATTACTATACAATCCTCCTTGCTGTGCGCACCACACAATCAAGAAGGGGTTGCTCCTTCTTGCAATCCACACGCCCCAAGTAGGGGCTGTTGATTGAGTAGGAGAGTGAGAGAGGAGAATTGGAGATGGCAGCCAAAAAGAACCTAACCCATGGCCCTTTAGTTCTCTTTTGTTTATATAGGCCCCCTATCAACTTAACCCTAATGGATCTTGCCATATTGGGTACTGGATCTCTATCCTATTGAATCTCAGATTTTAATAATGAAATCAATTGATGAAGTTATGATCTAATATGTGTTTGAGTGATGTAGGACTAACTTCAATCATGGAAAGATAAATCAATTAAAGTAGGAGACTTTGACGTTAGGCTAGAGTTGAATATGTCAAAAGATTGGACATCGGGCCGGAGGACTAGTCGACATGCTAGCAAAAAGACTTCATGCCATGAGTTCGGGTATCGGGCCAGAAGGATCATACATTGCGCTAAAAAGATTGGATGTTGTGGGAGGTCAATATGTCGATTGGGAAATATACCGAAGAAGAGGATGATGCGCCAAAGGGTCTGACAAAGGTCGGATGAACTAACGACATGCTGGACAAAGGATTCATGCTTTGTTATCATTTATCTAGATCGAAGTAGTTTAGGGGACTAATTGAATTTTTTTTTTTGTAATCATGCTAACTCAATTAGGGGTCAATTGGGCCTAAATTGGGACTAATTTAGGCTCAATGGGAGGCCTATTCAGTGATCCAAAAGTTTTAGGACCGAATCAACACTAGGAGAGGGGGAGGGGGGGTGAGGGGTGAATTAGTGCTTACGTAAAAATTACGTCAATTTGAAAATTCATTCAATATAGAAAAACCATTTCGATAAAGCCCATATTGGAAAGTGTTGAGCTTGACTTAGAGTAAATAGAAAGTGAAGTGAGTAGCTAAGTAAGCAATAAAAGTAAGCAACAAATGAAAAGAGCACACTGGATTTATAGTGGTTCGATCATCATGACCTACATCCACTCCCGATTCCTCTTTACTTAAGGCCACTAACTTCCACTACTAATCTTCTTTCCAACGAACGAAGATCAACTACTCTTACAACACTTTTTCATTTTTATAGGCTTAGGAGAGAACCTTTACACTTCTTTTTTATGAATGTTCCCTCATACATCTCTCTTAGGACTATCACTAAGCTCTCGGAGGAGGGACTCAACACTTTAAGAGATTACAACATTGGAATCATAAAATTTTTTGTTCTACTTTCATGTATTTATCAAGTAGAAATTTGTGGGGTATTTATAGACCCCAAATAACTTCAAAAATTAGAACCAAAATTTAAATCCCCGGATTTTTTGGGTACTAGCGGTACCACCGCCAGTATTAGGTGGCACCACCGCTAGTACTGGACACACCACCACTTGCCAGACTGATAACTAACGGTACTACTACCTGTCAGTCTAACATTAGGTGGTACCATCGCCTAGTCTAATACTGACACTAGGCAGTACCATCACTCAATCTAGCGGTACCACCATCTGACATAGTTTGGAACATTGTGTCTGGACGGTACCACCACATAGACAGCATGGGAGGCTGAGCCTCATGTGATGCCACCACTTAGGCCAGCTAAGGGTACTGAATGGGCCTTTCTCTTGGCCCAAAATGCCTCAACTCCGGCCCAATGGGCCTATAATTGAGTTAGCTTGATTACACTAGAAACTAACTCAATTAGACCTAAACTATTTCAATCTAGATAATGTTAGGAATGAGTCGGCACTAAAGGGGGGTGAATTAGTGCAATGGATAAAAGCATCGATTTTGAAATCTTTGGAGATTAAAAACCTAATTTCGACAAAGTGAGTTAAACTTAAAAGCAAACTGAAGAGTGTAATGTGAAAGTTAAGCAAGTAAGATAGTTTGCAATAAATGTAAATAGCAAAGCATAAATACAAACTAGATTTTATAGTGGTTCGATCGTTGTGACCTATATCCACTCCGCTGATTCCTCTTCCATCGAGGCCACCGGTATCCACTACCGATCTTCCTTCAATGGGTGAAGATCAACTACCCTTACAACTTAATTCTCCTTTTGATAGGTTTAAGAGAGAACCTTTACAACCCCTTCACTCCTCTCTTAAAAAAGCCTAACACTTAGAATTTGAGACGAGCTCACACAAGATTACAACAGCGTTTTCTTTTCTTTTTTGCTCTCAGTTGTATATATTTTAACTAGAGATAAGAGATATATTTATAGGCTTCAAGTGGATTCAAACTTGGAGCCTAAAAGTATCTTATCTTGGGTTTCCCAGGTCCTTGCAGCACCACCGCCTATGCTGGGTGGTACCACCGCCTACAGGACTTACACTAGGCGGTACCATCACCCAGTCTAGTAGTACCACTACCTGATAGTCTCTCGGAGATTGTTTCTAGGCAGTACCACCGCCTGACATAGTCTCAGAGATTGTGCCATGATGGTTTCGCCTGTTGGGTCACTGTTTGGGTCATTCACATGACCAAACACAACCCAAACTTGGGCCCAATTAGCCCTTAATTAAGTTGGCCCAATTCCAACTTAATTATGTGCTAACTATGAATTTTAAGACATATACTAAGCTAAATAAGTCTGTAAGTCTAGGTTTCTTTCGCGACCTTCTGACGATCTTCCGGCGAACTTCTGATGATCTCTCGGCAATGTTCCAACAGACTCCCGACAAGCTCCTGGACTTCACGATGATATTCTTGGCGAGTTCCGATGAACTTCTTTGGCAAGCTCCTGGACATCTCGATCAATTCTGGCAGAACATCCAACGAACGTCCGGACTTCTGACGAACTCTCAAACTCCTAACGAAATCTCATTCTTGACTCTAGGACTTCATTTTGCTTTATGCCTTGATCACTATCATAGTAAATCCTATACACTTAAAGCCTACTTCAATCTAGACAATTATTACCAAGCTAATCAAATGTTGTCCGGCATGTCATTGGTTCATCAACGCCTCGTTCGATTCTTCAACGCATCGTCCTCTCTTGCAACCTATTACCCAATCGGCCAATTGACCTCCACAACTCTAATTTCCTTAGCACAATTTTTGCTCTTCTTGGCCCAATGCCCGATCCCATGGCCCGAGACCTTCTGTTGATACATTGATCGATCCTCCGGCTCGACATCTAATCTTCTGATATGTTGCACTCCGGCCCAACATGATTCTTCCTACTTTAATTGTCTCTCCCTAATCGAAGTTTCCTGCATCACTCAAAACGTAGATCAAATCATAAACACTATCAATTGGTTTCATCATCAAAATCTGGGATTCAATAGATAAATTATTACAAGCATGAATCCTATGTTGTCTGGCATATCATTGGTTTATCCGGCGCTTCATCGGATCTTTCGGCACTTTGTCCTCTCCTTTAATGTATTATATAATAGACATATTGATCTCCACAACATCCGATCTCCTCAGCACAATGTCTGATTCTTTGGCCTGATGCCCAAACTCATGACACGAAGTTCTTCTACTGATACGTCAATTGATCCTTCGGCTCGACGTCCAATCTCCTGATATGTTTCACTCCGGTCCAACATCTGATTCCTCCTACTTTAATCAATTTATCTTTTCTGATTGAAGTTAGTCCTATGTCACTCAAAATGCAAATTAGATCGTAAACTCATCAATTGATTTCAACATCAAAATCTAAGATTTAACAATCTCCCCCTTTTTGATGATGGAGTTTTAACTAAACTCCGCCTATTAAAATGTCATAATTTCAATTATGAATTATATGCAATACATCATATCATTACTTATATCATAAATTAAGTATTGCATCCAAACCATCATATATAATAAAATTTCATCATACCATGCATGTTCATCATCATACCTTCTTCCCCTTTATCATCAACAAAAAGGAGAAGTGCAATGAGCAAATTTTTTTTTTAAATATGCAAGCTAGTAAGATAGCAAATTTTGAACATGCAAGCTAGTAGGTGTTTTTTAAATATGCATGCTAATAAGATAGCAAGTTTTGAACATACAAGCTAGCAAGTTTTTTTAAATATGCAAGCGAGTAAGATAGCAAGTTTTGAACATGCAAGCTAGCAAGTTTTTCACATATGAAAATTAGCAAAATTTGTACTTCTTTTGAGATATGCAAAATAGCATGTTTGCTTTTCTTTGCAATGTTCAAGCTAGCAAGTTTTTGAAAAAGAATGCAAGATGGTAAATAGCATGTTTTACATCATTTTAGAACATGCAAAATAGCAAGTTTTAGGGATGTGCAAGTTTAGCAATTTTTCTTTTCTTTGTGATATTCAAGCTAGCAAGTTTTTCTCCTAGAAATGTGCAATCTAACAATATTTCTTCTCTTTGAAATATGCAAGCTAGCAATACTTTCTCATTAAAATGTGTAAGCTAGCAATACTTTCTCCCCCTTTGTTATTGTGAAAAAGAATAGAAGAATACAATGTTATAATTTTTTTCCCTTTGCATCAATTTTCAAATCATGACAAAGATAAATAACAATGATAAATTTATATCAATATTTCAATCATAAAAAAATGAAAGATCAAGTCATGAATACCAAAATACCATATATCATTTTTGACAAATATCTTCTTTTGTAAATAGAAGGAATGATGGGAAACAATTTTGATTCAAAAAGAAAACTCAAGTCATAAAAATTGAGAAATCAATATCATGATCCAAAAAATGTATAAAAAGAGTTTATGCATTGAGATTTAACAATTTGGGAGATTTAACAATTGAGAAATCTTCTTTTGGGAGATTTAACAATTTACCTAAATTTAACATTCAAGCTAGTGGTTTTGGTTCTCTTGAGATTGTAGCAATTTTCTTTCTTTCTTTTGTTATTGTAAGAAAGAAGAATAGGGGAATAATACAATGGTGCAATTTGTTTCCTTTTTACATCAATGCTTTAAGCATAACATAGGTATACAACCATAAACACAAAGGAAGGGTACAAAAATTTACATCAATGATCATCACATGAAAGATATCAAAGATTATGAAAGATCAATACAAAAGATCATCAGTCTTTTGTATTTATCAAGAAAAACTTCAAAGCATAAGAGATCAATTTGATGATCAATACAAAGGAGTCATAATGAATCACAGGTTGAGAAATTAAGGTTATAATTTGTATAAATCTCCACTTAAATAATAAGAAGGAATGATACGAGAGCACATAATAAGATATCTTAATTTATAAAAGATTTTAAGTTATAATTCTGAGGAATCAAGAGAAAAATCATCATTCATTTAGATAATACTCCTCTTTAGTAAATAACAAAAAAAGATCTTGAGAGATCAAAGATCTTGATTCAAAAAATCTCAAGTTTCAAGTTCATGATTCGGATAAAACTCATTCAAGTTTAATTTATCAAATAATCAAAATAACATAAATAGATTCATTAATTTTTTAAAGATTCATTAAGCTTTTAGGAACAGAGACATTCTCAAGAATAATATTTTTTTTATTTCAATTTAAGTGATTGATTTCATACAAGCATGCTCGATTTTCTTTTATACCAAATCCATGCATCATCCTTTAAAACCAAAAAATGAAAAATCACCACAAAAATCATCACAAATACAAGCATGCCCTTGTATAATACATTTTATAATAAAGCATCTTCAATCAAAGGATTTGTTACCAATAATTCTATTTCTAATGCTCTTTCCTTTATTGTTTCGGCTAGTGAGATTTGTGAAGTACTTTAGATCTCTGATCATGAGCATCCACAATCAAAATTTTATTTTTGTTCCTAGCTTTCGATTGTAGAGATATCTACAAGAAGAGTGAGTTTATTCTAGGCACCCATTTAGCTTTAGGTCCCTCATGGTTGGATCTACCTATTTTAATTTTTAGTATTAAGATATTCATGGTTCATTTAGGAACCCAAACTAATTTATGTGAGTCATACTTTTTAAATGAATATTTAAAAGCAAAATAACCACATCAATCATAAAAATTACACTTTAACTTAGGGGTAACACGTAATGTGAGTCCTTTAACAAAAGTAGTTGGCTTTTGTTGAGTGTAATTACTCACAAAACTGATTCATTCTTTTCTACGAATATGACTCTTATTGGTATGAATCAAGTTTAAAGATTTGCTACGAATTTTAAAATTTTCTAACGTCTATTGTAATACTATATTTTCTTTCTTAAGTGAATCTAATTCTTCATACTTAATGCAAGGGGTTAACAAGCATTTATCATACTTATTTTTAAAATTTTCAAATTCATTAGAAAGAGAAGTATGATCTTTTTTTAATAATTTATATTTTTTACCAACTAAATTATATTTTTCAAACAAATCATTAAAGGTATTAAGTAAGTCATCATAAGGTAAATAAGATTCATTTGAGTCACTTACCTCATCATTGAGAGTCATTAAGAAGTAGTTTGCCACCTCGCATTTGTTGGTTTGCTCCTCATCTTTAGATGTACTCTATTCGTCCCATGTTGTATTGAATGCTTTCTTCTTCTTTAATAATTTTTTTGATTTATAATAAGTCGTTGTGTCATTTTTAAGTTTGTTTTTAGAATTCATCTTTTTCATGAACTTTTTAATTTTTTTTATCAAAAGTTCTATATCATCCTTGAGCTTTCGCTCGAGTGGTCTTCTATTATTTGAAGTGTCAAATCCTTGCTACTCTTCAAAAGGTAGTTCTCATGTTCACCATGTTTAATATAAGTTATTTCATATGTCATTAAAGACCTGATTCGTTTTTCAAGTGGAAAATCATTTAGGTCATTTGCTTCTTGTATTGCCATTACTTTTGGATCCCAACTTTTTGTTGAATCTCGGATTTTGATAATAAAACCAATTGATTGTATTTATGGTTTAATTTGTATTTTGAGTGATGCAAGAAGCTTCGATCAGGGAGAGAAAATTAAAGCAGGAAGAATCATGTTAGGCCGGAGAAAAACATGTTAGAAGATTGGACGTCACGCTGGAGGATCAGTCGACATATCGACAGAAGGCTTCGAGTCATGGTTTCAGGCATCAGGCTAAGAAGAGCAGATATTGCGCTAAGGATATTGGAGTTGCAGAGGTCAACTAACCAAGTGGGCAATAAGCCGCAAGAGAGGACGATGCGTTGAAGAATCAAACGAAGCGTCGATGGACTAATGACATACCGGACAACATGATTCATGCTTAGTAATAATTGTCTAGATCGAAATGTATTTTATATGTGTAGAATTAACTATGATAGTAAGGCATAAAGCAAAATGAAGTCCCAAAGTCGAGAGTGAGATTTTGTTAGGAGTTCGAGAGTTCGTCGGAAGTCCAGACATTCGTTAGAAGTTCTACTGGAACCAACCGAGAAGTCCAGTAGCTTGCCAACAAAGCTCGTCAGAACTCGCTAAGAAGATCGTCATGAAGTCCAGGAGTTTGCCGGGAGTCCACTAGAACATTGCCGAGAGATCGTCGAAAGTTCACCGGAAGATCGCCGGAAGAAACCTTGAATCATCGGACTTATATAGTTTAGTATATGCCTTAGAATTCATATTTAGCACATAATTGGGATTAGAATTGGGCCAATCCAATTAGGGGCCAGTTGGGCCCATGTAAGGACTGTGTTGGGCCAAGTGAAAAGGCCCAAACAATGACCCAAGAGGTGGCATCGTTATGGCATAGTCTCCGAGACTATGTCAAGCGGCGATACCGTCGGTCTAGACAATGGTACCATCCAGACACAATCTCCGATGTTGAATCTCGGATTTTGATGATGAAATCAATTGATGGGTTAATTGATCTAATACATATTATTGAAGTTGAGTGTGCAGGATTTACTACGATAGTCAAAAAACATAAAGCAAGAATACCGAAGTCAA
Organism: Musa schizocarpa; assembly: GCA_900464855.2. Classification (NCBI taxonomy): domain Eukaryota; kingdom Viridiplantae; phylum Streptophyta; class Magnoliopsida; order Zingiberales; family Musaceae; genus Musa; species Musa schizocarpa. Next base: position 17,174,692 of record LS990920.1, read on the forward strand.
GTTTGATGGACGTTGAGAGTCCGAAGATTCGTCGGAGATGTTGTAGGAACCAACCAAGAGAAATCAGAGACTTGTCGGAACTTTTGGAAGTCTGCTGAAGAGATCATTGGAGGTTCGCAGAGATCACCAAGAAGGCTCGGCTACTCGTTGAACTCATCACAAGATCGGGAGCCTGCTGGGAGTCCGCTGAAAGAAACCAGAGGGCGTATCGGAAGTCCACTGGAAGAACGCGGGAAAGCTCGCCGAAACAAAACTTGACATTGGCCGGTTAAATACTTGCTTAGGATTATGTTTTTAGGTATGTCATTCACATGTAATTAAGGTTAGGATTAAGGGATTAATCTATACCTTGGTTAGGGGCCAATTGGGCCCACAAGTAACTTAGTTTGGGTTGGACGTAAAGCCCAACCAGAAACTTGTAAGACCAGGCGGTGGCACTGCCCAGCACCCTAGACCAGGCGGTGGCACAACCACCAACAAGTAGTAGCACCGCCAGACTAGGCGATGGCACCGCCCAGCACCCGAGACCAGGCGGTGGCACCGCTAGTACATCTGCCTGACATGACTTTGACAGGCGGTGGCACCGTCAGTCTCGGAAACCCAAGAGGAATTCAAGTTTGGAGCCCAAATTTGAATCCTCTTAGGGCCTATAAATACCCCTCTATTCTCAGCTGAGAAAACACCCTTTTGCAAAGCAATAGTTTGGGTTAAGAGCTTTAGAATAGCCTTGGCAAGTCTTGCTTTTCATATTGCTTAAGTGTTCACCTCCTCCCATCTTGTTGAAAAGAATTGTAAGAGTGTGAACCACTTGTAAAGGTTGTAAGAGGGGTATTAATCCTTCCCGTACAAGAGATTTGCTAGTGGAAGTTGGGAGCCTCTTCGAAGAAGGCTTCGCAAGTGGATGTAGGTCATTTTGGCCGCACCACTTTAAAAACTACTGCGTCATCTGGTTTGCATCCTACTCTTGCCATTTACATACTGCAAACTTCTCTATTTAGTCACTATGCTTCCATATGTTTCTAAGTTATCAAGCGTCTAAAATCGGTTTCCATTGACATTGCTTTTTATCGTACGAAAGATTTGTTCAAAATTGAAGTTTTAATCCGTTGCACTAATTCACCCCCCCCTCTTAGTGCCGCTCCGATCCTAACATCCGAGAGACTGTTAGGTGATGGTACTGCCAGTCTGGTGGTGGTATCGTGTAGTGTGAGGCAGTAATACCGCCCAGTGCAATGTTAATGTCAGACTAACACTAGCGATAGTACTGCCCAGCACAAGCGGTGGTACCGCCCGTACCTAGGAAATTGAGGATGAGATATTTTTAGACTCCATGTTTGAATTAACTTGAAGCTTATAAATACCCCTCTTATCCCTAGTTAATAGAGACCTTAAAAATGGGAAAATGCTATTGCAATCACTTGAGATATCTCCTCCTATAGTCTAAGTTTAGAATTCTATTTAGGGAGGAGTGTGTGCTTGTAAAGGTTATCTCCTAAATCTGTGAAAAGGAGAAGAGGGGTGTAAAAGGGTAGTTGGTCTTCATCCATTGAAGGAAGACCGATAATGGATACCGGTGGCCTCAACGAAGGAGGAATCGGGAGTAGATGTAGGTCACGACGACTGAACCACTATAAACTCGATTTGCATTTATGTTTTGCTCTTTACTTTAACTGCAAACTATCATACTTCCTCATTACTTTCGCTGTACACTTTTACGAATGTGTTTCAAGTTAATATCTTTCCGAGATCGATTTTAATTGAATGATTTTTTTATAAACCGATGCGTTTTTACCTCTGCACTAATTCACCCCTAGTGTCGACTCATTCCTAATAGTTGGTATCAGAGCCACGTTCGTTTCTAATTTGGTTTAACACCTAAGAGAAATGGGTCTTTTCGGATTTTAAGAGGGCTTTTCTATCGTTCATCTTCCCATGTTCAATGGGATGGACTATACTTATTGAAAACTTGGATGAGAGTTTTTTTGCTTTCTTTGGATTTGAATTTATGGAATATTATCGAAAGCGGTTTTCGAATGTCTTCTCTTCCAATGAACCATCGGAATGATTTGGAGACAAAGACTTTTTCTTTAAATGCTAGAGCTATGAATAATCTATTTTGCGATTTAGACAAAAAAGAATTCAATCGAATTCTATGTGCGAAATGACTTTCGATATTTGGCACACTCTTGAAATCACATACGAAGGCACTACTAGAGTTAAAGATTCTAAAGTCAATCTTTTAATTCATGATTTTGAACTATTTTGAATGAAGCCGAGCGAAACCATTATTGACATGTACACTCGTTTGACGGATGTCGTCAATAGTTTAAAAGCACTTGGCAAATGTTTTTTAAAATTTTAAAATTGTTAATAAAGTTTTACGATCACTTTCTAAAAATTGGGATTCGAAAATAATGGTAATACAAGAATCAAAAGATTTGAACCATTTTTCGATTGAAGAACTTATAGGGTCTTTGATGACCTATGAAATGATGTACAATGCATATAAACAACTTGAGAACAACCTTCCAAAGAATAAAAAAGATTTGACACTTAGAACAACCACTCGAGTGAAAGCTCAAGTGATGAGGACTTTGAAATCTTAAAAAGTTTATTAAATAAGAATTAAAAAATAAAAATAAATTTAAAAAGAAGAAGTTGCCAAAGAAGAAGAAAATACTCAAAAGTATTTTGGGACGAATCAAGTTCATCCGAAGTTGAAGAACGAACCAACAAAGGCAAGGTGGCAAACTATGCCTTAATGACTTTCGACGACGAGATAATCAAAATCCCCTTAGTTTATTTTGAAATTACATGATGCTTTTCATGAGTTATTTTTAATTATTTTTCTTAAAAATTATATGTTTAATAATGTAATGAAAAAAAAGAAGGGATCATCCTTACCTTTCTAATGATTTCAAAAATAATCATGAAAATTACATGTTTTATGATAAACAAACAAAATGATTTTGATTAAAAATACCTTATGAAATTATGCTTGATGTTTTAATGATGTAATAATATAATAAAATGTTAGATATAAATTTAATGCTTGTACACCTAACAAGATTAATTTAAGAAGCAATAATATGTATCATGTTGATTTCCATATTGTTTCTCGATTTTGATTGGCGATGCTCTATGATTAATGAAATCATATTTGATTTGAAGTAATGATTTGATATCATGCTTAATGTGTTTATATTTACAAATGATGCATGATGATCTTTATAATTTATGTCTTATTGATCTTTGATGTAATAAATCTGGCACTTTTGGTTTTAAATGTTGATGCATATTTCAATTTGGCATAAATGAAATAAATCACATGAATTGAAACAACTAAAAAGAGGAAAGGTTTCTCTTCGAAAAATTTATTTTTCCCTACTTTATCGATTTTTCCAAAAAGGAGATTAATGAATCTATTTATATCACTTTTATAAATCTCTTGGACCATGAAAATGATTTTGATGAGTTAAATTTGAATGATTTTTTATCCAAATCTTTCATATATTTTTGAGATTTATGAATCAAAATCTTATATCTCCTATGCTTCTTTTTGTCATTTACTAAAGAGAAAAATTATCCAAATGAATCATGAATGTTATTTCGGTATTCATGAATTGATTACAACTTGAAAGTTCTATTAAGAATCAAGATTTTTTTTATAAATTATCCTGCTATGATTTTATTTGGAATTTTATTTAAAGAGGAGATTTACTATATGAATCATGTCTTTTGGTATTCACATGATCTTATCTTTCATGACATGATTTCTTTGTATTTATGGCTTGTATTCCTTGTAATGACTTGAATATTTACATCATTATGTTCTTCCCTTCTTCTTTCTTGTTTACAATGACAAAAAGGGGGAAAGAAAATAGCTAGCATATCAAGAGAACCAAATTTGCTAGCTTGAATGATAAACTTAGACATGTTAGATCTTCCAAATGGATAAATTCTTCTTATACATTTTTCAGATATGATCTTGATCTCTTAAATTTTAGACTTGATCTTTCATTTTTTACGATTGAAATAATGATTGGAATATTGTTGTAATTATGAATGATGATTTGGAATTATACATTTTATATTTTGGAAATATACATGATGATTTGATATTATGCATGCAATACTTCAACTTATGATAATGATGCATGCAATGATGAAATATTCATGATAAAAAATTGTTTTGATATTCATGACTTGATTTTTTATCTTTATAATTTATCCTTTGTCATGATATAAAAATTATTGTAAAGGGAATAGAATTACAACATTGTATTCTTCCCTTGTTTTTTACAATGACAAAGGGGGAGAAAAATTGCTAGCTCAAGACACAAAATTTGGAAACTTGCACATTGCAAAAGAAGCAAACTTGCTAGCTTGCTCATCTAAAAAGAGAAGCAAAAAGTGCTATCTTGCAAATCTCAAGACGCACAAATGCATGTTGAATCTTGGATTTTGATAATTAACCAATTGATAAGTGTTAATGAATTGATTTGTGTTTTGAGTGACGTAGGATGTTTCGATCAAGATGAGACAATTAAAGAAGGAAGAATCATGTTGGGCCAGTGGAACATGTCAGAAGATTGAACGTCTAGCCGGAGGATCATATGACATATCGACAGAAGGCTTCGGGCCATGGATTCGGGCATCGGGCTAAGAAGAGTAAAAATTGTGCCAAGGATAACGGAATTGCAGAGGTCAACTTGCCGATTGGATAATAGGTCGAAAGAGAGGACGATGCGTCAAAGAATCGGATGAAGCGTCGATGGACCAATGACATGCCGAACAACATGATTCATGCTTAGTAATAATTATCTAGATCGAAGTATATTTTTACATGTGCAGGATTAACTATGATAGTAATGCATAAAGCAAAATGAAGTCCCAGAATCAAGAACACGATTTTGTTGGGAGTTTGAGAGTTCGACAGAAGTCTGGACGTTCATTGGAAGTTCTATCGGAATTGACCAAGAATTCCCAGAGCTTAATAAAGAAGCTCATCGGAACTCACCAAGAAGATCATCATGAAGTCCAGGAGCTTGTCGAGAGTCCACTGGAATATTGCTGAGAGATCGTTGGAAGTTCACCGGAAGATCGCTGGAATCTCGCTAGAAAAAACCAAGACTTATGGACTTTGTTTAGCTTAGTAAATATCTTAAAATTTGTAGTTTGCACATAATAGGAATTAGAATTAGGACAACCCAATTAGAGGATAGTTGGGCTAAGTTTAGGTTATGTTGGGCTAAGAGAAGTATCCAAACAATGACTAAACAAGTGAAACCGTCATGACACAGTCTCCGAGACTGTGTTAGGCGAAGGTACCACCTAGAATCAGTCTCCAAGACTATTTGAGCATTAGTACCGCTAGTCTAGGTAGTGGTTGTTAGGATCGGAGTAGCACTAAGAGGGGGGGGGGTGAATTAGTGTAGCGGATTAAAACTTGTAAGTTTGAAACTGAATTCGTAAATGCGAGGAGATTTCGATTCGACAATAATTTGAGTAAAGTGAGAAGATGAAAACAAAAGCTTGCTATAGTGTAAATAACAATTTCAGAAAGGTAAGTACTCACACATTTAAGGAACACACCAATTTAAAGTGGTTCGGTCAAATGACCTACATCCACTTGCGAATCCTTCTTCGATGAGGCTCCCAACTTCCACTAGCAAATCACTTTGAAAGGGAAGGACAAATACCCCTCTTATAACTTTTATAAGTGGTTCACACTCTTACAAATTTTCAACGAAAAGGAAGGAGGTGAACACTCAAGCAATTGAAAACAAGGATTGCTAAAAACTTTACGAAGTCTTTTGTCTCAATCTATTACTACTCAAAAAGTTGTATTCTCTACTAAGAAATAAGGGCTATTTATAGGCCCCAAGAGGATTCAAATTTGGGCTCCAAATTTTGAATTCTCTTAAGTTCCCGATGCTGGCGGTGCCACCGCCTATCAGTGTTTGACACTAACAGTATACTGGTGGTGCCATTGCCTAGTCTGGCAGTGCCACCGCCAGACCTCTCGGGTACTGGGCGATGCCACCGCCTAGTCCGATGGTACCATCGCCCGATTCTCGGGTTCTGGGCGGTGCCATAGCCCAATCCGTCGGTTCCACCGCCCGACTTTACTAGTCATTGGTTGGGCTTCAAATCCAGCCCAAACCAAGTCATATTCGGGCCCAATTGGCCCATAACCAGGATATAGGATTATCCCTTAATTCTAACCCTAATTACATGCAAACTATGCAACTAAAAACATAGTCCTAAGCAAGTTTTTAACTGGAAAACATCGAGTCTCCTTCCGGCGAGCTTTCCGACGATCTTCCGGCGGACTTCCGATACACCCTCGAATTTCTTCTGGCAGACTCCCAGCAGGCTCTCGATCTTGTGGCAAGTTTAGCGAGTAGCCGAGCTTTCTCGGTGATCTCCGCAAACCTCTGATGATTTCTTCGGCGGACTTTCGAAAGTCCCCGATTTCTCTCGGTTGGTTCCGACAATATCTCTGACGAATCTTTGGACTCTCAAACACCCATCGAACTTGACTTTGGTAGACTTGCTTTATGTCTTCAAGCTATCGTAGTTAATCCTGCACATGTAAAACAAAAGTTTGATCTAGACAATTACTCCTAAGCAATTAATCAAGTTTTTCAGGATGTCATTGGTCCCTCGACGCTTCGTCCGATTCTTCGGCGCATCGTCCTCTCTTGCGACCTATTACCCAATCGACCAGTTGACTCCGCAACTCCGATATCCTTGGTGCAATACCCGCTCTTCTTGGCCCGATGCCCGAATTCACGGCCCGAAGCCTTCTGTCGATACGTCGACCGATCCACCGGCCCGACGTCCAATCTTCTGACATGTTCCTCCGGCGCAACATGATTTTCCTGCTTTAATTGTCTCATCCTGATCGAACTATCCTGCATCACTCAAAACGTAGATTAAATCATAAACACATATCAAGTGGTTTCATCATCAAAATACGAGATTCAACAATCTCCCCCTTTTTGATGATGATAACCACTTGACGGAGTTAACCTTAACTCCCGGAGTTTAAACAAACCTCCTATCAATATGCCATATTGATAGAATCTTGAATTCAAGCTAAATTCAAGTCATTGCAAATATTCATCATGAAAATTTGCAACATGTCATCATGCATAACATGATCATATTTCTCCCCCTTTGCCATCAACAAAAAGGAGAAGTGTCACTTTCTATGTGTTTGAGAGATGAATTCAACTTATTGCATGAAAAACATAATATCCATTTTTATCATCATGCAAGTTGTAAGCTTGAAAATTTAGTAAGTGTTAGATCATGCTTAAAACATTCAAGCTATCAAGTTGTAGATATGAAAGTTTTACAACATACAAGCTAGCACATTTTGTATCTTAAGATAGGCAAGATTACACTTTTGGTATGTAAATTTATAGTATGCAAGATATCAACTTTTACACATAAAAAGTTAGCAAAAAGATGTGCAAGATGGACTATTTTGCCTCTTTTCGAAATGTGTAACTTGGCAGATATTGCTTCTTTTTAGATTTGCAAGATAACACTTTTGCTTCTTCTTGAAGTATGTAAGCTAGCTAGCAAGCTAGCAAAATTTGCTCCCCATATGTCGTTGTCAAATAGAAGGGAATAACAATACAATCATGTAATTCATTTCCCTTTACTATAATCTTCAAATCATGACAAAGGTAAATAATAAAGATGAAAAATAAATGTCAAAAGACATATATCATTTTTGACAAATTTCTTCTTTTGTAAATAGAAAGCATAATAGGAAACAATCTTGATTCAAAGAGAAAACTCAAGTTATAAATTATCAAGATGTCAAGTAGCATATCACGGTTTACAAGAACAAGTTTCTTGTTAGTTAATAGCAAAAAGAATTGTAAGAGAACAAAATCTCAATTCATACATATAAAATCTTATGATTCACATAGAAGATCTCCTCTTTTATAAAATGAGAGAATCATGATGAAGAATCTTGATTTGTATAAAGTTTTAAAACATAATTATCAAGATCATGAATACTAAAAGACCATGAAACCTTTCGACAAATCTCCTTTTAAATAGAAAACAATCTTGATTCATTCAATAGAAAATTCAAATTATAATTGCGAGAAATCAAGATCATGATTTTAATAAAACCCATTAAATTCAAATCATTTTCATAATCCATGAGATTCATAAAAATAATACAAATGGATTCATCAAAATCAATAAGATAGAGAAAAATAATTTTCAAGAAAAATGTTCTTCTCTTTTAGTTGTTTCAATTCATGTGATTTATTTCATTCAAGCATGCCCTTTTTATTTATATCAAATAAAAACATGTATCATATTTAAAGTCGAAAGTGCGAGATTTATTACAACAAGGATCAATAAGACACTTTCATTATGGTAAAAATCGATAATCCGTAAATCACAAGATTTATCATGCATAATTTCGAAAATCTCATGCATAGAACAAAATCATCAATCATGATATCAAAACATTTATCATTTAAAGCATTCATGATACATATCATATGCAATACATCACATACATTATCATAATAAAAAGCATAAGTATTGCATGCATCATTCCAAATCATAAATATTTCAAATCATGATGGTATTAATTTATCAAATTGCATCCTACCATACATGATCATAACTTTTCATTTGTTTGCATCAAAATAATATCAAGAGTATTTCATGCATAATTTTATATCACCACATAAGGAATATCAAGAAAAAAATAATTGGGTGATGAGATAAACATTTCATGAATATAAGGAAATGCATAAAAATCATATCATGAAAGATTAGAACATGTGAATACCAAAAGACATGATTTCTTTTTTAAGAACCTACTCATAAATAATCAAAAGAAAATCTTAGGAGATCGATTATGAAAAAATCTTGATTCATAATAAATCTTAATTTGTAAATATCATGTAATCAAGATCATGATTTTGGATAAAACTCATTCAAATTCAAATTGTCCAAATCATCAAAATCTCAATATATCTTTCAAGAGATTTAAAATGGCATAAATAATTTTATTGGTCTCTTAGGTAGAAATCAATAAGATAGAGAAAAAGAAAATTTTTAATAAAAAAATCTTTCCTCATTTTGTTTCAACTTATTGATTGATTCTATACCTGCATGTCCTTTTCTTTCAAATCTATGCATCATCATTTAAAACGAAAAAAAAAGTGCAACACAATTTTAAAAAAAATAATTTCAACTCATTACTTCAAGTCAAACATGATTTCATTTAATCAAAATTGAATAACTTCAAGACCAATAAATCATCATGTATAATAATCATCAAGTATGATACAAACTTTTCAAAACATTTATCATGATAAGGCATATAAGCCAAAGAAACTATTAAACATAAAACATATTCATCAATGATGGTTTCATTGGGCATAAGATATTTTCAACCAAATCATTTTATTATTTGTTATAGTCCTATATTTTTCTTTTTAGATTAATCTATCTTTTTCTGCTTAGTTTTCCATACAAAAGCTATGCATCATCATTAAGCATGATGTTAAATTTCTTAATATTTTCATTAAGACATCAAACATGGTTTCAATCAAAATCGAAAATCATCAAGATACACATTTTTTCTTCTTAAGAAAAACATACATATGATCATTAGATTTAAATCTAACATTTTATTCCATTAACATAAAACATGCAATTTTCAAGAAAAATGATTATTCAAAAAAAATAAAATAAAATGCATCATGGAAAACATCAAGTAATTTCAAAATAAATTATGGGGGTTTCGATTATCTCATCATTGAATGTCATTGAGACGTAGTTTGTCACCTCGCCTTTCTTGATTTTCTCCTCGTCTTCGGAGGAGCTTAATTCATCCCAATTTTTGTTCTTCTTCTTACGTTCAAAGCAAGTAGTTTCGTTCTTTTTGTTCTTTAATTTTTGTTTCATTTGTAGTTTAAGTTCACCATCACTTGAGCTTATGCTCGAGTGGTCTTCATGTGTTTTATGTCCCAAATCCTTCCTATCCTTTAGAAGGTTAATCTTGAGTTCTCTTTTTGTCACATTGTTCATTTCGTAGGTCATTAAAGACCCAATTAGTTCTTTGAGTGGAAATGTTTTAAGATCCTTGGCCTCTTGAATGACCGTAACTTTTGGATCCCAACTCTTTGGAAGGGATCTTAAAATTTTAGTTACTAGTTCAAAGTTAGAAAAATCTTTACCAAGAGCTTTGAGTCCATTGATGATATCCGTGAAACGGGTGTACATGTCTCCAATGGACTCACTTGGTTTCATTTGGAAAAGTTCATAAGAATGCACAAGAATGTTGATTTTAGACTTTTTCACTCGGCTAGTGCCTTCATGAGTGACCTCAAGAGTTTTCCAAATATCAAAAGCCGAATCACAAATCGAAACGCGATTAAATTCAATTTTGTCAAGTGCATAATATAAGGCATTTATAGCCTTTGTGTTTAAAGTAAAAACTTTCTTCTATGATTCATCCCATTGGCTCATCGGAAGAGAAGATTTTTGAAATCCATTTTCGATAATATTACAAAGCTTGAGATTCAACGAAAGTAAGAAAACTCTCATTCAAGTTTTCCAATCAGTATAGTTTATCCCATTGAAAAAGGGAGGATGAATGAGAGAGTGACACTCTTAAAAGCCATAAAGAGTCATTTCTATTTGGGTGTTAAACCAACTGAGAAATAACGAGGCTCTGATACCAATTGTTAGGATCGGTGCAGCACTAAGAGGGGGGGGGTGAATTAGTGCAGCAGATTAAAACTTGTAAGTTTGAAACCGAATTTGTAAATATGAGGAGATTTTGATTCGATAATAACTTGAGTAAAGTGAGAAGATGAAAACAAAAGCTTGCTGCAGTGTAAATAACAATTTCAGAAAGGTAAGCACTCACACATTCAAGGAACATACCAATTTAAAGGGGTTCGATCAAATGACCTACATCCACTTGCGAAGCCTTCTTCGATGAGGCTCTTAACTTCCACTAGCAAATCACTTTGAAGGGGAAGGACAAATACCCCTCTTACAACTTTTACAAGTGGTTCACACTCTTACAATTTTTTAACGAAAAGGAAGGAGGTGAACACTCAAGCAATTGAAAATAAGGCTTGCTAAAAACTTTAGAAAGGCTTTCGTCTTAATCTTTTGCTACTTAAAAAGTTGTATTCTCTGCTGAGAATTGAGGGGTATTTATAGGCCCCAAGAGGATTCAAATTTGGGTTCTAAATTTTGAATTCTCTTGGGTTCCCGATGCTGGCGGTGCCACCGCCTATCAGTGGCGGTGCCACCACCTGTCAGTGTCTAACATTGATAGTGTACTAGCGGTGCCATCACCTAATCCGACGGTGTCACCACCGGACCTCTCAGGTGCTGGGCGATGCCATCGCCTGATTCTCGGGTTCTGGGTGGTGCCACCGCCCGACTTTTCTGGTCATTGGTTGGGCTTCAAATCCAGCCCAAACCAAGTCATATTCGGGCCTAGTTGGCCCTTAACCAGGATATAGGATTATCCCTTAATCCTAACCCTAATTACATGCAAACTACACTACTGAAAACATAGTCCTAAGTATGCTTTTAACCGGCAAATGTCGAGTCTCCTTCCGGTGGACTTTCGATTCACCCTCGGATTTCTTTCGGCGGACTCCCAGTAGGCTCCCAATCTTGTGGCGAGTTCAGCGAGTAGCCAAGCCTTCTTAGTGATCTCCCCGAACCTCCGACAATTTCTTTGGTGGACTTCCAAAAGTCCCTGATTTCTTCTTGGTTGGTTCCGGCAGCATTTCCAACGAATATTCGGACTCTCGAACACCCATCGAACTTGACTCTAGTAGACTTACTTTATGTCTTCAAGCTATCATAGTTAATCCTGCACATGTAATACAAAAGTTCGATCTAGACAATTACTCCTAAGCAATTAATCAAGTTGTTCGGCATGTCATTGGTCCCTCGACGCTTCGTCCGATTCTTCGACGCATCGTCCTCTCTTGCGGCCTATTGCCCAATCGGCCAATTGACTCCGTAACTCCGATATCCTTGGTCCAATACTCGCTCTTCTTGGCCCAATGCCCGAATTCACGGCCCAAAGCCTTCTGTCGATACGTTGACCGATCCACCGGCCCGACGTCCAATCTTCTGACATGTTCCTCCGGTGCAACATGATTTTCCTACTTTAATTGTCTCATCTTGATCGAAGTATCCTGCATCACTCAAAATACAAATTAAATCATAAACACATATCAAGTAATTTCATCATCAAAATACGAGATTCAATAGTGGTACCACCCAGTGTCGGGCTGTAGGCAGTGGTACCGCTCGTACCTTGAAATTTCGGGGGTTTGAATTTTGGGCTCCAAATTTGAATCCATTTGGGGCCTATAAATATCCTAGCTATTCCTACATGGATAAGCAGGAAATTTTGAGCAAAACCCTATGATTCTAAAGTTGTAAACCTTAGAAAGTTGAGTTCCCTCCTCCCAAAGCTTAGAGAGAGTTCTAAGGGAGGTGTAAGAGGGATACCTTGTAAAAGAGGGTTGTAAAAGATTGTCTCCTAAACCTGTGAAAAGGAGAAGAAGGGTGTAAAAGGGTAGTTGATCTTCGCTCATTGAAAGTAGACCGATAGTAGATGCTAGTGGCCTCGACGGGAGAGGAATCAGCGAAGTGAATGTAGGTCACGATGATCGAACTACTATAAAAATTTGGTTTGTGCTTCTCTTATACAATTTACTTTACTGCAAACCACTTTACTTGCTTCACATCTACTATGCTCTTCTGTATGCTTTCAAAGTTAATACATTTATGAAATGGTTTTTCGTCAGAAATGGATTTAATCGCAATGAAGGTTTGAACCAACATAATTTTTATCGCTGCACTAATTCACCCCCCTTAGTGCTGACACTTTTCCTGACAATGTAAACTTGCAAAATTTACAATCTTGCACATCTTTAAAATTTATGATTATTTGGTGATTATGTATGTTCTAAAATGTTGTAAAATTTGCCAGCTTGCATGATGTAGAACTTGCTATCTTGATCATCACCAAGACTTGCTAGCTTGCAATCTTAAGAGAAGCAATAGTGCTATCATGCCTATCTTAAGAAGCAAAACATACTAACTTGCACATCTAGCAAAATTTACAAACTTTCAAAACTCAAAATTATTTGCTAGCTGTATGTTATAAAGCTTACATGATGATAAAACTGGAGATTATGCAATGACTTGAACTTGTATGTCTCAAACACTTGTTAATTGAACTTCTCCATTTTGTTGATAATAAAGGGGGAGAAGTATGATGTTGTGCATGATTTTATCATGACATGTTGATTGGATTTTTAAATCCAAGAGTTCTATCAATATAGCATATTGATAGGGGGAGTTAAGATTAACTCCGTCATCAATTGATTGTCATCATCAAAAAGGGGGAGATTGTAGAATCTTAAATTTTGATGATGAAATAAATTAATAGTATTTATGATTGCATCTGTGTTTTGAGTGATGCAAGAAGCTTCGATCAGGGAGAGATAATTACACTAGGAAGAATCATGTTTGGCCGAAGAAAAACATGTCAGAAGATTGGACGTCGCGTTGGAGGATCGGTCAACGTATCGACAGAAAGGCTTCGGGCCATGGTTATAGGCATCGAGCCAAGAAGAGCAGATATTACACCAAGGATATCGGAGTTGCAGAGGTCAACTAGTTGATTGGGCAATAGGCTGCAAGAGAGGATGATGCACCGAAGAATCGGACGAAGCATCGATGGACCAACGACATGCCGAACAACATGATTCATGCTTAGTAATAATTGTCTAGATCGAAGTGTGTTTCATGTGTGCAGGATTAACTACGATAGCAAGACATAAAGCAAAATGATGTGAATACCAAAAGACATGATTCATTTTGACAAATCTCCTCTTAAATAATTAAAAAAAAGTCTTGGGAGATTAAATAATAAAGGATATTCAAAAGAAATGCGCTGTGCCAACAGGCAAAGCCCGCAGGTGCCACCGCCTACACTGCGGGTGACCAGCCTTGCAGCAATCGCTGTAGAGAGACTGCATGCATGCAGATGGCAGCTAAGGCTGCCATCTACGAGGGAAGTAAGGGTAGAAATAGTTGTTGTCCTTTCTCACTTTTGCTACAACAATTTTGACGTCAAAAGCCTCTCTAAAACACAATACACATAGTTCAAAACCAATCTTTTGCACAAACAACATAGCTCTGATACCACTATTTAAAAATCTAGGGGCGACATCACATGCGTAGCAGAAGAACACAAAATAAAAATCCTAAATTTCCTAATACATGTTTGTCATTGTGCGTAGATTGGTGCACAAAACCTGTGAAATAGAAAAACACATGTGAAATAGTTATATTACCTAGAGAGATCGTACATCCTTAAATCCTTATAGATCTGTAACAGCAGATTGATTTTTGACTCTTTCACTCTACTGTGGCTTCGTGAGTCACTTCGAGTGTGTGCCAAATATCAAATGCGGTTTCACAAGTTGAAACACGATTAAACTCATTTTTATCAAGCGCACAAAATAAGGCATTCATAGCCTTTGCATTAAGAGCGAAAGCCTTCTTCTCCAATTCATTACAATCGATCATTGGAAGAGAAGACTTCGAAAATCCATTTTCGACAAGATTCCAGAGTTCAAAATCCATAGAAATAAGAAAGATCCTCATTCGGGTCTTCTAGTAGGTGTAGTCCGTCCCAGTGAACATGGGTGGACATGTAATAGAATGGCCCTCTTGGTTTCCGGCGTATGCCATCTCTCTTGGGTTTTAATCCATTAGAGAGTTAACCCCGCTCTGATACCAATTGTTAGGATCAAAAGAGCACTAAGGGGGGTGAATTAGTGTGCAGAAAACTTTCTGCGATTAAAATCGAAAAGCTTCGTTCGAGCGACAAAAACGATTTCGATGTAAAATCCGATTCTAAGACTACTTTAGCTTAAGATTAAGCAAGATGACGTTAAAGTAAATCTACAGAGGCAGTTTGCAGTTTATGATAAAAATCAGAATGCAAGCGCAAACTGAAATCCGACGTTCGTACGATAAAACCGGTTTACGTCAAAACGTCAACTTTGAAGATACTGAACTTTGAAATATGTTTTGTAAATGCGCAGAAGGCAGTTTGCAGTTACAATTGGAGTCAAAACGTAAACGTAAACTGAAATGTAATGATCGTACGAAAACGTCGATTTACGTCTAAACGCAGATTCGGAAAGTTCTGAACTTAGAAACTCGTTCGTAAAAGCGCAGAAGGCAATAGCGATTTAGGAGGTTTGTAGTAATGATAAAATGCTCAAAGTAAATGCAAACCGAGATTTAGAGTGGTTTGGTCAGTCTTGACCTACTCCACTTTTGGCTTCCTCCACCGACGAGGTCACCGACGTCAACTAGAGGCCTTCCTTCAATAGGCGAAGTCCAACTGCCCTTTTACAGTTTCACTCCTTTTGACGGGCTCAGGAGACAACCCTTACAGAACTTTTCTCTCCTCTCTTTACAACTCAAAACTTTGAAGAACAGAAGGAGGAGAACTTTTGGCCTTTACAACAATTTTGAGCTCTAAGAATCACAGAAAGAGATCAATATTTCGAGTATTTCTCTATGTGTTCAGTGCTGAATGGGTGGGGTATTTATAGGCCCCAACCCAGTTCAAATTTGGAGCTCAAAACTATCAAATCCCGAATTCGGGATCGTGATTGCACCACCTCGATCGAGCGGTTGCACCGCCTGGCGAGCTTCAAGGCGAGAGCCCGGTTTGCACCTCTCTGTCAGGAGCGGTTCCACCGCCTCAGTCTGGCTCGGAGACTGAGCCCAAGCGGTTGCACCTCCCGACTGAGGCGGTTGCACCGCCTGCCAGAGCTCGAAGACTGAGCCCAGGCGGTGCTACCTCTCTGTCAGGGGAGGTTGCACCGCCCAGTCTCGCTCGGAGACTGAGCCCAGGCGGTGCTACCTCCTGGCTGGGACAGTTGCACCGCCCAGTCTCCTTGGGAGACTTAGCCCAGGCGGTGCTACCTCCTGGCTTGGGCGGTTGCACCTCCCACAGCAATCAAGGTCTGAATGGGTAGCTTCATTCGGCCCAATTTCGGTTTTTCAGGGGCCCAATTGCCCCAAGATTAAGCTAATGGGATCACCTCCCATTTCCAACTTAATCAATGTGCTAACTACGATAAATCCTAAAACAATCTCTGCAGCTTGCTCCGGTGCGTCAATCGCTTCTTCCGGCATGAAGTTTCCGCTGAACTTCCGTCGATCATCCGATGAACCCTCGGTGATGCTCCCAAGGAATTCGGCAAACTCCTGGACTTCTGACGATCCACTTGGCGAGTTAGTTCCGACGAAGCTTGGCAAGCTTCTCGGACTTCTCGGATCTGTTCCTTGAGAACCTCGAAACTTGACAGTCAGAACTATCGTCGAACTCTCGAACTCCCAACGTGATCATTAACTTGACTCGGCAACTCCCGCTGCTTGTCTAATTTTCATCGTAGTTAATCCTACACACTTATCTCAACACATAGATTAGACAACAAATGACAATTGACTTCATCATCAAAATCCGAGATTCAAAATGTAGATGCTCATCCTAAGGAGCTAATTCTAGGAGACACATCTAAGGGGGTTCAAACATGTTCTTCTCTTAAAAATGTTTGTTTTAACGTTGCTTTTCTCTCCCAAATTGAACCTAAATGTATTAACGAAGCCATGAAAGATGATTCATGGATTATCGCAATGCAAGATGAGTTAAATCAATTTGAGAGAAATGAGGTGTGGAAGCTTATTCCTAGGCCAAATGACCATTTAGTTATTAGTACTAAATGGGTCTTTAGAAACAAGCAAGATGAATATGGTATCATGGTTAGAAACAATGCTAGATTTGTGGCCAAAAGTTTTAACCAAGAAGAATGTATCGATTACGAAGAAACCTTTGCTCCTATGGCTAGATTAGAAGCCATAAGGATGCTCCTTGCCTATGCTAGTAATAATAATTTCAAGTTGTTTCAAATGGATGTTAAAAGCACTTTTCTTAATGGCTTTATTTCTGAAGAAGTTTATGTTGAACAACCTCCCAGATTTGAATATAATAACCTCCCTAATCATGTATTTAAATTAACTAAAGCTCTCTATGGTTTAAAACAAGCCCTAATGGCTTGGTATGAGAGATTTAGTACTTTTCTTTTTAAAAATAATTTCACAAAAGGCAAGGTCGATACTATATTATTTATCAAGAATTTTGAAAACAATTTTCTCATTGTTCAAATTTATGTTGATGATATTATCTTCAGTTCTATGAATGAATTTCTTTGTGAATCTTTTGCTAAAACCATGAGTCTCGAATTTGAAATGAATTTGATGGGAGAATTAACCTTTTTCTTAGACTTACAAATTAAGCAACTAAACAATGGCATCTTTATTAGTCAAACTAAATATGCTTTAGATCTGCTGAAAAGATTTAATATGGATAGCTCAAAAGCTATTAACACTCCTATGAGCACCTCCACTAAGTTAGAAGTTGATGAAAGTGGAGAAAGCTTCGATCAAAAAACTTATAGGAGTATGATAAGAAGTTTACTTTACCTCATTGCAACTAGACCAAATATCATGTTCAGTGTAGGACTCTGTGCTAGGTTTCAATCAAACCCTAAGATATCTCATCTCAAAGCGGTTAAAAGAATACTTAGATATCTTAAAGGTACCATAAATCTAGGATTATGGTATCCAAAAATCGAGAATTTTGAGTTAATTGTATGCTGATGCGGATTTTGCTGGGTGTAGACTAGATAAAAAAAGCACATCAAGAACTTGTCAATTTTTTGAACATTCCCTTATTTCCTGGTATTCTAAGAAACAAAACTCGGTTGCAATATCAACAACCGAAGCTGAGTATATTGTAGTTAGTGCATGCTATGCACAAGTTGTATGGATGAAAAACACCTTAGAAGATTATAAAGTCCATCTTAAAAACATTCCCATTAAATGTGATCACACAAGTGTAATATGTTTAACAAAGAATCTCATTCAACACTCAAGAACAAAACATATTGATATTAGACATCACTTTATATGAGATCATGTCACTAATCATGATGTAATCATAGAGTTCATTAATACTAAGCATCAACTAGCTGATATTTTTACAAAACCTCTAAGTGAAGAACAATTTGATTTCATTAGAAGAGAATTATGAATATTAATGTGTCCAAATGAATGAACTTGTTAAGATTATTTTTTGGACTTTTTTTTTATTTAATGATCAAATCACTTAATTGCCATGATGATTTTACACAATTACATGCCTTAATTACATGTTGGAAATTATGTGTTTTGGATATAAAAATTTTCATGATAATAAGCATGTTTTATCTTCATGATTGAATTTGAAAATCTATAGCAAAACCTTATCCGAATGCATGAAAGTATTAAATTTTATTTTCGGACCTTCTTGATCCTAACAATCGGATTTTCTCGATACATTATTCTCTTCCGAACTTAATAAACATATGTCATATCGAGTTTGATTCACATTATTAATTTTTGACATATGGAATCAACTAGCAAATGCATCTCTCATAGACTTATCATGTGAAAAATATCTTTCGAGAAATGGATTTGATGATTCCTTCTTATATCTTTTGAGAAATAGTTTTACGTGCAAGGATTTGATTCACACACATATCTTGATCCTTGTAAAAATGAAGCATGCTTTAATATCTTATCAATTTTAACTTCATTCGAGTAAGCTCACACATGGCTTTCCCCCTTCATGCAAAAATATAATAACAAATAAAGAGGAAGAAGTAATGAAAGTTACCTCCATGTCATGTTTTTCTTGAGATATTTGTATAATTGGTATCCAATCACTCATTGTTAAAAAATGATATAAACCTAGTTAAAATTTGCTTATATCATTCTCCTTTTTGTTGATGACAAAGGGGGAGAAATATATGAATTGATATGAGTGCCATATTTGAATGAAAAATATATGAATTAATGCTATGAGTGCCATATTTGAATTTAATGCTATATGAATTAATGCTATGAGTGCCATACTTAAATTTGAATTATGTTGAGATATCAAAAGCTTGCATTGAAATATATGATAAATTGGTGATAGAATTGCTATGATTGCCATATTTGCACTATGCCATATTTGCACTATGTTATTGACATATTTGCACTATGTTATGATATCTAGAGCTTACATCGCCATTCTACAAATTGATATCTTGTCAAGTGATGAAATGTTATGGTTGCTAAATACTTAAAATATTTGTATTATGTTAAGATATCAAGAACTTACATCGTAATTTTACATGTTAATATCTTGCTATATGATGAATTGCTACAATTGTTATCTTTCACATTAGAAATGTAAAACCTGAAAATGGATGTCAAGCCTTGACATCATTTTCAGATAAATACATCATGATAGGAATCATGATGGGAGTATTGATAAGGATAAATGATCTTAACTTATCAATATATCTCTTGAATTCAAAGGCTTTGAATTCAAGAATGACTTATCTCAAGTATGACATATAGATAGGGGGAGTTAAGGTTAACTCCATTATCAATTGATTGTCATTATCAAAGAGGGGGAGATTATTGAATCTCGGATTTTGATGATGAAGTCAATTGTCATTTGTTATCTAATCCATATGTTGAGATAAGTGTGCAGGATTAACTATGATGGCAGTAAGACCATGATCACGTTGGGGGTTCGAGAGTTCGACGGAAGTCCGGACGGTCGTCGGAGGTTCTACGGGAACAAATCCAAGAAGTCCAGGAGCTTCCTAAAGAAGCTCATCGAAACTCACCAACTGGATCGTCGCAAGTCCAGGAAATAGAAGTCCGCTTGACAGACGCCGAGGGTTCGTCTGAAGTTTATTTGGAAGTTCATGAGAAGCTTCATGGGAAGAAGCAATGCCCACGACCGAGCAAGTTGCAGTAAATGTCTTAAGAAATATCATAGTGAGCATGTAGTTTAAGCTAGGATTAGGAGATGATCCCATTAACTTAATCTGGGGGCAATTGGGCCCTTGACAGACCCAAATTGGACCGAATGGATTAGCCCATTCGGACCCAGATTTCCTACCCGGCGGTGGCACTACTTGGGTCGGCGATGGCACTGCCCAGGAGCTCAGTCTCCCGGGAAAGCTGGGTGGTGGAACCGCCCCAGTCAGGCGGTGGCACCGCTAGAGCTCGATCTCAGAAACTCTGTCAAGGTGATAAATGTCTGCCTAATGCAGCGATAGTACCGCCAAGACCCCGAAAATCCGGGAGATGACATTTTGAGCTCCAAATTCAAACCAGTTTGGGGCCTATATATACCCCACCCTTTCCTACATGAAAGGGCACCAACAATCCAATCTTACTATGTGATTTTTAGAGCTCAAAAGTGTTGTAAAGTCTAGAAGTTCTCCTCCCTCTTTTCTTCCAAGTTTTGATCTTTCAAGAGAGAAAAGAAAATTTTGTAAGGGTTGTCTCTTAAGCCCGTCAAAAGGAGTGAAACAGTAAAAGGGTGGTTGGCCTTCGCCTATTGCAGGAAGGCCTCTAGTGGACGTCAGTGACCTCATCGGAGGAGGAAGCCAAAAGTGGATGTAGGTTAAGATTTATCGAACCACTCTAAATCTTGGTTTGCATTTACTTTCTGTTTTCTATCTTAACTGCAAATTGCCTCCATAGCTTTACTTTAACTGTACTTCGCCTAATCTAAGTTAAAGCAATTTCTAAATCGGCTTTCATATCGAAATCGTTTTTATCGTACGAACGTCATTTTAAATCGTCGAAAGTTTTTCGTTGTACTAATTGACCCCCCCCCCCCCCCTCCCCCTCTCTTAGTGCTCTTGATCATAACACCAAGTCTTTATCAAGGTCCTCATCACTTGAGTTTTCTTTCAAGTGGTCTTCTTGGGTTTTTAGTGTCATATCCTTCCTGTTCTTTGGAAGGGTGTCCTTAAGCTCTTCATGAGCTTTATAATTCATCTCATAGATTATTAGTGACCCAATTAGTTCTTCGAGAGAAAAATTATTTAGGTCTTTGGCATCTTGAATGGCCGTAACTTTAGGGTCTCAACTCTTTGGAAGGGATGTTAGAATTTTATTAACAAGTTCAAAATCTGAGAAACCTTTACCAAATCCTTTTAGATCATTGACGACATCCGTAAATCGGGTGTACATATCTCCAATGGTCTCACTAGGTTTCATTCGAAACAACTCATAAGTGTGTACTAAAAGATTAATTTTTGACTCCTTCACTCTACTAGTACCTTCATGAGTTACTTCGAGTGTGTGTCAAATATAAAAAGCAGTTTCACAAATGGACACATGATTAAACTTGTTTTTATCTAAGGTACAAAACAAGGCATTCATATCCTTTGCATTTAAAGCGAACGTCTTCTTCTCTAACTCATTCTAATCATTCATTGGAAGAGAAGACTTTTGAAAGTCATTTTCTACAATATTCCATAATTCAAAATCCATTTTAATTAGGAAGATCCTCATTCTAGTCTTCCAATATGTGTAATACGTCCCATTGAACATGGGCGGACATGTAATTGAATAACCCTCTAGGTTGCCGACAAATGCTATCTCTCTTGGGTTTAAAACCAAATGAGAGTGAACATTGCTCTGATACCAATTGTTAGGATCAAGAGTGCCACTAAGAGGGGGGGTAAATTAGTGTAGCGAAAAAATTACAACTTTCAAAAGTCTACGTTTCGATTAAAACTGATTCTAACGAAAATCATTTCGTAAGGAGTTTAACTTGAAAGCATTTGTGAGTATAGAGAAGGTGGTAAGAAGGTAATGTTGCTTGCAGTATTGTAACTTGCACAAATTGAAAAGCAAACCAGAATTTAGAGTGGTTCGATCTTTGTGACCTACATCCACTTTCGGATTCCTCCTCCATCGAGGTCACTGGCGTCTACTGAAGGCCTTCCTTTAACAGGTGAAGACCAACCACCTTTTACAGCACTTTTTCCTTTTCACGGGTTTAGGAGAGAACCCTTACAAGTCTCATACCTCTCTTGAATGATCTCAAAACTTATAAAGGGAGGAGGACTCTAGCACTTGTTTACAACACTTTTACACCCCAATAACTCAACATTATGATCACACTTCGGTACCTTTTCATGCAGAAAATGGTGAGGTATTTATAGGCCCCAATAGCTTTCAAAAAATGGAGCCAAAAAGTGTCTCATCCTGGATTTCTAGGGTACTAGCGGTACCACCGCCATTATTGGGCAGTACCATCGCCTATCACCTAACACTGGGTCGTACCATCGCCCAGTCTGCGTGGTACCACCGCCTGACAGAGCTCATAGATCGAGCTCTGGCTGTACCACTGCTTGACAAGGGCGGTACCATCGCTAGCAACATTTACTAAGGACGGTACCACTACTGGCAGCATTTACTACCAGCGGTACCACCGCCCAGACCACTTGGGAGACTAAGTCTCCCGGGTGGTGCCACCGTCGGCTAGGCATTTAGGTGCTTAATAGGCTTATCAATCTGGCTCAATTCAGCCTTGTTAAGGACCCAATTGGCCCCTAATTAAGTTAGTGGGATTACCTCCTAATTCTAACTTAATCTACTATTTAAATATAATTACTAAGACATAATATAAGGAAATCTTGTTCCGGTACATCAATTGCTCTTCCGGCAATGTTCAGCGGACTCTCGACAAGCTCTTGGACTTTACGACGATCTTCTTGGTGAGTTCCGATGAGCTTCTTTGGCAAGCTCTTGGACTTCTCGGTTGATTCCAATAGAACTTCCGATGAACTCTTGAACTTCTAATGAGATCTCAATCTTGACTCCGGCACAACACCTGCTTTATGTCTTACTGCTATCGTAATCCTGCACACTTTTCTTAGCATATAGATTAAATCAAATAAATTACAATTGACTTCATCATCAAAATATGAGATTCAACACCACCCAATCTGGCGATACCACCTTTTTACATAGTTTGGAAGACTGTGTCTAAGCGGTACCACCGCAAGTCTAGGCAGTATCACTGCCTAGATAACCTAGGAGGCCAAGCCTCAAGCAGTGCCACTGCCAACCCTAGCGGTGCCATCGCTTGGGCTAGCTAAGGGGCACTGAATGGGCCTTTCTCTTAGCCCATAACAACCTCAACTCCGGCCCAATGGACTCATAATTGAGTTAGCCTGATTATACTCGAAACTAACTCAATTAGACCTAAACTACTTCGATCTAGATAAATTATTACAAGTATGAATCATATATTATCTAGAATGTCATTGGTTCATCTGGTGCTTTGTTTGATCTTTCGGCGCATCGTCCTCTCCTTCGACATATTGCCCAATTGGTATATTGACCTCCACAACATCCGATCTCCTTGGCGCAATGTCCGATCCTTTGGCCCGATGCCTAAACTTATGGCATGAAGTCCTTTTGCCGGTACGTCGACCAATCCTCTGGCTCGACGTCCAATCTCCTAACATGTTTCACTCTGGCTCTGGCCCAACGTCTGATTTCTCCTATTTTAATTCATTTGCCTTTTCTGATCAAAGTTAGTCCTATGTCACTCAAAATGTATATTAGATCATAAACTCATCAATTGATTTTATCATCAAAATCTGAGATTGAAC
The DNA here is from genome assembly GCA_900464855.2 of Musa schizocarpa. Lineage (NCBI taxonomy): Eukaryota > Viridiplantae > Streptophyta > Magnoliopsida > Zingiberales > Musaceae > Musa > Musa schizocarpa. The sequence continues at coordinate 17,198,346 of LS990920.1, forward strand.
GAAAAGTTGGGTCAAGTGATGGCACCGACAAATTAGCGGTGGAACTATCTATGAGCTGGAATAGTCAAAAGCCCAATCTCTGAGGCTATCAGGTAGTGGTACCACCCAATTGTTGAATCTCATATTTTGATGATGAAACCAATTGATAGTATTTATGATTTGATCTGTATTTTGAGTGACGCAAGATACTTCGATCAGGATGAGACAATTAAAGTAGGAAGAATCATGTTGGGCTAGAGGAAAACATGTCAGAAGATTGGACATCGGGCTAGAGGATTAATCGACGTATCGATAGAAGGCTTCGGGCCATGGATTCAGGCATTAGGCCAAGAAGAGTGGATATTGTGCCAAGAATATCAGAGTTGCAGAGTTAATTGGATGATTGAGTAATAGGCCGCAAGAGAGGACGATGCACCGAAGAATCAGAAGAAGCGTCAAGGGATCAATGACATGCAGGACAACATGATTAATGCTTAGTATTAATTGTCTAGATCGAAGTGTGTTTTACATGTGTAGGATTAACTACGATAGCAAAGCATAAAGTAAAATGAAGTCCCGGAGTCAAGAACGCGATTTTATTGGGAGTTCGAGAGTTCGTCAGAAGTCCGGATGTTCGTCGGAAGTTCTGCCGAGAAGTCCCGGAGCTTGCCAGAGAAGCTCGTCAAAACTCGCCAAGAAGATCGTCGTGAAGTCTAGGAGCTTGCCAGGAGTCAGTTGGAACATTGCCGAGAGATCATCAAAAGATCGCCGGCAGATCGTTGGAAGCTCACCGGAAGAAACTAGACTTACAGACTTATTTAGCTTAGGAAATGACTTAGGAATCATAGTTAGCACGTAATTGGGTTTTGATTTGGGCCAACCCAATTATGGGCTAGTTGGACCCATGTAAGGACTGTGTTGGGCCCAATGAAAAGGCCCAAACAATGTCCCAAGAGGTGACACCGTCATGACACAGTCTCCGAGATTGTGTCAGGCGGTGGTACTGTCGGTCTGGACGATGGTACCGCCCAGACACAGCCTCCGAGAGGCCGTAGGCAGTGGTACCGCCAGTCTAGCTAGTGGTACAGCCCAGTGTCAGGCGGTGTGTTAGGATCCTTTTATTTTTCCTTTTATTTTTTGTGCTTTCCTTTTATTTTCTGCGTATTTATTAAGTCTGTTTAGTTTAGCTAAAGTCGGAACTCTATAAATAGGGATGTAATTGCTTCTTTTCGATGATCTATGAAAAATATTATTATGTCTTTTGACAAACCCTAGGAGGCCGATCCCCTCGAAGCGATCAAGGAGGGTCGATCCCCTCGAAGCGATCAAGGAGGCCGATCCCCTCGAAGTGATCATCCTCTTTCTCTTCTTATTTTTTACGATAAGACTTTAGGGTCTTATCATTTGGTATCAGAGCGACGATCCTTGGCGTTCTCGTTGCAACGAAGCTATCAAAAAAAAAAAAAAAAGAAACAAAAGAAAGAAAGAAAGAAAGAAAGAAAGAAAGAAAGAAAGAGAAGAAGAAGCAGCAACCGCACCACGCACCCTTGGCCAGCCAGCCCACCCGTCGCCCGTCGCTGCTCTCCGCCAGCAACCGGCTTTGCCCCACTTCCGCCAGAGTCCACCGCTGCCTCCCACCTCCACCACCACCACAGCTGCCGAGAGGACGCTGCCGCGTCCCCACTCCCGCCGCCGGCCCGCTTCGTCTTCTCTCTAACGCCGCTGGGGAACAACTCCTTCTCCTCCATCCGCCGCTGCTGCTTCCCGGCCGATCGATCACCGCCACCCACCTCCCGGCTGCAACCCTAGCCGTGCCCGCCCTTGGGTCGTAAACTTCTGATGTCGGTTGCCCCCTCCTCCGCGGCGGTGAAACAGGGGCAACTCGCTGCTTGTTGCCCTTGTTTCCAACAAGCGCCTCCTCCGGCCTCCTCTTCCCCTCGAGTGTGCCGCCGCTAACCGACCCATCACCGCTGTGGGCCACCGGCGACGACCGCCGATCGCCTCCCAGCCCCGCCGCTCCCACCTTGCTCTGCATCTAAAAAAACAGAGCACACTTGCTCGCCCTAGTTTTCAACCGTGCCACAACCGTGGGGTCCCTTTGCTCGCCGGCCGTCGCCGTGCGCTGCTCTTGTCGACTCTTGTCTGGATGCCCTTGACTAGACATCAGAAACAAGAACTGGGGATTACCGACTTGCAATCGTATATAATGGCTACCGATAACTCAATGAAGGCACAAATGGAAGCGTTGGAAACCAGAATTGAAAATCGGCTACAAGAAACTCTTCATGATTTCAAAAAGAGCTTGTTGGAGCACTTTAGCGGGTTTCAACAAGATGGGAGCTCAAGTTCTACGCTGAACAGATCGAGAGATACAGGAAAAGGGCCCCAGGATGGTGACACACACTACCCACGTATCAGGGTAGAATTTCCATGATGGGAAGATGGGGATCCGACCAGTTGGATCTCTAGGGCGAAAAATTTTTTTCATTTTCATAGAACTCCAGAATAATCCAGGGTAGAAGTGGCCTCAATCCAACTCGATGGAGATGCAATTCAGTGGTATGATTGGTACGAAACTTGCCATGGAATTTCGTCGTGGGAGCAGTTTAAAAGAGGACTTCTTGTTCGCTTTGGCCTATCCGAATATGAGAATGTTGATGGCCAACTCACCAAAATTCGTCAGACTTCTACAGTGTTGGAGTATCAGAGTATATTTGAAAGATTGTCCAACCAAGCTAGAGATTGGTCAGAACGATAACTTCTGGGTACATTTATTGAAGGGCTTATTCCCGAGATCCGGTGTAAGGTTAAGGCTCGTCAACCCCGCACTATGATGGCTGCCATTTCATTTGCATGCCTACATGAAGAAAAAATCAGTATGGAATATCATCGAAATAGATGTGCCAATAAACAGGTGATTAGCAGGCAACGTACTTCATCTACTCCTAGTCGAAACCACAACACTAGCAGACTAACCCGGGAGGAACTCAAAGAAAGGTTGGCGAAGGGTTTATGCTGGCAATGCGATGAAAAGTGGAGTAAGGAGCATCGATGCAAACAAGGAAGACTTTTGATGATTGAACCGATCGAGGATGAACCGGAAGTAGAAGTATCGGATTCCGATCATGAAGAAGTGGAAACTAATTATGATGTTGAAGCTGTCACACATACAGTGCATGCATTGGCTGGCTACTCTAATCCACAAACTATGAAAATTGGGGGAACTCTGAAACACCAGTCTATCACTGTTTTGATTGATACGGGTAGCGCTAATAATTTTATGGATAGAAAAGTTATAGCCCGATTAGCTTACCACATCGAATGTTATGACAAATTTGAAGTCAAGGTCGTCGATGGACGGATTTTAACCTATGACAGCAAGTGCTCAAAGATAAAACTAATTTTGCAAGGTCAAGAATTATTTGTGGATTTCTTTTTATTAACCTTGGAAGACTATGAAGTGGTGCTCGGAATTCTATGGCTATCAACCCTAGGTGATGTCTCCTAGAATTTTTCTAAACTAACTATGAAGTTCTTTATTAATGGAAGATAGGTGACTCTCAAAGGAAGACGTGGAGGTAAGGTTACAACTATCACTAGCTATCGGATGAAGTGGGTCCTTTGGAAGACACACACCGGATTTTTGGTGCAATTGCATAACATTGAAAAGGAAATGACAGTGAACATTCCCGTTGGAAATATTGAATCATTGCTAATAGAGTTTGCGGATATATTTGCAGAGCCACACGGACTTCCACCTCTTAGATGTCATGATCATCGGATCCCACTATTACCCGAGAAGGCACCAACCAATGTCCGACCCTATAGATATCCACATTTCCAAAAGGCAGAGATAGAGAGGATTGTCACAGAGATGCTCAAAACAGAAGTTATACGAGCTAATGTTAGCCCATATTCTTCCCCAATCTTACTAGTTAGAAAGAAGGATGGCTCATGGCAAATGTGTGTCGACTATCGAGCACTTAACAACATTACAGTGAAAGATAAATATCCTATTCCAGTAGCGGATGAACTGTTTGACGAATTGGGAGGAGCTCAGGTCTTCACTAAATTGGACCTACGATCGGGCTATCATCAAATAAGAGTACATGAAAGGGATGTTCATAAAACTGCCTTCAGGACACATAACGGCCATTATGAGTTTCTAGTAATGCCTTTCGGGTTAACCAATGCGCCCTCTACCTTCCAGAGTTTAATGAATGATATATTTTAGGCTCATCTCCGTAAGTTTGTTTTGGTTTTCTTTGATGATATTTTAATATACAGTCATTCTCTAGAAAGTCATTTATTACATTTACGAATTGTCTTTAATATTCTTCGTGAGCATGATCTTTTTGTCAAGAAATCCACGTGCAGTTTTGGGCAACCTGAGGTTGAGTACCTCGGCCATATCATATCTCAAAAGGGTGTTGCAGTTGATCCTTCAAAAATCCAAGTGATGACAGACTAGCCAATTCCAAAGTCAATCAAAGCTTTAAGGAGGTTCTTGGGACTAATAGGCTATTATTGAAAGTTTGTGAAGAATTATGGTAAAATTAGTGCCCCCTTGACGTCACTTCTAAAGAAAAATGCATTCAGATGGTCAGAAGAGGCAACTCAGGCATTTCAATTCTTGAAAACTGCAATGACTACTACACCCATGCTGGCTTTACCCAATTTTAATAAGATGTTTGTGATTGAATCTGATGCTTCTGGAGCTGGAATAGAGGTTGTATTAATGCAGGAAGGTCGGCCTATCGCTTATGCAAGTAAGGCTCTTTCCCCTTCCCATTTGAGTTTATCTATTTATGACAAGGAGATGCTAGCTATAATACATGCAGTCACAAAATGGAGACCCTACCTAATTGGTCGAAGGTTTCAAATACGTACTGATCACAAAAGCCTCAAATATTTTCTAGAGCAAAAGATTTCTTCTCCATAGCAACAGAAATGGGTCACAAAGCTACTGGGATTCGATTATGAGATCATTTATAAAAAGGGGAGTGAGAATTTAGTAGTAGATGCCCTCTCACGCCTTCTAGAATAAGCTGAACTAGTAGTTATTTCTATTCCTATTTGCGAGACTTTGGAAGTTATCAGAAGGGAATGGATAAATAATCCTGAGATCCAAAACATCATTAAAAGATTAGAAGAAGCCCTAGGTTCTATCTCAAATTATAGTTGGGATTCGATGGACTTACGCTATAAAGGCCGAATAGTGGTTGCCCCACATTCTTCTTACTAGGCAATAATTCTGAAGGAATTCCATTCATCACCAATTGCTGGTCACTCGAGATTTCTCCACACTTATAAGCGAGTTCAACAAAATTTTTACTAGAAAGGTATGAAAAATTTTATCAAGAAATTTGTTACTGAATGTGATGTTTGCCAACGTCACAAAAGTGAGACAGTAGCCACCCTAGGCTTACTACAGCCCCTCCCTATTCTTGATGCTACTTGGACCGACATATCTATGGATTTCATTGAAAGTCTCCCATCATCTCAAGAAAAGAGTATACTTGTAGTCATGGATAGATTTACAAAATATGCTCATTTCTATGCTTTACGAAATCCTTATACTACTACAAGTGTTGCTCGTATTTTTGTGGAAAGCATAGCTAAATTGCATGGGAGTCCCCGTTCCATTGTTAGTGATAGAGACAAGATATTTACTAGCTCCTTCTGGATAGAACTTTTTCGTTTACAAGGTACTCAACTGAATATGAGCACTGCTTATCATCCGCAAATAGATGGGCAAACTGAGGTGGTAAACAGGTGCCTAGAAAATTACCTCCGATGCTTTACTAGCGACAAGCCGAAAGAATGGGTCAAATGGCTTCCTTGGGCAGAGTGGTGGTATAATACCTTTTATCATTCTTCTATTAAAATGACTCCATTTGAAGTAGTTTATGGTCAACTCCCACCTACAATTACAAAGTATGTACCCGATTCTTCTAAAGTTGATCAAGTGGATAGGAAATTGATGGATAGAAATAAGATTATTCAGCTTTTAAACGATAAACTCACAGCCGCACAAACAAGAATGAAACAATAAGCTGATAAACACCGAAGTGAACGAGAATTTACTAAGGGTGATTAGGTTTTCCTTCGTCTTCAACCCTACAAGCAAACTTCCATAAAGGTCCGATTTTCCATTAAGCTATCTCCTCGGTTTTTTAAGCCTTATAAGGTATTAGAACGCATTGGACCAGTGGCCAACCGCAAGGATTTTATTTATATATATATGTATACATATATATATATATATATATGTATGTTAGGATCGAGAGCACTAAGAGGGGGGGGTGAATTAGTGCAGCGGAAATCTTTCAGCGATTTAAAAACGAAAGCTGCGTTCGTCCGATAAAAACGATTTCGATGTAAAATCTGATTCACAGTTTGTATCTAAGTGTAGTTTACGCAGTTTGCATCTAAATACAGTTTGCGTCTAAATGCAGATTGCGTCTAAGCGCAGTTTGAATTTAAGCGCAGTTTCCGTCTAAGCGCAGATTGCGTCTAAGCGCAGTTTGCGTCTAAACACAGTTTGCGTCTAAACACAGTTTGCGTCTAAGCGCAGTTTGCGTCTAAGTGCAGTTTGCGTCTAAACACAGTTTGCGTCTAAACACAGTTTGCGTTTAAGCGCAGTTTGCGTCTGAGCGCAGTTTGCGTCTAAACGCAGTTTTACGTCTAAGTGCAGTTTTACGTCTAAGTGCAGTTTTACGTCTAAACGCAGTTTTACATCTAAACGCAGTTTTGCGTCTAAACGCAGTTTTACGTCTAAGCGTAATTTTACGTCTAAACGCAGTTTTACGTCTAAACGCAGTTTTACGTCTAAATGCAGTTTTGAACTTTGAAAAGCGTTTTATGAATACGCAGAAAGCAATTTGCAGTTATAAATGGAATCAAAACGTAAGCGTAAACTGCAGTGTAAAAGATCGCATTTAAAACACCGATTTGCGTCTGAATGCAGATTCGGAAAGATCAGAACTTAGAGACTCGTTCGTAAAAGCGCAGAGGGCAGTAGCTATGTAGGAGGTTTGCAGTAATGATAAAGTGCTCAAAGTAAAAGCAAACCAGAGATTTAGAGTGGTTCGGTCAGTCTTGACCTACTCCACTTTTGGCTTCCTCCTCCGACGATGACATCCGTAAACTCTTTACCAAGAGCTTTGAGTCCATTGATGACATCCGTAAACCGGGTGTACATGTCTCCGATGGACTCACTTGGTTTCATTCGGAAAAGTTTGTAAGAGTGCACAAGGATGTTGATTTTGGACTCTTTCACTCGGCTAGTGCCTTCATGAGTGACCTCAAGAGTTCTCCAAATATCAAAAGCCGAATCACAAATTGAAACACGATTAAATTCATTTTTGTCTAGTGCACAAAACAAGGCATTCATAGCCTTTGCATTTAAAGCAAAAACCTTCTTCTCCGATTCATTCCATTCGCTCATCGGAAGAGAAGATTTTTGAAATCCGTTTTCAACAATAGTCTAAAGCTCGAAATCCATAGAAATGAGGAAGATCCTCATCCGAGTCTTCCAATACGTGTAATCCGACCCATTAAACATAGGTGGACGTGTGATAGAGTGTCCCTCATGCATGCCGGAGTAAGCCATCTCTCTTGGGTATTAAACCAAATATGAGAGTGAGCCTTGCTCTGATACCAATTGTTAGGATCGGAGCGGCACTAAGAGGGGGGGGGTGAATTAGTGTAGCGGATTAAAACATTGGTTTCAACAAATCTTTCGTACGATAAAAATCGGAATCAGAAGTGCTTAACTTGAAAGCGTATTCGCAAAGTTGTGCAACAAAGGTAATGATGAAATAAAGCAAGTAAGAAGGTTTGCAATAATGTAAATAGCAGTAATGAAATGCAAACCAAAGATTACGTCGTTTTTGAAGTGGTTCGGTCAAGTGACCTACATCCACTTGCGAGGCCCCTCTTCGATGAGGCTCCCACCTTCCACTAGTAAATCTCTTGAAAGGGAAGGGTGAATACCCCTCTTACAACTTTTTTACAAGCGGTTCACTCTCTTACATATTTTCAGCAAGAAAGAAGGAGGTGAACACTAGCAAATTGAAAACAAGACTAGCTAAGACTTTTCTAAGGCCTTTCTCTTAAACAATTACTGCTCAAAAAGTTGTAATCTCAGCTGAGATTTGAGGGGTATTTATAGGCCTCAAGAGAATTCAAATTTGGGCTCCAAAATTTGAATTCTCTTGGAGTTCCCGATGTTGGTGGTGCCACCCACTTTGTCGATGGCGTGCCCTTCGCTGTCGATGTCGGAGCAGCAGTCTTTGGCGATGCCACCTTGACTCTCGAGCACTAGGCGGTGCTTGCC